>JAOQGH010000014.1:581489-658346 GCA_025769975.1 Gallinago jamesoni | reverse complement strand
CAGGCAGCTCTCCAGCCATTCTTCCCCAAGCCTGTAGCGCTGCCTGGGGTTGTTGTGACCCAAGTGCAGGACCCGGCTCTTGGCATACGAAGTGATTAATTTTCAATTTCTTACTAGTCCAGTCTGGGCGGCAGGACTGACATCTGGCCAAGCGTATCTGCGTGATCAGTGTTTGGGCAGCTGCAGAGCACACCTGATGGAGCTAGTTTAGACTCAGGTGACAACACCGTGAGC
Source organism: Gallinago jamesoni (assembly GCA_025769975.1). Taxonomy (NCBI): domain Eukaryota; kingdom Metazoa; phylum Chordata; class Aves; order Charadriiformes; family Scolopacidae; genus Gallinago; species Gallinago jamesoni. The sequence goes on along the minus strand of JAOQGH010000014.1, from coordinate 658,112 downwards.
GTATGCTCTAGGTTAGATGCATGTCACCTTACAAAATACAAAGAACTAAGGACCTTTTTGCCGCAACCCATTTGTCATTGGAGCGCTTGGTGCAGCAAGGAGAGTTGGAACGGGCAGCGACAGAGGCTGAAAGTGGGTGGGCAGTTACAGCCAGATCACACGCTTCTGAAAAAAACTGTAGGAGTTTTGGATGTGGTACCTTGTTGGTTGTTAAGTTCAAACTCATAAGACATGGTAGCTCTCTGCAAGCATCACTCTGAGTACCAGATCTCTTTTCTTCCACCATCAAACGCAAGCTGTCGCTCAGGTAGCAAACTGAGTAACACAGAAAAAGGGGGAAAATCCCCTCTCAAATCACAGAATCACATGGGGTTGGAAGGGACCTCTAGAGATCATCTCCTCCAAGCCCCTGCCAGAGCAGGGCCACCCAGAGCAGGTCCCACAGAAATGTGTCCAGGTGGGTTTGAATGTCTCCAGAGAAGGAGACTCCACCACCTCTCTGGGCAGCCTCTGCCAGGGCTCTGCCACCCTCACAGGAAAGAACTTCCTCCTCGTGTTTAGGTGGAACTTCTTATACTCAAGTTTGTGCCTGTTTCCTCTTGTCCTATCCCTGGGCACCACCGATAAAAGACTGGCCCCATCCTCCTGACACCCACCCTTTCAGTATTTATAGGTGTTTATCAGATCCCCCCTCAGTCTTCTCTTCTCCAGACTAAAAAGATCCAAGTTCCTCAGCCTCTCCTCATAAGGGGGATGCTCCAGGCCCCTCATCATCTTCATAGCCTCTGCTGTTCCCTCTCCAGCAGTTCCCTGTTGTTGCTCAGAGTGGAAATATTTTGATGATAAATGCAATTTTCTCTGCCTACTGGAACAACCACTGGCTTAGTAAGAAAGCTTTTCTCATTACTAAAATAAGTATCAGAAAAAAAAAAAAAAGAGGTTTATCAAGATGTGAGCCAGTTTTTAGCACTTTTTGCTTCCTCAGCAAGACAAAGTTATCCAGCGATGGTAGTTACAAATACACTGCTCACTATCCTATGTTTTTCAATATATACATACAATATATACATGTCCAGGAGCTCACAGAACATATTTTTAGAGACTTTCAAACAGTGTACCTATTTAAAACTTCCTCTCACCCCTATCCCCCCCCCAAAAAAAAATCTACAATAGAGTAAGCTAATCTACCTCACCCATTAAAAAGGTGAAATACTAATTCTGTAATAGTTTCATTTCAGATTTCTCAAATTCAGTGCTACAGAAATATCACTTTTCCTAGCATAATTTCAAGGAATAATGAAAAATATTTATAATCCACATTTTGTATTATCATATTCTCTCAACCAACAGATATGGAAAAATATTGCTAATGTAATCAAGTTATTTCAAATCCCTTTTGGAGACATGATTATGTAGTATTTGTATTTTGTAGTATATTATGTAGTATAGTCTTATGTTTTCTCATTACAAAGACACAAAAGAAAGAAGTGAAAATCATTGCCTCCATTTCTTATTTCCACAGTTGCAGAACCTGCATTAAATACAACCTATTTCTGAGATATGAATGCCTGGTATGAAACGGCTATTTGAGCAAGAAGGTACAACTCTCAGCAGCCATTTCATGCTGAAGAGACTGCATAAGAAAGTTCTTTTAGCAGAGAGAGGCTTCTCGAGAAAGAGATTTTGAGCAGGAAGCTCATCTCCTCCTGTGACTACAGGAAGTAGTGGCTTTAGGTTTTTGAAGTGTCTCATTTGAAAACCAGCTACCTGTGCTACCAGAATTTTAACATAAAACATACACCCACGGCAGCCGGGTGTATGTTTTACGGGATGCTGGACTCCAGCAGCGCGTGGTTGGTGGGCGGTAGAAATGCCTGGTGGCTGCTGCCACTGGCTAGGGACTGCTCTCACAGTCGCTCCCAGATGTTTTCTGTTCAGAGCTGTAATTATCCTGTATACAGAATTCCAACAGAAAACCCGAAGGATTAATGGCAGACTGTAGCAAAAAAATAGTTCGCTTTGACTGACCAAGCAGACAGTTCACAGATTTAATTTCTTGATGTCTGCCTCTAAATACTGGATAATGAGATTGTTTATAGAAAAAAATACCTCATGACATTTTCATGGTATTGGCAAGGAATGACTGGGGAGCGGGAAGTGACTAATTGTGCCTACTCTAGGAGAGCTAGGCTGGAGGTGTAGGGGAACCTGCAGGAATCATTGACAACAATGGACAAGCAGCAGTTTTAATTCATTCCCATGAGAGTCTCATTCCAATTCCAAATAGTACTCAGTTTCAGTCACCCCAAAATTAGGGTATGTTGCAAATTTCTAAAGCAAGATAGAAGACCTCATTAAAACATACGAAATCCAGTGTTCTTTCTAGTATGACAGACACCGATTCAAAACAGATATGCTTCCAAGGGAGAAAAAAAAAAAAAAAAAAAAAGAGAAAGATTTGTTTATTTTGACTCTCTAGAAATACTTAGATCTGGAACATTGTTAAATAAAAAACGTATCTTATCCTTCAAAAGAAGCAGATAACATGATAATGTCTAGAAGCATTTCTCTGAAATTCATTAGAAAGCCAAAGCTGATTGATTAAGGCAATACCCAGAGAGGTATTATTACTTATAAAGGACCAAAACACATTGTATTAGGGAAAAAAAAAAAAAAAAAAAAAAAGAGTATATCCCTCAAGAAATGGGTGCAATATCCAACAACTTCTTCAGTCACTCTGTTCTCCTGGCAGCTGCCTCGGGCTCTGCACCAGTGGCGGATCAAACCCCAGCACCCTGAATGGCTTTTGGCCGCCAGCAAGAGGACATACAAGTCACCAAGAAAATCTGTTCTCAGTGGCCAGAGAGCATCAGGCGTCCCCGCAAGGTAACTCGTCCTGGCTGTTGCTTTCTGCTGCCTACAGAGGGAGCCTAGACCAGCTTACGCAGCAGGCAGGGCCAACTTCAGCAAAATGAACTTCAGCCCCCACAGAGAAGAAAATCATGCCATAGTGATAAAGCAACCGTGTGAAGTCTATCACAAAGGTACTACCTGGCGATAAGCACACTCAGGCCCTTCCAGTGGGTCTCCTGTCACCATCGACACCTGTAAGAAAACACTGAGGGAAGAGACAGTACAGAATACCCTCTGCAAGTCCTCTGCTTCAGTCGCCAGCCCCAAGAATACCCAAGCCTGACATAATTTGTGCTTTGATAACTCGCACAGCATCTCTCACTTTCTCAGCCTCCTTTTCTTTCCTCTTTAGCTTTTCACAGCCACAGCATCCTTGAGCGAGACTCCCACAGAGCTACTGCCTATTGCGGAAATCGGCACCTCCTTAGGTTTGCTCTCAAGCTCCTCAAAGCTGCACTTGCAAACCTCAGCTCGTGTAGCACCGGGAGAGAGAGTGAGCATCCAGGTCCCATCCAGCTGCTTCATGCCACTTCAGATTCTGTAAACATCTCCTATCTGCTTTAAATCATTTCTCCCAGGCTGAGGAGTCCCAGCCCACCAGGTTGTTTGTGCTAAGGAAGACATGCTCTGCTTTTGATCATCGCTGTCACCAGCCTCAGGCCCCTTCCAAGTCCTGCTGTGTCCTCTCAGGCACAGAGAACTGCACGCCATCAGTATCCCAAGCACAGGGAAGTCACTGTCATTATACGAAACAGTCGTGTAACATTTTCTGTCTTCTATTTTTGTTTTTAATGTCTAAGATTTAGTAAGCTACTGCTCAGCACTATCATAGACTCCAAAATTTTGCTTCTGAGTAGTGACAGCCAGCACAGCCATGCACAGTGGGGAAAAGCTAGGACAGTTTCCTCCCGCGTTTTACATTTGTATATTAACTATTCTGTCATGCATAAAGTCTTCCTATAATTCCTCATGTTATGCTCTACATAACATTAAATTATACCCCTTCACTGCTCATTCAACGAGTATACTGACCACACTCCACTCTGCAAAGTTTAAAGCCACACTGTGTGACTCCTGCCACACTGTACTGCTAGTACAGTCTGCTATAATCTGACAGAAAACATCTCCTCACACAAGACACAAATTTCAACCTACAGTCAACCAGAAGAGACCCAAAACTCTTAATCTCCAACCGATTCATTCCAAATTTCATTGCAGTTCTAACTGACATGAATGTATAAAGACAATTGTGCCCTGGATCCCAGCTCCTCCTACAGCCAGGAAATGAAGATCCAATTATTATCATAGAGTCATGATGGCTTGGGTTGGAAGGGACCTTAAAGCCCCCCCAGTGCCACCCCCTGCCCTGGGCAGGGACACCTCCCACCACACCACCTTGCTCCAAGCCCCAGGTTGGGGGCTCCAAGCCCTGGTTCTCTCCAGGTTGGAGAACCTGCCGTTGAACCCCTCCAGGGATGGGGCAGCCACAGCTTCTCTGGCCAACCTGGGCCAGGCTCTCACCACCCTCATTATCTCTTATCATACTTACTACAGAACTGTAAGTGATGCAGGTATTCTGAGAAAAAAATACGCACAATTCTATTTTCCTAATGGTCTATGAAAACTGTTTCAGAGTCTTCAGCCTCAGAAAGGATTTCTCCCAGTATGAACCATGTGGTTTATTCCAAGAGCTAATCTGGTGGGCCCCATAATTCTCACCCTCATCTATACTACAGCAGGCATAACCAGCATTTCAAACAAACAAACAAAAAAGCCATAACATTTCTAGCTTAAAAAGCTTACTGACAATCTTGATTTGGAGTAAGAACAAAAAAAGTTTAGGTCATCAGGTCTCCAGACTTGCTGTCACTGCCCATAAACATGGGCCAGCAAAAGAGTTGCCACTGTGGGCAAGGAGGGCTTCTAATTGAGACATGTTTAGTATGGGAGGTGGATAATGGTCCTGTTCTCCCTCCGTCCTCTAGACCATCTCATCACTTCTGTTACCATGGAGCATCTAACAAGGATTATCGGTGCCTTCTGCTCAAGAACGAGTGTGTCTGCATTTGACTCGAGCTCCTCAGCAGCTCACAGGACTCCTTCTAACACCCTCTCCTGCACTTGGCAGTAATTCCATCCCTGCCCCTACAAATACATCCTTTGGATTAGGACAAATGCTGAATCTGTATTTTCCTTTTATTTTACTTCTTGTTATAACTTCACCTTTATGATAAAAGATGAACTAGGTGATAAATAGATATATCAAAAGGTAATGACAGACTTGGCTGGAGATGTCACTGCATGGTTTGTATCGATGGTCAGTCTGGGGAGTTTCCACACTCCCAGAGTTTCATGAGTTGGCATTTTTAATTTAAGATGTCAAGTCTACTCCTTTATCAGAGCTACCAATCTGCACCCAGTGCAGATAAACCCCACTTCTCCAGTAGAAGACTAAAACATTAATATATTCATATAGACTAAATGGTGCTGATGAATCTACTCAATCTTGATGCCAAAGAAGTATATCTATAAAAATAAGTAATCAGAAAGCTCCCATGAGCTCCATTGTCTGCTGAAGAGTTCTCAGTACATAGATTAAAAAAAATAATTCAAAGCAAGTCCCTAATTAAGCAAACTCTCAACAAGACCACAAGTCTGAACAAAAGACCTGGGGTTTTTTGTTTTGTTTATTTCTCCCTTCCTGCCTTGGAAAGCATTAGTGATGTATGTCTATAATAAATCACATGAGATGTAAAGATAATGACTCACTTCATTATCTTTAAAGCATGAGAACAGAATACTCTACTGAGACAAAAGTCCCTCGGAAACGGTGATATGAGCTGCACTTTGCTCTCTGGGAGCAGTCGCAGCAAGCGAGGAACAGTAAACAATTCTGACAAACTGCTGCAGAAGAAGTACCACAGAGATGGTGTGATTTTGGTGTGAATTTCTGCATTACACATGCCAATTTTACAGTTACAAAAAAGCTCCCTTTAAGGAGCAGGCTTGCAAATTTATCCTAAAGTCTCAAAATTAAACACAGCACAGAGTCAAGGAACAAACATGCCAGCAAAGCAAGTTCCAATGGCCGGAGAAAAGTAACCTCTTGGGACATAGTAATCATGTCCGATGATAAATCACAGTGGTTAGTTCAGTACCTTCCATCACTGCCACTTCCAGTATGAGTAATAAAAACCTGCAGAATCTTCATAACTTCTTACTGTGCCAAAACAGGGAACTCCTAATTTAATTCACACAGAGCCCTCGCTGCCTACAAGCCACATCCCTGTTTTCCTGATGCAGCCCGGGTTCTTATGGTGGACAGGTCTGGTTTATCTGCTCTATCGGGCAGACTAATACACAGCCACAGGTGACTGAATCAATTTATCCTAAAATGTTCAAAAATCCCGACTCCAACCCAGGAACTAAAAAATATTGGTGAAAGCTCAGAAACTTAACCATAATTCTGTATGCACACAGGCTACGTAGCCGCTGCCTGAGACGCAGTGCTGTTGGCAAGGTATTCTCTGTCTGGAGTCCTGGAGAATTAGTTGCCATAGACTGAAACCTCAGATTTGTTAGTCCTGATGCGCTGCCTCATAATTCCAGAGTTCCCTGAGGAGGGATATTCAGTGTGGAGGAGGAATGGCTGTCTGCAAGAGGACATGACTTGATTGGGATGAACAATCCAGTTCTACACACGGGATCAGGGCAGAGGCCTCAGCTGTAGGCCCAAAGCCTTGGCCTCAGGCCTGCAGCCTTAGCAGCAGGCCTGAGGATGGCATTGTCCTCTCCCTGATCCCGCTTATTTTAGGGTAAACATGCTTTTCTAGCCTTTGTTTAAGATTAATAAAACGGAACTGTGCTTGGGAACTAAGGCGGTAGTGTTGTGTGTAGGAAGCAGCTTTGTATCAATTATGAAAACTTAAGCCAGGTGGAGGAGAGCCGGCAGCCAGTCGTGTAACGCCTGCCAGCATGTGTATCTGCTGTTTGCTGATATAAACTCTGCTAAAACTTGCAATAAAGGAGAACGACCATACTCATATTGAGACTCCATCGTTACTCTGGGCCCGACTTCCCACTCCGACAATTCAGCAGTAAAATTTAAGTTCTGTTAAACTCTCATGTGACAGAGGAAGCTCCAGGATTGGGTTTCCTTTTTATGTCACATCCTTGAAATCCACATTTGAATGCCTAAATGAACTGGGCAGGCATGAAGAAAAGTGAAGGTAGTGACCACTGAGTCTTTTCAATTAAAGATTAGACACACAGATCATAAAGGTTCTTAACCATTACTATCTCAACTGTGCAATTAGCATAAGCAAATACCTTCAATACAAGTTGCCAACTCAAACCTCCCCAGGTCTTAATCCACGGCTTCTTCCTGAGAGTCTGCTGGTGGGATGGGCTATGCAGTGAGTCCCTGCTGACAACGGAGAAACTGCACAGTCCAGAACATTCCACTGATGGGATATGATCAAACACAGCGGCTGAGTGCTTTACAAAAAAGAAGTAAGAAAAAGCTTTATTTAACAGACCCAGCTTCCATGCACGGAATTTACTGATACCACATTTTAATATCACCCTGGTAATGAAGGCTGACTAATGGAGTCCATGATATAAAATTAAGGCCACAACTGATTGGACGTGGAACTAAGATAAGGTCTCACAAACAAGGCAGAAAAGGCCAATCAATAAACAAATAGCTGTTGATTTCCAAGTAATAAAGGATTAGTGTTACTTAAAATTGCTAAAGGGCTTCTACTCAGTATGACAAGCCCAACTCTTACTCAGTATGCTATTAAGTTAACAATTAAATGCTGAATTTTTGTAGGTATTATTTCAATCACAAAAAAAAAGCTGCTCTTTTGCCTGTGTGGACAAGCAGCAGTGACTCAGCCCCATGAGATTCCGTAGTCAATGCTGATCTCTCCCAAAAAAAAAAAAAAACCCAAACCTTCTATTTCTACCTTGCATGTTTTATTGCAAACCTGATTCAGAAAGCAGATAAAGTATCTTTTCGTATGTCCTTAAGCCACAAACTTACAACCCTATTTCTGCATTCTGTTTTAGTTTGCTGTTAGATTTAAATTAAAGCATGAGCCATCCAGTGCTATTTCATTGCAGTGGGGAAGCTTAGGCCATAGAGATCCAAAACTGAAGGGAGAAGAAATACTAAGGTTCATTAGTTGTAGCTCACAGTCATTCCGTAAAATGACATTGTCCAACTGCACAAGGAAAACTGACTTAAGAACTTGCTCTAAAAGCCTTTATTAGGTCATACGCTTTCTGTCCTTACCAAGGAAGATAGAAAATTACCAGAGCATTCCTCCTCCTGCTATTCCTCCATTGCTTGTGTATATAGTATTCTGAAGTCATGGTTCCCCTCAACATCCAAATAATAGAGCTTTTATTTTTAAAAAGTCAATATTTGCAAGGATTTTTGTAATAGTTTATAATGCCACTTGTTTCCACACTTAGTTATTTAACTGCATAGGTGAAGTTATGGTAACAACGTTTATTTTTGTCCAACTTCAGAAACTATTAAAATGGAAAGTCACTGGCCATAGCTTACATTTAAATGGAAACATTTTAAAATTCAGTACCAGTATTGCTTTAATGATTACAAGCATTAGTTTCCATTCAGTGAGAAAAGCCTTGAAGACAGAAACAAGAATGATCACGCCTTGTAAAGAGACTTCAAAAAATACCAAAGAATTCGTACACTCAAAAATTCATAAATCATAGAATCATCTGGGCCAGAAGGGACCCTCAAAGAAGCCGTAAGTCTTAGAAGCCCCACGGCTTCCCATCCTCACCAGAAGCAGAATATACATCGTGGCATTAAGTTTATTATCAGATTTAGTCCTTCAAATAAACCAAAACTTTGAAGTGCAGGCATCTTCAGGACAAGGGGTGAACACTTTAAAAAAATAAAGTAATATATAGGTGAACATCTTGTAACTTTTATCAAAGATAAATTATTTAGGGAGTTTGGCCATTTTTTTTTTCTTTTTACACAGCACTGAGTGCTTCACCCCATAAAGTAGGGAAATTCTTTATTGCTATCCAGAATATACTAAAGCATCCTGATTTCACAGGAGAGAGACCTCTACTTTCTTCAGAATCTTACTGCTCTCAGCCAGCTCAACCCACAGCAGACCTTTCCCACACCATTCTGTACAGGCAGTAGAAGTAACACCAACATCCACTGCTAAACCTGCACTGAACCACGAGAGGTCACGCTGGAAGGAAGCAGACCATGCTTACCGGACAGCTGAGATGTCCACGTGCTCCACGAACTCAGCAGGGCTGGGGAGGGGGACAGGAAGGGGCTGTTCAAACGATACTGGGATGTAACGGTGTCATCCGAAGGCCATGCTTGATGTGCCTGGGACTGTTCTGAGGTTTGGGAGGTACCTGAGTGAGTGCTGCCCATGACCACAATGGCCAATACTCTGAATTTAGATGGGGTACTAAGTTTCCCCTGGCTGCTTTTGACTCCAGTGCTTTTTGGCATCTCTGAACTGTTCTCAAGAAGGATTTTTGAAAGACAGGGCTTGGGTCGTTGTTACCATGCTGATGATACATTCTCCTGATAGCTGTAACACCCAAGGTACTTGGGACTACATGAATAGAATTTCTGGTTAAACCCTTTAAAAGGCACAAATAACATGGATCTGCATGAGCAGACATCCTTAGACATCCCACCTATTCAGAAAAGTGTTCAGCATGTAAACGTATCCAAATTGTAATTTTGGAAACAGGAAAAAAAACCAAACCCCAGCTGCCAGATGTACTGGACAGCCGCACGCCAGCCAGCACTCAGATCAGCCTGACAGACAGCCCCTGGAGACAGATCTCATACTTCATTGTGCAACGTATTAAGCTAAAGGATTATCTAAAGCACTTACCTTGAAAATGCAAAAGTCCACACATTTGGGGATAAAAGCAGATCAAGACTACATGTTGCTTCAGTAGGTATTTGCTGTGGATTGGTATGACGGCACAATTACATCATCCTTTCCAGTTTGGATTCTGGTCTGATCTGGTGCTTGAGCTTTCCCCAGACTTGGTGCTCTGTACGGACTCACAGCACTACATACAGTACAAGATTCAACAGGGCTTTGATGTTTCAGACTTTCAAACTATTTTAGGTATAGTCATGCCTCCCTCCATAAAGCCCTGGTGTGGGGAATTCTTTTTGTTGATGTAAATGAAGTTTGTGAAGATTGTGTGATGAATGTGTATTTTAATGACAATAGGATTCACAAAGTCTCTCTTAGAATTTTGAAATACATCCTTAAAGTATGAAGACATGCAAAGTCTGATAACACAGTGATTCCGTAATGTTTTATTGCTTCCATGGTGGTGATAAGAAACACGTAAGGCTTGTGTAAGTGCCATAATTGTTCAAGCCAACTAATTACTTTGTAAAACCCGGGAGACTCCTTGGGCATTATGGTCTTCGTATTGCCACATTTTCTGTATTTAAGCCCATCAAGAATACATACTCTGGAAAGCATAAACCTCTGGCAGCGGAGGGAAACCATTCACATCAAAAACATTAGGAAGACAGAGTACTATGTAATTATTGTTGGTGCGAGTCCAAACAGTCTCAGTGTCAACTCTGGCAGCAGTATCAATGGAGTTACCACTGCTGTTGCACACAGACTTAATTTGTGGCTTCAACAAGGCAGTTACATCACCGCAGACATTTGAACCATACAAGAACAGGTCCATATCTATCATTTCCAAATCTATTTCCATGCATTTGTTTTTTGTGGCAATAAATACTTAATCTCAAGACTAACAAGCCACTCTCCAACAACTATTCCTAAGGCACTTCAGGCTCTTCCCAACACCCCACCACTACTTCACACGGGGACACTTGAGCAGTATGTTTTGCCAAATGTTCCAAAATAGAGAAAAACAAGGTGCTTTCCCCAAGACTTTGGGGAAACAAAAAAGGTAATTCAAACAGTGTGTTTACTATGCATTTTACTATTGCTTAACATCATCCAGAAATTTCAGGGACTGGAGGAAGGTGACATAATATGGTCTTACTGAGTCAGGCAACGTCTGACTCATATGAAGCTGAGACTGCAAACCGTGCTCAGTCAGTAAAGCTCAGCCCATCTTTCACACAACAAGGTCTCCCGCTCGGGCCAGGACCAGTAAGCAATACACAGAAGTAATGATTTATGCTACTACAAAAAAGCCCAACTTATTACTTTGCTCCTAAACACCAGAGACACCAGCAAATGAAAGCATGCTACCAGCAGTCACTACAAGTTATTACGGTTTAAAAAGGAATCTGATGTGCCAAAAACTAAATGTTTAATGAGATTTGCCACAAAATATCCCAAGCACTTCCCAGACATTTGTTTCTCTGTTTAGTCTGAGACATGTAGCAAGATTGAATATTATAAAAACAGTTACCAAAGCGGCTAGACTTTGCATAGAGTTGCAATAGAAAATTAACAGCTCGCTGGACAAATAGAACTGTGCTACAAATAACCACTACATCAAGTTAAACAATTTACACAGACACCATTCACAACTGGCATAACACCACACACAACCACAGGCTTCCTAAATTATGAGCTTGGAATAAAGATGACTACCAGGAAAGCTTCCATTTTATTTCCTTCCATTTTTTGACTATGGAGGTATTTTATCCACCATAACATGTTAAAGGAGATGATTTCAGAAACTATGCTAATAGCGTGACTCTGCACAACAAATATGGGAGACACACACACACACACTTTAAAAGGCTATTAACACATAAAGGGAAATAAAAGAAAGGGTAAGAGAAAATCAGGTTCAATAACAGCTCAAAATAACTGCAAATTTAAATTAGAATAAAACTTATCCACATCTATCCACAAATGATGGAGAAGAGCAGACTGAGAGGGGATCTCATCAATGCTGAGCAACACTTAAAGGGTGTTTGACAAGAGGATGGGGCCATACTATTCTCAGCGGTGCTCGGTGACAGGACAAGGGGCAACGGGCACAATCTGGAACATGGGAAATTCCATCTCAACACGAGGAAAAACTTCTTTCCTGTGAGGGTGGCAGAGCCCTGGAAGAGCCCTGGAAGAGGATGCCCAGAGAGGTTGTGGAGTCTCCATCTCTGAAGACATTCAAACCCCCTTGGCCACGTTCCTGTGTGACCTGGTCTGGGTGGCCCTGCTCTGGCAGGGGGTTGGAGGAGATGATCTCCAGAGGTCGCTTCCAAGCCCTGCCAGTCTGTGACTCTGTATTAAGCGTGGCTGATCTAATTAGAGAACCTTGGTGCATCGAAACAGGAACCAACACATTTGCTAGCCAACACACCTACTCGTGACGGCAGTAGCTCCCTGTGCTCCAAAGTTCAACACAGCCCACACTGACCTGAGAAAGGCCAGAAATGTTCTCCTGCAATTCACTGAAAAATTAAACAAGACTGATCTTCCTGCAGCGCAAGGAAGAGGCAAACACACCCCAGGTGACAAAACTCACCTCATAAGTGAAATGCCCCTCTGGGCAGAACAAAAGGAGTGGTTACAGATAACCACAAGGCAGGTAACTCCCATGGAGGGAAATATCATGTCCAGCTTCATCCTTCTGACAACTACCAGGAGAAGGCACTTCCGAAAAGGACAAACCACTTCAAGCTAGTGGATATTATTAGAGCAGATCTCTAGGGAGGAAAGTACCTTCAGGTGATATCTAAGGCAGATTTCATGTAGTTTATAAATGGTTAAACTGTAGAGAATCTTCTTTCAGAGAAGAAACGCAGCTATTTTAGTAACCATCCCCAATGGTTTCAAGGACTTCGTAAGATAAGAAAGGATGCATGTGGCCCTGAGAACATGGTGACCTAAGAGGGGGATGTGATAAATATGGACAATGTCTGACAAACAGGTGGCAGCAGAGAGATCATTAGTTTGAATGAGCAATTAAGCAGTTAGAATGTTTTGCTGACATGAAAAGTGAGCTAAAAGACAGGTGAAAAAGATGAAGATTAAGGAAGAAATTACTCTAACTCAAAATAAGGACCATCAGAAGGCACAACTGTGCATGCCCAAAAGCTTATTATAATATGTAGATGAATTTTCAGAAATGTAATGAATATGCTAATATTCTCTTGGAATTACACTGAATATGTATGCCTGCTGTGTATAAATTTAATTTGACAACAGTATTCGGTGCACACAATAGGAGGAGCACCCAGCGCCGCAATAAAGAACCCCTGCTTTCTACACTTCAAATTGAGTCTTAGGAAGTTTTATCTGCTGGTTTGCAGTAACACAGGTACAACGATGAAGCACCAAGGACCGAATAGCAAGAGGAGTGAGGAGAGCATAAGGAAACCCGAAACCAGGGAACGTTTTCCTGAAGGATGCTGACAGCAGAGCAACACAGGAGCCCTCAAGCCCAGCTACTGAGAAGGTGGTACAGAGCCACAAGATAAGCAAATGGGTGCATTAGATAAGCAAAGAAACATCAGGCTGTTTATTGAAGGAGGCAAAGGGGAGCCAGAAGACAACAGAAGCCCAGAGGCTGAGACCCCGAGGAGAGAAAGCCACCGGGGATGACTAGGGTGTTTTTTCAACGGCAAGGAGCCACTAGAGAGGAGCACAAGACCCTCAAGGAGGGAGAGAAATAAGGACACCAAGAGAAAGCTGTACAGGAGCCAGGACACATTCCAGGAGGGAGAGACCCAGGGAAGAAGGAACTCCCTGGGGCACTTCTGAGGGAAAGAAAGCCCATGGCAGACAGCAGTGACGGCCTTAACCGCCATTTTATCCACCCTGAGGGAGGGGTGGGGCCGGGCCCGGGGCGGGGCGGGGCCGCCGGGGGGGGGGGGCGGGAGCAGCCCCGCCTTGCCCCCCCGGCTGGCCCCGCCCCACCGCTACCTGTCCCGCGGCGCTGGCGGCCATTTTGTGCCAGGCGCAGGGAGGCGGGGAGGTGGGGGTTGGTCCGTGCTCTGAGGCACACTTGGGAGACCGTAACCGGTGTTAGGATTTGAGAGGCCTACAACAATTTATTGGCGTTTAGACAATTATTCTCTCCCCCGATGACCCCTCCTCACCCGGGAAGGGCAATCAGGGAAAAAAAAACAAGGAAACCTCAGGGTTGAAATATAATAGAATAAGACTAAAAAATGAACATTGATAACACTAAAGAGCCAATATGGATCCCAATACCAATACAAAGACTATACTAATTCAGTTCTGCCAGCCATGCATTCCCCAAAGGGGTGGCCAATGTGGGACGCTGCAAACACTGTGGATTCGGGAGGAGGGAAGGGCCCAGGGCTCTGGCACTGGGACAAGAAGTTCTCTGGATGATCACCATCAAGGAAGAGAGAGAGAACTCCTCAGCAAACTTTCTAATTTATACTGAATGTGATGTTCACGGTATGAAGTAACGCTGTTGGCAGCCTGGGGCAAGTGCCCGGGTCTCGCTCCTCCTCGTCCCTGCACCTGGGGAGCTGGAAAACACTGAGACATTGAAACCCACACCCCAGAGCTGGCAGTAAAGAGAATATTTTCACAAGTTCAGACCCTAGAGATGTTTAAAAGTGCAGTTTTTCCAAGCATGAGGAGAGACATTACTGTAAAATTACTGAAAGATAAATCAATCCTGTGTCACTCAAAGTAGGACACCCTGTGTTTATGAAAGTAGTGGTTTTTGATAACAACATGAACAACATAAAAATATGGACATTAATTAACAGAGCTGTGGTCTGGATGCTTGCAGAAGTGCCCATCAGAGCTGGTGGCTGGCAGTGGGGGCGGGCGTGGGCCAGGGACCTGGCCATGCCATGGCTGCCTGGCACTGGGGCAACGTGACCGGCCCAGAGCTGCCCTGGTGCTGCTGGAAACCTCTGGCTGCCCATGGCTTGTGCTCTTCAATGAGTGAAAAACTTGCCAGAGGCTGGGTCCAAGTTGTGGTGATGAATGGAGTTCAGTCGAGTTGGTCGGCGGTCACAGGGGTGTTCCCCAGGGCTTGGTATTGGGGCCAGTTCTGTTTAATACCTTTATCAACAACCTGGATGAGGGGATCAAGGGCACCAGCAGTCAGCTCACAGATGACACCAAGTTGGGCAGGATCTTGATCTGCTGGAGGGTAGGCAGGTTCTACAGAGGGATCTGGACAGGCTGGATTGATGGGCCGAGGACAACAGTATGAGGATCAACATGGCCAAGTGCAGGGTCCTGCCCTTGGGTCACACAAACTCAATGGATGCTCCGGGCTGGGGGCAGAATTGCTGGAGCAAGCTGCCCGGCAGAAAAGGACCTGGGGGTGTTGGTCAGCTGTTGGCTGAACATGAGCCAGCAGTGTGCCCAGGTGGCCAAGGAGGCCAACAGCTTCCTGGCCTGTGTCAGCTCTAATGTGGCCAGCAGGACTGGGGCAGTGACTGTCCTCCGGTACTGGACACTGGTGAGACACTGGTGAGCCCACCTTGAGGGCTGTGTCCAGTTTTGGGCCCCTCACCACAAAAACGACATTGAGGGGCTGGAGCAGGTCCAGAGAAGGGCAACGGAGCTGGTGAGGGGTCTGGAGCACAAGTCTTGTGAGGAGCGGCTGAGGGAGCTGGGGTGTTCAGCCTGGAGAAAAGGAGGCTGAGGGGAGACCTCCTCGCTCTCTCCAACTCCCTGAAAGGAGGGTATAGCCGGGGGGGGTCGGTCTCTTCTCCCAAGGAACAGGTGATGGGACAAGGGGAGACGGCCTTACATTGCCTCAGGGGATATGAGGCAAAATTTTTACACCAAGTGGGTTATTGAGCCTTGGAATGGCCCAGGGCAGTGGTGTAGTCCCCATCCCTGGTGGTATTTAAAAGCCAGGCAGCCGTGGTGCTGAGGGACGTGGGTCAGTGGTGGTTTGGGCAGAATTGGGTTGATGGTTGAACTCAATCTGAAAGATCCCTTCCAACCTTAATGATTCTAACAATTTCCCTCCCATTGTAATCTGATATTTCTAGCTGATTCACGGCTGGTTATAACCATTTGTCCTTGTGGCAATGGCTTTATTAATTCACTTCACACCGTTCTTTTTCCTGCCTTGTACGATCCATGTTGACAAATGGCTCCCAGCACTGCCCTGTTTGCAGTGAGCTTTTCTCATGTTTCCACGTAAGGAATACATGACACGACACACCTGTGAAGAGCCTGGTGCCATTTCTGTTGCATCTTTGAAAGACGGTTTCATGGGGAGAACTGTCCTCACGTTTATAAATTCCACATTACCGTAAGACCTTCAGACTGACGTGTTTTCATATTGAACTGAAAAACTGCAACAATGAATTCACTTCAGCAAAATGGGATCATTCCTTTAAAAGCTGACATACAGTTTAATAGGATAATACCTTCTAATTGCCATCACAGTTTTATATAGCATAGTGTTTATGGTGATCAGTGAAATTATGAGATTGCAAATGTGCCATTACAAGATAAAGGTATCAAAGCTCTTTGCCCATGGCCTCAATTTTTGGAGATCTGAGACCCATTTTAGGCGCAAGAATGGGATTGCTTAATTAAAACCTGAATGATACAAGGCAAATACAAAATTCGCAGTAAAAGGAAGCTGCCATTGATGTGAATGACAAAATGATGATATTGTGGCTGGCATACATAGCAGCATGAGCAAATAACAGATGCACAAACATCTTTAATGTTTTACGAGGCCTTGAAGGATATTTCCAGACCTGTCAGGCTTGGAGTTTACATGTGAGGATTCCCCATCTGGCACCGAGAGCTATGATAAAGAAGAAAAGAAAATTGCAATGTCTGTAACATCTCTCTTAATCATTAACGCCCTTGATGGACTCTTCATTTAATGATGCTGACCACTATGTTTTCTTTGATACTGTGCCCTTCGGACTATGGCAGAGGCTGGGCTGTTCCTGTCGTAATGTGCACAGGATTTGGAGCCCAGTATGGCCCCGTGTAACAGGGCCCCCTGAAAGGGTTTCAGAAATGGGTTTCTGGGCAGATAAACCAGGTACCATCAGTGCAACAACGCTGGGAATTTACTAGCCAAGGCCTTGCCATGTCAAGGTAGGTAGAGGAAAGATATTTGTATTTTTATTGCGTTGTTTGCCATGAGTCCCAGTGTCACTATTCCCAGTACAGAGTATTTTCACACACATGTGTGCAAGGAAATGGCACAGAACGCACACTCCTCTGTAAGTTTTTGCCATTACATTGCAAGTTCCTGTCCTTCAGGTAAGATCTCACTCTTTTGGTCTAGAGAAAGGTATGTTACTTTGGTTTTCAGTTATGTAAAATTCAAATTATGAATTGCCTGTGAATGAAAATAACTTGCACATTTTATTGCAGGAATATTCTGAATGTTTGGCCAAAGTTGAGCACTTGACAGGGAGACAGGATTCACAGCTTACAAGGATGTTACGTACTAAACGCACTGCTCTGTACCATGGGTATTGCTGCAGAATACTGTGTGAATGACAGAAAGACATTTGTTTCCTGCAAAATATTGGAAATTTACAGTCACAGACTGCTCCTGTGCAGTGGAAGTTGGTTCAGTTATAAAGGGATGGCCTTGGCTACCAAAAAATTGCTGGCAGTGCAGAGAGGGAAAACTCTTAACCAGCAGGTCCCTTGAGGTCATTGCTGAAGGACTTGGAGCATGGAAGGGCTTCTCCTGGAGATCCTCACTGGCGTCTCGTTTACACAGGAACAATTTCATCCCTTCAGCTGTTACCGCTCGGGCAGGCTCCTGTGGTGCCCGACGCCGCGGGGAGAGAAGGTAACGGGAAGGCGCCGACTCAGCCCGGGCCCGTCCTGCCACATCTCCTGCTCCAGTCTCGCTTCTGACACAGGAAAAGTCTTTTATTTCTCCTCCTGCGGACGCGGCGGGGCAGGACCCGCGCAGGGGCAGCCATGGAGGCCCACCTCCTCCTCCCACATCCCTCCCGCGGCTTCAGCAGGCCCCAGCGGCGCAAGCCGAGGCCGGGGGGGCGCCGACTCTGCTCCTGGCCGTTCCGTCCCGGCGGGGATCGCCCGGCTCAGGCCGTCCGCCACCGCCCGCCGGCCTCTCCGGGAGCCCCGCAGGCCCGCTGACGGCGAGGGCCCCCTGCTCTCCCGCAGAGGCCGCCTACGGCCCCGGCGCCGGAGGGGTCGTTCGGAGGCGGCGGGGCTGGGGGCGGTGCGCGGGCCCCGCTCCCCGCGCCAGGCCGGCGGCGCCGCACGGGAGAGGCCGCCTCCCGGCCGGCGCTTGACGGACGGGCCGACGGACCAATGGGGTGGGGGACACGTGCACGCGGCAGCCAACGGAGCTCGGAGGGCGGGGCGGGGGCGTGACCGGCGGCGCTGCGAGCGGCTTGTTGTGCGCGCTGCGGAGCCGTTAGCCTCCCGCTGCAGAGGCCCTGCCGAGCCGGCCACAGGTGAGACCGCGCCGCCACCGGCTGTAGGGCGGCGCTTACGGAGCTCCCGGTGGCGCCCGCCAGGTCGGCGCAGACGGGAGCGGGCGGCGAGGGCCGCGCCAGCGAGGCGGAGGCCGAGGCCTGGGCCTGCGGGGGGGAGGGGCCGGCCGGAGGGGGAGCGCGGGCCCGAGGGGGAGCGCGGGCCCGGGGCGGCCGGACGGCGAGCGGGGCTGCGGCCTGCGGGCCGGAGGCGGGCTTGCGGCCTTCGCGGCGTTGAGGGCCTGTGAGAGGCGGATGGGGCGCGGGCGGCAGAGGAGGGCCCGAGGCCTCTGCGCTCCTAGGCGAGAAGGCCTTGGGTAGTGGTGGCCGGGGCTGGCGCGAGGGGGGCCGGCCCCGGGTGGCGGAGGCGCTGCCCGGGTCCGTGCCTTTTCTTGGAGCCTTTCATCTTGTGGTTAATGCAGTCGCCTTTCATGTTTATTTGGCCTGTGTCTGCATGGACACGACTTTTAAATCTCCCACCTTCGTTAAGACTGGCGCGTCTTTATTGACTGGCAGTGTCTGAGGGTGGGCTTCCTAATGAGGACAATGCGTGTTAATGTTAGTGCTCATTTGGGCCGGCGAGGAGCGGGGTAAAGCAGTGCCGCGCTGAGTGCGTTTGGCCGGAAGAAATCCTGCCTAAAGTAGCAGTCCACTATTGTTAGTACTCGTGGGAGGCTTTTCAAAGTAGAGCGTTTACCCTTTTTTAGTGATTGGAAGAGGCAAGAATGTGTAAGGGGGCATTCAGTGGGATGGCGTGGACGAAAGGAACGTTGTGTGGAGGTAGCTTGGAGAAAGGGCCGCTGAGACCTACTGGAATAGTTGTGTGGAAGTGTGTGCTGGCTATCGTATTCTGTAATGCTGGCTGGCGGAGTAGCATTATCTGTTGGGCAGAGGCTTATATCTGAGACTTACTGAGAAGGGAAGCATGTTTTGTTGCATGAAGGACTTCCGTTGGGATCCTGTGGACTACATAATGAGGTATCTGTGGAAAATAAAGGAGGAAAGAAATGGGCAGGGTAGGGATTCATTCTTTTTATTAATCTTTGTTGTTGATGATGTTTCATTACTTTTTGTGGTCTCTCTATTTCTGTTTCATCCTGAATATGTATATTTTTCTGCTCATATCACTCAGCTCTTACCTCTTTATTAGTCTGCTGTTCCCCAGCAGGGAAACTCATGTTTTAACCACTTTTCTTTCTCGATCTGCATGAATGGAGTCCTCTGACTTGTGTATCTCTTTAAAATTGGGGCAATGCTTAGGTTCCATAGGCTTTATTGAGACTATATGGTTGATATGATTTCTTAGATTGACTTTTGGATTATGTTTGTGTTGTATGATAGATAATAAACTCTAGATTCTTGAGCCTGCAAGTCTGTGCAGCATGATACATTACTCTGGGACTGTCCTAGTTTTTGTTCTGCAGCAGTGTAACAGTATTTGTATAATGATGCTAATGAGCCTGTGGTTTCATGATTCAAAGAGTTCTGCAGTCCTGAGTTACAGAGCGCTTGCAGTAGACTCTCCCTTAGCTTGATTAGAATATGAACAGGAACATCTTAAGCTAATATGGTTGTTAAATTTATTGTATAGTGAGTTTATAGCTTTAGTTATTTAGCCCTGATGTGGGTGGTTCTGCAACACCAGGTAAAAGTGGCTCCTCTGCTTTCCTCTGTGAGCTGTCTTATGCCGTGCCAGGTTTGTGGGAATAACAGTAGTAGTAAGTGTGGTCTAAATGGAAATGTGAATATTGTATCTAGCATTTTTCTCAACTTAATTTTGTCTGTTGAACGTGGCCAGTGCCTAGCACTGACACGAGCTTACCATGAAATGAGCTCTGTGCTCCTAGTTAAAGCATTCTGTTTTCCGTTTGCTGGTTGTTGCATGTTCTGTCAGTTTTATTCTTGCTTTAAAATCCCCTCCCTGTCTTGACATGCCATTTTACTTTCGGAGTCTTCTTCTTTAAGCTATTGTGCCAGTCCACTTTCTTTCCTGAAGCTTCGGTATCTGTCTTGTTTGTGCGTATTTGTTACGAGGCCTCCATGAACTGGTGACAGTAAAATGTTACTAGGTGTTGTGATGACCACATGTTTTGTAGATATCCTACCTGTGTAAGTGGCAGACTTTCAGTTACAGAAAACTCAAGCTTGTTGTATTTGCAGACCTCAAAAAGATGCTGAGAGAAACGGTTCTTTTTGGACCTGCGGGTATTTCAGAAAAAGCATGGAAAACAGCTGCAGGAGATTCCCGCCAATTTAAGCACTTAGGAAGAGAGATACAGTTTGGAAAATGTGAGGGGTTACATTTTGCCTTCTACTGGAGATTGCACATCAAAAAGGAAACGTGTCCTGATCAGTTCTGTGATCAAGGCACCTGCAAGCTTCAAACTGCTGGCCTAAATGATCCATTTGATTATACAACCTTGTTATATGTAGGTGATGTATGCAAAAATAGATTTTAAGCTTCTTTTGTTTCATTTGGGGGGGGAGGGGGCTGAGACGTTCTTTATGTGCATGGGTTTGCTGCTTTTTATTTTATTTTAAAATATTAGTAGCAGTGGCATAGTATAAAGTATGATTTCTTTCCTCTCACCCAGTGCTTACATGGCCTCCTTGTAGGAGTGCAGTAGCAATTTGTGGTGTCTCATCAAGCCTTCAGAGATGGATTTCCAGCTCCTTGTTTTGTGCTGGTGAATGAGTTGGATGCTGTCACCTCCTCCTGTTACTTCCCTTGCCTTCCTGTCCCAGGGAAGTGAAAGTACCAGCTGCTAATCCAAGGATGGATCAATGTGTGGGGCAGCTGTTGTCAAAACATGTCTGGAATCCACAGTTCTTATGTCCGCTTCTTCTCACCTCCTGCAAGTGTCCTGTGCGTAGGAAAGGAGTTGTTCCCTCACAGCATAGTTCTTTGTCTCCAGATGTTGGTTTTTTTTTTGTAGGTGAAAAAATTGCCAGAGGCCATTGCTGCACAGTCTGACGGTGGCTAGAACAAGGAAGATAGTAACTTCATTCTTCTTTTTATACCTGTTTATTGTAAACCTGTTGTTTTTAACATACCAGTGCAAGAGGTGTGATAGTCCCAGCTGCAAAAAGCTGTCCACCTGCCTTTTCTCTGTGTAAGAACTCTGTTATATTAACTGTCAGTGTCTTTGACCCAGGGACAAGGCGACTGGGGAATGTGTCGATGTGAAGCCCTAAGCAGAGCTCTGTAGTCTCCTCTCTCTGTCAAGGCTATTAACCTTGAAAGATGGGGAAACCTACGATCCAGCTGCAGATGTTTAGTACCTGAACTGCATAGTTTCCAGTTGGCCCTTGTTCATACCTGTCAAGCGGAGATGATGTCGGGAGGCCCTGATTCTCCCCTTTGCGTTGAAGCAGCAGTGGGTGGGAACTATGGCCAGTCTGTATCTGATTTCTGACAGCATCGTAACTATGATGAATTTTGTTTCTGGGAATTGAGTATAGTTCATCAAACTGGTAAAATGAGGTCATTCCTCTGAAAAATGCAGCTTATTTTTTGACCTCAGATACTTCTGTCTCTGAACGGCAATAGAAGCATTGACACAAACACTTATCTTGATGATATATCACTAATACGTTGTACTAGAAATCATCGATTTAGCATATGAACATGAAGTTTGTTGAAATGCAGTAATAGATTTTAGTAATAACCACGTCTGGTGCAGTGATATTTTTATTGTCAGAACTGGCAAAAGTGTTGGAATTTTCAGTTTAGTCAAGCTAAGGAGAAAAAAGGCAGTGTCTTCATTCTAGGTTTGCAAAGGGGAAAAAGTCTCAATAAAAAGATGAGATCTATTAATTCTGAAAAATCTGAAGGACTGGCAAGCAGAAAGGATCTATTTGGTCACCAGGTTTACAAGCAGACTTAAACATTAGTGTGAAAGGAACATGCTAAAATTTTAATTAAGTTATGTGGCTTAATGCTTAGAGTTTCAGTGTAAAAGAATCTCCCTGTCTGAAGACAAACTTTTTTTTTTTTTTGAAGTGACCTTCCTTGGCCTGTTTCAGCAGACTGAGTTGGTCTCATTTGGAAGGGAGGAGAGTACAGATGCTGAACAAATCAAATTGAATATTGAATTTAAATTTCTCCTGTTTGCTGATTGAAAATATTGTGGCTGCAGGGGAGAGGAATTCAGACGTGAGAGTTACACGGGAGAAAATACTGACCTTACTGATCACTGTGGGACAATGAAAACAGAAATAGGGTACCAGTACAACTGGGGGGGCTTTTTCACATGTACCAAACATCGTGCTTCAAAGCTCAGGAAGATGCCTCTTCCAACGGAACAGAAGATTCATGCTCATGAAGTACAGTAGCTACCAGTCATCCTTAGCAATCCTAGCAAGCGAGAAGAGGTGAGATCAAGATTCTCTGTTTGTGGCCACGGACTTGCTTTCTGGAAACAGCATAAGACATCTCTCAAACACTGGCACGCTACTTGGGATGTTAATTATTTTTATTCATAAGGAGAACTTAAGCATTATCACCTGTCTTTGTGGGTATACCTTGAAATGATGTGTTGAAAGAGCACGTAGCTCAGGTCTGAGATGAGCTTTCTCAGTGCATGATCTGTACTGTGCACGTACATGCCAGGATAACCTTTTGTGTTAAACTTCCCAGATTTTCCCCTCATATGCTGTATGAATGTTATTCTTGAATTGAAGAGAAAAATCTGTGGATTTTGTGATTTCTCCTTTCCCCGCTCCACCCAACTGATTTTTGGTGTTTAATCAAGATGAAAATCCTCTGCAATTTGAAGTAATATTGTATTAGTGCAGTGCGGGTCTAGTGGCAATGGGTTTTTGCACTGACCTGCAGTCTGTAAGAATGCTCATGGAGAGGTCTGTGCTTGCGGGGCGCAATGTGCGGAGCTGTCAGGGACATGAAAGGAGTTTGTGTAAAGAATAAAAGGGGTTTTCTTTAAGATCATGGGGAAAGCATCTGTGACATATGTGAAGCAGGGGTGTCTGGATTAAGAAATAGATGCATTCTGGCAGTGGAGCTTTGGGAAACTTTTTTCTGAGAGGCACGTAGGCCTAGTGGAGATTTTTCTGCTGGTGTGGCTTCTGAAGTGAAACACATTCTGTTCCTTGCAGTGATTTCTGAGAGGAAAACATGGGTGGGTTTTTCCTCAGTCTCTGTCCCTTCTATGTCTTGATTAAACTCTTGCTTCTCAATCCTGTCTTGACAGCTGGCTGCAAAGCAAGTTTTTACATGGCAATGCAGTGTTGGATCGTTCTTGAAAATTGTTTTCTTGGAACAGCCAAAACTAGTAGAGGCTCCCTGCAGGCTCTTCGGTGTTCCTGGCATTGCTTCTGGTGTGTGGTCAAATCTAGACATCTTGGCATCTCTGCATCTGCCTGTTGCAGCTGTGTGGATTGGTTTGGCACTTCCCTTGGTGTAGTAGTGTCCTTTCTGTTCTATGTCAGGTGTGATCTCCAAGGAAGACTGCTCAGCAGCTTCAAAATGGAGAGGTAGAGCACTGTTGAGCCAGACTGCAGGGTAGAGCAGTGTTGAGGTAGAGCCAGACTTGTTGTTTGAGTCAGCCATGGCCTGCAGGGGAGGCATGTCAACAAATACCATCCATGTGCAGAAGAAACAGGAAGAGGTCTCTTCTTTGAATAGCCCTGAAGTTCTACTTGAAGCACACCACCAAGATTGTTGAAGTCAGCCGGTGTATTTAAGAATAAAACCTTGAGACTGAAGTCTGAGGTGATCAGGACAGCTCACTTGCAGAACTCTGCCAGTGTCACTTCTTTCACTACAGGATCCCTGCTCGTTCCCCAGTATTAACACCAATAAGGAAACCTCATCAATTTAGGCACTCTGTGGAATGCTGTCTCCTGCAGCACTTCCTGCACAGCGTCTCCTAGGTGGTGCTAATCTTCACTTCATTGCAAGGACGGGCTGCGGGCTGAGGTGTTGTGTCGATAGCCTGTGTCAGCAGCCTCGCTTTTCCTGTGGTTTGAGAACCACGCTCACTGTGGCCCATTCCCTGTGCCACAGGGACAAGCTTCCCACAAGCTCTGTGCCACAATAGTTCAACACATTCATTTGGCTCTCTCTGGCCACATGGCAGACCCTGGTGTAATCTGCGTGCTTCTGCTGTCAGAGACAAGAAATAGGTCTGAGGTGGCTGTGGCCTCCCTGTGTTCAGCACGTTAGTCCTCCCTCTGCGCCCATGGTGCTGCGTGGCCTTTGCTGTCTGCAGAAGTGTATTGCAGGAATGGGGACAGGTCAGTGCTGGAGTGATAAGACCCGCTGCCTGGATTTTAACGAAGGTGCTAATTGCTGGCATGAAGGAGCAGAGCTCCTTGCTCCTGGAGTAATTTCCTTGTTTAAGTTCTGTGGTAGCTAAAATCCTCACATTATTGTCATGTGTTCAGGTGTCTACGTTGGAGTCTGTGATCCCAGTAGTGGTGTAGTGCCTTGGCAGATGTGAACGAGGGGAAGGTGTGTGAAGCCTCTTTCCTGATCTTAAAGACAGACAGTTGTCTTTCTTGCCAGTGTTCCCGTTTCAGATTATCTCCTCAGATTGGTGCAGGTCTTCCTTCTTAGCAGATGTCTCCCAGTGAAAGACTTACTAACACTCCATCCTAGAATTCTGGGTGATGATACTAAGCGTCACTCAAAAAGATTTTTATTGGTCTGTTGTCGGAACCATGTGTGTCATTTTTCTTTTAAACCTTCTGGGATCTCGTGCACCTTTGCTAGAAGGTGATTGTTGTGGTCAGTGCAATGTTTCTGGAAAAAAAAAATAGCTTGGAGAGCGTTTTCAGTGCAGTTCTGAGAGTGGCGTTCCCCAGGGCAGCAATCTCTGACGCAGGTCGTGAAGGGCTGTGTGAATTCAAGCACTCCCAGAGTTAATGGACAATTTGGGTGCTACATGTACGGTTCTACTTGGTTGCTCTGTGTATCCTTAGCATCCTAAGTTTGAGGGCATCTTACACATGAAAGAAAAAGAAGGCTGCGTTTTAAAACAAGCTGTTGCATGGTTTGGTTATTTAAAAAAAAATTAAAAATCTCATTTTAGGAACTACAATGCAATGGAACTTAGCCTTAAAATTTCCTTTTTTGGGGGGCATAGAATTGAAGGCTTTTTTTTTTTTGTGAATGCAGAGTTCCCTGGTCATTGCAGCTGGCCTTCCCAAACGGAGCTGTCAAGGCTTTTTCCATCCTTGACCTGTCTGCTGCTTCTCACTTATGTCAACGTGGGTTGACAAACATCGGTTAATGAAGTTAGAGATCCAACTTAGTTTCTAGGCCTGGTTCTCAAGTCTGGAATATTTACTGATACATTTTGATTCCTTTGATAAAAGAAAGATCAGGAGATCCCCTCGACATATTTCAGTGAGAGCAGATTAAACTTGTTTTCTTATGGAGCATTTCTCAATTCATCCATACCGACCATTTTATGGCCTGTTGTTTTAGGAATTCTTTTCAGTACGCAAAGGTTAACAATTCTCCAGGCGCTGTTTCTGTTCTCACTGGCACAAGAACTGTTCACCACCAGTAGAGGAAGTGGTTTCCCACTAATTTCCAGGACGGCCAGAAGTGTTAGCCTTGCAGTGGATTGTGCAAATGCTTGGGGAAGGATTAGGAAGAAAGAAGCATCTTCTTCATCAGCACTCTGATTTTCCTCTTCTGTGCCTTTATCGCATGTGTTCTTCTTGGTATCTCATGAAAATCTTTGCTGGATCTTTATGGAAGGGCTTTCTATATTTTTTTTTTCTAATACCTGAAGAAAAGCAGATGGAAGGCTTTCTTCACACTTCTAATTGTTTCTGAATTGGCAATGCCCTGGGCACTCCTTGCTTATCATAGGGAGATAGAAATGGTGGGTGTTGCAGGCAGTGAGATTAGAGGCTGTGGTAAAATAATTTCAAGTTGATAGCCACTTGCCAAGCTCCTGTCAATTTTGATTAACACCAGATACAAGTCTGGGAACTTGCCATCATGGTATGCTGGGGAGTTTTTTGGGCTTGGTACCTAGCTGTGGTGCCTCCTTTTTAGGCAGCAGCTAGACCTTGGAGGATAAGGAAAATAGATTATTATTTATGAATTAAAAAAATATTTGTACATTTTAATGCTTTCCAGCAGCTTATTAAACTTGACAGGAGGATAATATCAGCAACAGGAAGAATTTGTATTGTATCTTGGGCAAATTTGGTTAAAGTGAAAGAAGCTTGAATTTTTGTCTTGTAGAGCTGGAAAAATCTCAATGATTCTTCCTTTGCTTACTAAATATTCTAATTGCAGTGTACAACTTCCATGCTCATCAACATATTGGTGTGTTGTAGGGCTTCAATTTTATACAGGGCAAAGGCAAGCAAAGTTGCCTTAAGTTTCCAAAACTGTTTTAACAGAAATCATCTGGTTTTGGAGCTCCACTGTGATGAACAAGGAAGGTTCAGCTCTTTGAGTCTCATTTAGCAGGTCAGGAAGCTTCTGAGGCTGCACTCAGGCAGTTCTGACAGAGCTGGAAGGGAACATAGATTTAATACCATAATTTCTCAGTAGAGCTGAGAGAACCTGGCAGCTTAAAATCACCTGATGGGGGGAATCTCTTCCCCTGTGGTTTTCCCCCCTTGCTCTCCTCTCCTCCAGCATTAGTGCCGGTGCTTTATTGTGCTGCAAGGGAAGCAGATACAAGCTGCTGACACAAGAAAAAGGGCTTCTCTCCTGGTGTAGTTTGCCATGGTTTTCATGGCACAAACTGGTTACCGCCTGGGCAGGAGGGTGCTGGGGCCTGCTCATGGTGACACTGGAAAGGCAGCCATGGGGGTGGATGGCTGGTTGGGGTGAGAGGGCTTGCAAAACCTCTCCTTCTCTAAGCTGCCAGCTGTTAGTGCTTCAACAACACATGTTTTAAAAAAAGGGATTCAGTTTAAATCTATACTGTGCTAAATCTCAAATTAACATAAATCTGGTCATGGTTTATTCTAAAATGGTATCTTCTGTTACCGTCATTTAAAAAATCTGACCTTCACAAGAGCAAAGTATGAAGTAATTGCCAAATGTGACTTAACTACTGGTGAGGGGAGGAAAAGGCAGCATTCCCTTTCTAGACGTAGGATTTCTAGTTTCTCTTCCTGACGTTTTCTGTTATTCAGCTCCTGGTTGTCAGCAGCAGTGTGGTCCCTGGAGAAACTCAGCCTTCGGGAGATCCTGACAAATAAAGCCATGTACCATTGCTGCTCTAACGGTTAGCAGGGTTTGTAGTTTCATAAAAATCTGGAAGCTGATGCTGTATTGTTGTCTTGTTGTAATGGTTGTTACTCAAAATCACCTTATTTGAGAAGGTTTTGTGGTTATATGACTGCGTCTGACCCATCTTAATGCAAGCATAAGTTGGCAAGCACTGCTAGTACTACCTATGTGGAGCTCAGCGCTTGCTGGTGGCATGGGGATGAACAAGAAACACTTGCATCCTCTGAACACCTGACTTGGTGTTTACTGCTGCCCGAGAAGTAATAATATCTTAAACTGTTCTAATTCAGCTGAGATTGATTATCCTCTCATGTAAGATCAGCACTGGGCTAGTGATCCCCGCTTCAGTTCTCAAGCAAACTGCAACTAGAGGAATTTTTAATAGTAGTTGCTTACGTACAGCATCTTACGCTATTCTTTTGGCCAAAGGATTGTATTGGCCAAAAGTTCTATTAAAGTAAACACAAAAGCTCTTCTTTGAGCCCAGGCTAATTAATTCTTCTGTGGTGGCACTGAGGTGTTTAATGAGAAGCAGGTTTCGAGGTGAACTTGGAAGGTTTACACTGAACTTTCAGAAGAGAGTTAGAATTGCAAGTCTGCCCTAATTTCATCCAAAAAGAAGAGTGTTAGAGTCTGATTTGGAAACACATTCATACTTAAACATTAGTGCTGCATTATGCTGTCAGTTGACATGTCTGTGCTGCTCACATACCAAGAGTTGGGATTCTGTAGTAAAATAACGATGAGTTAAGAGCAGGCGTGTCGAACTGAGCATCGGGCAGCGATGAATTCACTTCAGGCGTTTAGCAGCTTTTCTGTTAAATCTGTGTGCTTCACAGCTGATTTTAAAAGCTGTTAAACAAAACTCTGTAGTTTGAAGCTAGAGATGTTTGGCGCTCTGGAACCGAGAGGATGAACAGATCTGCAGCCCCAAACTTGAGAACCAGAGCCTGGAACCAGACAGGATACTGGATTCCTGGTGGTGGTTTCCAGAAAGAACATGCCAGTCCCAGGTTCCTGAATCTGCCAGATCTCATTTTTCTCCTGTTGCAGAAATAGGGCTTAGGTATCCTGATTTTGACAATTTCAAAGTAGTTGTAGAAGTGCTTTAAAATTTATTCTTCTGGCAGGCTGTGAAGGAAGATCAGCTTCGGCCTGGTGTGAGTTCAGTTGTAGATATGTTCTGAGACGGCAGGAGCCAGGAGAATATCTTCCTGTGATGGGATTTCTGGATGTTTTCTCAAGGCTTTCTTTAAAAAGGTGCAAAAATAGAAACTCAATCAAATACTCAATGTGCACCAAAGGTAGTGCCCTAGTACAGATTCCTCTGTTTCATATATGCCATTAAACAGACACCCAAAGGCAAGAATTTAATAATAACAGGGCCTTAAGATGCAGGATAAGTGATGTGTGAAGGAGAAAGTATTTAGAAAATAAATAGTCCCCAGTTGAAATACTGAACTGGGTCTGGTAGCTCTGGCTGGTGCTCCTTTTTCTGTCTTCAAGATTTCTGGTATAAGGTTGGAATTAAGGTTGTGGTGGTAGTTTTGATTTTGGCTCGTGAAGTGCATGGACATGGGGAACCTGATTTTTTTTTAACTCTGCAGTTGTGAATGCTTTGGTGTTTACAGGAATGTGCACAAAATCTGTCTTGATGCCTTTTATTGATGTAAAAAACCCCAAACCAAACAACAACCCTTAAGAGCTCTTAATGGTACATAGTTTTGGAAGATGTCATGATTGCTAGTTTGAAAGAATGAATTGTTCTGGAAGTTTCAACAAATA
Organism: Gallinago jamesoni; assembly: GCA_025769975.1. Taxonomy (NCBI): domain Eukaryota; kingdom Metazoa; phylum Chordata; class Aves; order Charadriiformes; family Scolopacidae; genus Gallinago; species Gallinago jamesoni. Next base: position 628,761 of record JAOQGH010000014.1, on the reverse strand, counting down.
ATGTTTTGTTTTGTGAGTAGAAAAAATGTACAGTTAAAACAGTTGCTTGTTCTCAGTTTGGTTTTGTGTGTTTTTTTTAATAAACATGCAAACTTATTTCAGGTGGAGAAAATTTGGCTTATTGAAATGCAAAGACCTAGAACTTATTTGAGATTTTTCTCTTTGCAGATATTTTATAAAATGTCTAATGGTTATGAAGATCACATGGCTGAAGATTGCAGGGATGATATTGGTAGAACAAATTTAATCGTGAACTACCTCCCTCAGAACATGACGCAAGATGAGTTACGGAGTCTATTTAGCAGCATTGGCGAAGTTGAATCTGCAAAACTTATTCGGGACAAAGTTGCAGGTATAATCCAGTATATAAGAGGTTTTTTTCTTTGTGGTGGACTGCTGAAGTAAACACTTAATTGAATGCAATTTAATGTAGAAATAGTAAATATTTGTGTGTGTAATCAAACTGCTGACATATATGCATATAACTAAAGTAATGCTGAAAGGAGTTATACAGTTTTAGATAGTAAGTAGTTTAGCCTTATGTATTCTATTTTGTATATAGTTAAAAATTCCAAGAAGTACAGTTCCTAAATTTGAACATCAGTAGACATGTCTAAAACTAGTCTGAATTTGGTCCCCAGCTATTTATTCTAATTTATACTCTGACTCTCTCAGAGCTCTGAATATATGAACAAACCTTTTGATCTGATTTTGATCAGTAAAATAGAGGTGTGGCACATGTCTGAAACAGTTGGAGGCCTTATCACTCCTCAGGAATTTAACTTGTAAGTTCTTTAAATAGGATTGTTACTAATAGCTTTAAAAAAATGAGAGTAATGAATTGTTCAGATTTGTGAAACTTAATGTTTCCTTGAAAACAACTGAACGGTGGTAGAGCAACTGGTGCCATGAGCGATAGCTGTTTAGCTGCAGAAGCTTTTTATCAGCTCTGTGAAGAAGTTTTAATCCTTGTCCAGTTAAAAAATCTTCACTTACAAATTCACAGAATCTTGGATTTAGTGGGCGAGCCTAGTTGTTTCTGTCACTAGAAGTGATTGTGCTGTGGAGGAGCTCTGCGTGCGTATTTGTTCTCAGCCTGCGGACAATTCCCTTGTCCAATTTTCTGCTGCACATACTCAGTCTTGTGTTTCAGAATCTGCCAATACTGACTTAGATCGTTATCTCGTTCATAATGAAACAGATCTGAAACTACTTCATTGTCTATAAAAACTGCATGAAAGCTTACAAATCACATGAGAATTCTTTGTGTGTTATCTTAACTGACTTTAGTGCTTTATTTTTGCTTGAGAATAGACAAGAGAAGTGAATAATTAAAGCTTTAGAATTTATTTTCAGAATTACTTCTGTGTTTTCCATGTCTAGTTTTCCTAATGTCTTTCACCTGAAGTTTCACGTGATAGCCATCTATCTACTTGAGGAATGTGTATGTAAAATCATCATGAAATAGTTCCATAAAATACTGATTTCTTTGAATAATTTGATAGCTGCGTATTCAGCCTCGATGTCCTGCAGTTTGAGATGTTTAGAAGTAGCAGCTTGCTCTGGAGGCTGCTTTTGCAAGGAAATAAGATCACTTGTTTAATGGTCGCAAGCCATTCGTCAGCTGTCACAGCTGATCCCCAACTTAGACTTTCAAATAAGCACCAAATGGTCTGTGTGGGAGGTAAAGGGTATTTTACATGGGAAGCAAGACACGTCATTACCTGAAGTTTGAGAGTCTACTTTACACCATTCCCTGTAGCATTGAATACTTTGGTAAAGTCTGGTTAACTTTAACTTGGAACTTGACAGTGCTGGGTAGGTTAAAGTCCAAACCATGTGCTTGTGTGCTTCAAGTGTTTCTTATCAACCCTCTGAAGAATTGAAAGTAAAATTCCTGTTAAGGTTGCGTAGAGTCCTTGAGTGCCTGTGGAGAAAATGCTTGCTTTTCTTTAAACTGATGGCAAAGTGTTTCATTCTCTCAGGCTGTGTTGGTCAGACCACTTAATTGTGTTCTACCTAATTTTTGATTCACTTGTGACACTGTTAAGAGCGATTCTCAGCCTTCTCCAAGCCTCCATGATGGCTTTGGAATGTCGGTAACTAAGAATTGGCTTCTTTGGGAACCTGCTAAAAGTACAGCTTTTGTTTCTTCCTTTGGCTTTTCTTTCAGTCCCTTCATGTTTACATTAAGTCTCCTGTGTTGTAAAACTCCACTTGCTGTGGCAGCGTTCTGCATTCCTCTTGCCACCGCTTGTGTTTCTCTGACCCTGTGACAGACCAGGAGGAAACTAGCGCTGCAGCTAAACCTGTCCAGGTCCCTGCCCTGGCTTTCTGTGAGGTCAGATAAGTCAGAATATCAGTATGTAAAACGTGGTGGGGTTGAGTGGCCTGGACAGGAGGGAGGTGACATCTGGTTTTGTTGGAATTATACTTAGATGAGTTTATTTCTCTCCAAGGAAATCACAGCTTTGGTGCCCCGTGACATTCTATTAAATCAGAGTTTTGTCTTTGGAGTGGCCTTTATTGACTGTGTTTGCAGAGTTAAAATCAATGTTAGTTTGCTAATACTTATTTTTCATAAAACAATGACCGATATGTCTGATTTTTCTCAATTAATTATCCATTAATGAAACATGTAGGGCAGAAAATGTCTTCTGCCTGAAATGCAGTTTTTAATGACTTGCTGAACCTGCCTTAGCTTTCTGGAGACTGATTACTTTGATTCAAGAATTGACTCGAAAGCCAAAGTTTTGGTTTGTTTGAGCAAAGTATTTAATTACGAAGTCAAAGTATATATGTTGTTGGGTTTTGCTTCAAATGCAGTATGGTACTGAACAGTCTTATATTCCACGTATTGGATTGTTTTTTAAAATTTAGACAAACTCTTTGAAACCAGTATACCACTCCTCCTTTATTTTGTTCTTGCTGAATACTGCAGGAGTTTGAAAGTAGTAGCGAATCATGGTGTTGGTTTACATTCCTTAGTATGAATTTTCCACTTTGTGTGCACATGCATTATAGCTGTTGGCTAAATTATGACTATGTGTTTGTCTTGTTGTTTGAGACGTGATAACTTCTTTTTCTATTTTTTGCAGTAACTATAAAAAGGAGCTTGTGCACAGTAGATGAACATTAGGCAGGGGGCAGTGCTCCTGTAGCTCTTCCTGGTCGCACGGGGTGCTACTTGCTTCTTTCTCCACCTGGAGTTGTTGTGTTCCTAAGCAAAGCTGTGTCTGGGAGTGCTTAACTTGTGGTGGGTGAATCAGTACTTGGGGTCAGTGGGCAAATACTGGATTGTTGCTCACTGTACTGATATTTGTGGTGAGTATGTCTTGGACATCCAGGATTTTCCTAAGAGAACTCTAGAGTTTGATATTGTTCTGTCTGTCAGATATTGAGACTAACACTAGCCTTGTCTTGGGGTACAAGCCCTGGGGAAACGCTAGAAAATTGGTCCACAGTGTAGCCTAGCACAGTGTCAAGTGGAAGATGTACATTCATGGAATTGTTATGGTTGGAAGGGATCTTTCAGATTATTGAGCCCAACCATTAACCCAACACTGCGAAGTTACTGCTAAAGCATGTCCCGCACCTACATGTTTTTTAAATCCCTCCAGAGATGTTGACTCCACCACTGCCCTGGGCAGCCCATTCCAATGTTTGATAAGCCTTTCAGTGAAGACATTATTCCTAATCTCTAATCTGAACCTCCCCTAGCGCAACTTTGAGGCCGTTTCCTCTTGTCCCATGGCCTGTTCCTTGGGAGAAGAGACCGACCCACCCTGGCTACACCCTCCTTTCAGGGAGTTGGAGAGAGCGAGGAGGTCTCCCCTCAGCCTCCTTTTCTCCAAGCTGAACACCCCCAGTTCCCTCAGCTGCTCCTCACAAGACTTGTTCTCCAGTCCCCTCCCCAGCTCCATTGCCCTTCTCTTTACACTTCAGACACCATAGTGCCAAACTTGTGCTCTGTACTGGTTTCCTACCCAGAAATGCATAGAGAGTTAGACGTTCCTCTTTTATGGAGCCACTGCCTCCTTCCACAGATGATTCCACAGAAGAAATGCACATTGTACCACTGGGGGTTCTTGGCTTTGCTTGGACATCTAGATTCTGGGGTCTGGGATTCTAGCTGATCTGCCATGTTGGGCTCCTCTGACAGGTGAACATTTTTCAAGTATTTCTGCTCCTTCAATATGTATTAACACCAAAATCCTGGCCTCTGCTGTTCTAGTCTTCTTGAACGTCCTGCAGCACAGATGTGGATGGCTCGTGGTGTTAGGGTATCTGCTGTATGTTTTCCGAGAACCTGGTTGTCTTCAGTCTGCTCTTCCTGCAGGTCTGTGAAGACTTCTCGTCCTTCTGGACCAAATGCTAAAGCTGAAAGTTAGTCTGCTGTGAGTATAAGTTGTATTTGGTTCCTTTATCTTCCCCTTACCCTACTGAAGTGGTGGTACTTTCAAACTCACTGTCCTAAAGCTCTGAAAAGGTTGGTTAAACTTTGCCATCTGTTTAGGGTCTCAGACTGCTATGGGATGTTTATTGTTCATGAGACCTATTGCCCTGCTCTGAGGACAAGCTTGCTGCGTGCACCTCTCTAAAAGTGTTCTGCCTGATGGCATTGATTTTTGTCAGGGAGGCATCTGCCGCCTTGAGAAGTCTCGTTCCTTCCCTCACACCTTCTGTGCTGCTTGAGCAGGGAATTAGGTATCCCTGTGATACTTGTGACAAAATACTTGTTTCCTTCTGATCTGGGAAATCTAAGATGCGATCCTTTTGACTGTGCCGAAAGCTCTGTCTGCACCTGTCAGCTCCCAAAGTACAGCAATCTCTGCTGGTGCTGAAAGAGGACAGTGGCTTCCTTTCAACTGGCTGTGTTTGTTTCTGTGAGTTTGAGCTCTGGAGCGGGCTGACATTCAACTCCTTGATCAGCAGCTGTTGGGGACAAAGGTGTCGCTCCACTGTCACTGAAAAACGTGGAGCAGAATGGACATTTTGGAGTGGCTTGTTAAGGTGGTGTGCAGAAATCTGGGGTCCATCTCAAAACCCACTGTTGTTACAGCTCTTGCTGCAGGTGGGCACGTGGCCTTCTGTTCATAGGACCAGAAGGACATCACTTCTAGGCAGATGGAATTCCTCAGGAATTGTTATGAATCCTCACCTTTTCCCTGTCTTTTCATTTTTGCAATGTCTTCTCTGGAAGAGTCTTTCACAGAAATTATGTGGCTGAAAAAGAAATAAATGGTTGTGTCCTAGTAAGCTTTTAAAGCAAAAAGAGGAGGAGGGTTTTATTGCAGGGCTTGGAGATGCTGAAGGACAGTGAGTGGCTCTGGCTCACGTGGCAGGGGTAATGCTCGTTTCATGCAGTGGACTCCAGTCTAGAAATAGAATTCTGAAGTGTTCTTGTTTTGTGGAAAATATATAAGTATTCTCTTTGGCTGAAATTGTTTCCTTTTGCATGGGAAACTACCATGAAATTGCTCATGCAGTTTTGCTGTTAACTGTGTAATTGGAATGCATCATTACCCCCAGATTTTTCAGTCACATTTGGTTGTGTGCAATTTCTTTAAATGTGCGTTCAACAATGCCTGGCATCAGCGGTTAACTTAATGAAAACTGCTAGTGGTTTGCAGACACACTGCCCAAATACTGAAAATGTGATCACTCCTCTAGCTTTGCCAGCTTCACTTAATTTTCTTTATCATCAGGTTGGCCACATAAACTACCTCAGTGGTACCTACGGAGTTCTAGCCAGGGTATGGGAATGCACTTACTAGAAACATTGCTTGGGTTCCTGAAATGGGTTCAGAGCACAGAGCCAGCAGCTGGGGCAGCAGTTCCTGGGCTCTGCTTCTAAAGGTTCTGGGAACTTCTGGGGTTGTCAGCGCCCTCCTGGGAACCCTTGCAAGGAGCTGGAGTGCTTGCTGCCACGAGGAAAGGGCAGTTCTAGGGGGGAGCTCTGAGCTCTGCCCGGTGCACTTGGTCAGAGGGAGGTTGGAGCTTTTGTTCCAGTTGACCCCTGGCTAGGGAGGTTCAAGCACGCTTTTAGCTGTTGCTTAGGACAACCTGTACATGGCCCTTCTCTGGAGGGGTTCAAGGCCAGGTTGGACAGGGCTTTGAGCAACCTGGTCTGGTGGAAGGTGTCCCTGCCCAGGGCAAGGGGTGGCACTGGGGGGGCCTTAAGCTCCCTTTCAACCCAATCCAGTCTATGAGGGTGTAACAGTCTGGCATCCAGCGCAGCTCCCAGGGCACTGCCGCAGACGTAGCAGTGCAGATGGGGATCGTGGACTGCGTGTGATCAGCCTCTCTGCACTCAGGAGTGGTGGTGACGTGCTGCACTGTCTCCAGCAGTCCCTGCAGCAACTGCCCCTGCAGCAGCAGAGGTCTTGACCTAAAGAGAGCTCCGTTGAGCAAAGCAGAGGTGTTGGGCTGCAGGGAGCGCCTGGGGCCTCTCACCCAGTCTGGGCAGAGACACATGTTCGTGTCGCTGCTGGGGCACCTGTGTCACCAAATGAAGGACCTGCGGTTGGATTGAAAACTGATCTCAGAGGTTGGTGATGAGCAGCACAAAGGCCAGCTGAAGTACCTAAAGGTTTGGTATGAGGGACAAGTCAACATTTTCATTAATGACTAGTATGGGATAGATGGCACCCTCAGCATGGTGGCGCCTGGTACCAAACTGGAAGCAGTGGCTGGTACCATGGTGGTGCTGCCATTCAGAGGGACCTTGGCAGTGCTCTCTGATGGCTTTAAGCCAGGGCTGGTGTAACAGGACAACTTCCTGTTGGTTTAGGGTTACGGGTATCCTTCATCAGGAGACATCGAGAGGGTTAAATAAATTCATACTCAGTATTTTTTGAGATATAAAGTCAAAAAAGCCAACACAGTTGTACTGGCCACTGCATTAAGTACAAAATCTGTCATCTTCACTTTGTTTGCCTTTCTTTTCCCTCATCAAGCCATAAAAATAAGCCATAATAGCAAACCCTTCAGTTGTACTTTAATATTTCCCAAGATGTTTTTAGTGGGAGTTGCTGTTCCACATTTTCTTAGAATACTTTCATTCTCTTCCGACGTGGAAACCATGTGTTTCTGCAGAAGAACAATTTACTTCAACTTAAGCTCTGGTTGTGTTGGCTCTGAACACTTGCTGAGCTTTTGCATTGTAATATTTGCAGCTGAAAAATGTCATTATTTGAAAGCTGAAGTGTCTTCCTAAGGAAGTGGGGGGGAATGGATTTTGTTTCCAGTCCTCAGCACCTTGAATAGTCAGGTTTCTTCTGTTCCAACCACAGATCCATGAAAATCTGTCCTAAAGGGTAAAGAAATGAGATCTTAAGTGAACAAGGCATTTTCCCTCCAAAGACTTCCCCAAGAAATCAGCCTGCGGTTTCCATGCACAATTTTGAGCCTGGTATTTTCTGTGTTCACTTTATAAATCTTTTTCACTTCACAGCATCTAGGATGCTAGCAATTCATCTGGAAAAGGAGCCCTGGAGCAACTTAAATTCCAATAGAAAAGTGTTCTGGAAATCAGAGAAAGGAAAAAAAAATAGAGAACACATAGAAATTATAAGAATGCAGAAGGGCTTTATTAAATGAATTACTAAAAATAGTAAAACTTTTGTTTTCAGGGTTTAAAGCTGTCACTCTTGCTGCGTATGATCAAAATTTTTAAATATTGTGAAGACAGTGAGGTCCCTGGAAGCTGTTTCTGAGCTGGGATAAAGAACAGACTCATGCCAAGTTAGCTTTGGAGCTTTTGACTTTTTTTTTTTTAAAAGTGTCTGTTTAAATGGTTTGTAGTCATCTTTGTTTCAAGACAAATGCCATTTATTTTTCAGATGGAGGGGATGCCACTATATTTGTAATTTTTTGTTGTAATGTAATGTTTTCCTGAGTTTTTTGAAGGTCAGGCTTTACAAACCTGTTAAATGTGATTTTTGCCCTTAAACTTCCATAAATGAGACTATTCATCATTTGGCCACAGAACAAAGTACCTTGTGTCCTGGTTTGTAAAGCCAAATGAAGCAGTGGGGACACATTCTGTATTTGAAAATCCTTATCAGTAAAACCAGGTATTTTCTTTGTTTCTTTCTTGTTGCAATCAAAAATCTTTTCAGTAAGATGTGTTGGGTGTGAGGCTTAAGCAGGAGCGGGCTCAGACGCGATCTGGGCAGTAGCCGTGGGAACGGCAATGAAACTGAACTGGGTCACAGTGGAGATGGGTCATAGAATCACAGAATTGTCTGGATTGGAAGGGACCTTTAAGATCATCTAGTTCAACCATCAACCTAACTCTGATAAAAAACCATCATTAAACCTTGTCTCTATTTCAACCCGTTTTTTGAACACCTCCAGGGATGGTGCCTCAACACCTTCCTTGGGCAGCCCAATCCAAGGCTTAATAACCCTTTCCATGTAAAAATTATTCTTAATATCCAATCTGAACCTCTCGTACTGCAACTTGAGGCCGTTTCCTCTTCTCCCATCACTGATTCTTTGGAAGAAGAGACTAACACCCCCCTCTCCCCTCCCCCCCCCAGGGCTATACCCTCCTTTCCGGGAGTTGGAGAGAGCGAGAAGGTCTCTCCTCAGCCTCCTTTTCTCCAGGCTGAACACCCCCAGCTCCCTCAGCCGCTCCTCACAAGACTTGTGCTCCAGACCCCTCACCAGCTCCGTTGCCCTTCTCTGGACCTGCTCCAGCCCCTCAATGGCTTTTTTGTGGTGAGGGGCCCAAAACTGGACACAGCCCTCGAGGTGGTGCCTCACCAGTGCCCAGACCAGGGGGACAATCACCTCCCGAGTCCTACTTACCACACTGTTCCTGACACAGATGTGGGAGGTTCTTGGCCTTCTTAGCCACCTGGGCACTCTGCCGGCTCATATTCAGCTGACAGTTGAGCAACACCCTCAGGTCATTTTCTGCCAGGCAGTTCCAGCCACTAAAGCGTCCTGAGCTGTTGCATCAACACTGGCTGTAGAGGTGTTTAAAGGACAGATATTGTGGAAATGCTTAAATATAAATCTAAACTTTTGGGTTTGTACTCCAAAGGGTGTGCTTGAAGCGGAGCAGGGTGTGCTGGTTGGTGTTGATCCCAGCCGTGCCAAGCATCCCTGTCTCTCGCTGGGCTCAGCAGGAGAGCAGACAGTCTGGAGCCTGATTGTGCAGGATTTAAGATCTTTGTCAAAGACATGGACAGAGGTGTAGAGTGCACCTTCAGCAAGTTTGCTGATGACACCAAACTGTGTGGTGCGCTCAAAACGCTGGAGGGAAGGGATGCCATCCAGAAACTGGACATGGGACCATGTGAACATCATGAAGTTCAACCAGGCCAAGTACAAGGTCCTGCACCTGGGTCAGGGCAATCCCAGACACAAATCCAGGCTGGGTGGAGAATGGCTGCAGAGCAGCTCTGAGGAGAAGGACTTGGGAGTGCTCATGGATGGGAAGCTCGCTGTGAGCTTGCAATACACGCTGACAGCCCAGAAAGCCCCCACACCCTGGGGATTCTGTCCTTCTACTCTGCTCTAGGGAGACCCCACCTGGAGCACTGTGTCCAGCTTTGGAGTCCTTAACACAGGGAGGACATGGACTGGTTGGAACAGGTTCAGTGGAGGGCCATGAAAATTATCAGAGGGCTGGAGCACCTATCCTGGAGAGACCTTATAATGGCCTTCAGTACCTGAAGGAGGCCTACAGGAGAGATGGGGAGGGACTCTTTTATCAGCAATAAAAGGATGAGGGCTAATGGTTTTAAATTGAAAGAGATGAGATTGATTTGATGCTAGAAAGAACTTGTGTGGTGTGAGGGTGGTGAGACCCTGGCCCAGGTTGGCCAGAGAAGCTGTGGCTGCTCCATCCCTGGAGGGGTTCAAGGGCAGGTTGGAGGGGGCTTGGAGCAAGGTGGTGTGGTGGGAGGTGTCCCCCCAGGGCAGGGGTGTTAGAACTTGATGATCTTTAAGGTTCCTTCCAACTCTGACCATTTGGTGATTCTGTAATGATTCTGTGATTTCTGCAGGGCTCTCCTGGCATTGGCACGACTAATGGTAGTGTGGACAGCATTTATGACTGGAGTTTAAGCAGAACTGTGAAAAGCAGTTGAGAATGATTAATTGTAGCTTCAAGAAGTTATTCAGGGAAAAAAAAAATACTTGCTGCTGTTTTGCAAAATGTGTGTAAAAGGCTGGAATGGTTTTTTTTGGGCAAGGTGAAAGTGATTTTTAAGATTAACATCCTACTTACTACTACGTCCTACAGTACCTGGACTAAAACTACTGTATTTAGTTCTATCTCAAACAGCATATTTTCTAGGACTCAGTGTGGTCACTGTGGTGCAAGTGGAGAAGAACAGGGGTGTTTCCGAGAAGCAAAGCAGCTTCTCCCTCTCCCTGGTGGAGCTGGGTGCGAAGTGTAGAAGGGGGACTGCTGGGGGGCTGCATCAGGGGACAGGCTTTGGGACACGCGATGGCCTTTAGCTTCAGATTAATTTGTTTTCGGAGTAGCTGAGGTGCATCATCTCTCTCTTTAGTGAAGCACTGAGTGTAGGGGTGTTCCCTGTATTTTTGAAAATCTCCTGTGAGCTATGTGCCAGACTGGTAATAAATAGAATCACTTCTTTGTTGTGTTCATAGGGCTTGATCAGCATAGACTTGTAATAGACAATCATATCCTTCTACTGTTAGTTTTGAAAATGGGTGATTAAATACTTGAGATGCTTGTTCACATCCAAAAATATGTTTTGACAAAAATCCTTCAAGAAGCCACTTTCTTTTCTTTTTTTTTTTTTTTTTTTTGGTAAGGACACCTTGTAGTATAAAAGCAAAAACTGCCAAGGGGGTAACAAATAGCAAGTTCATGTCTCCAAATCAAGCAAACAGTACATATAGAACAGGTCACGTTCTGAAGTTGGCATTTAGAATATTAAAGTGAAAAAGTGGTTAGCAGTTATGATGTGGAGCAGAGATTTAACATCGGGCTGAAGGACATAAAGAGGAGCTAAAAAGCAGCATCATTTCCTGAGACCGGTGGACAAAAAAATGACAGAACTAGTGGAAACTTACAGAAATGACTCTTTGCTCAATTAAAAATAGACTATGAGAGTAGACGCTTCCAAAAATGTGTGACAGAATAACTAGTCCACTGCAAACTGGTAGAGCCTGTGTTGCTGGCCATGTAGCAGTTTTGGTCATTTCAGTCTTTGGTTTAAGGACTGCACTAGACATAAGCTCAAAATTTAGAAATGGTTCTGTGAATGGGAGATAATACTTTGAGGGAGAAGAAAAGTGTGATTCTTTACCTTTTCTAAAGCTTCCATTAATATTTAGTTCTGTCACACACCTCCTTAGCTGAAGTACATGTGTAGGCTGTCTTAATACAGAAAGACCACCTTCTGTGGAACTGGAAGAACATCAAATCAACTTGGTGTTGTGTTCCTCCTTCTGTGACTTGGGATCACAGGTTGGTGTGGTTTCAAAGTGTCAGAGTCAGCTGTGAGGTCAGACCAGCTCACTTAGGACTTTATCCTGACTGGTCCTGTAGAGCTCCTTGTGCTCTGGTCCCCTGATGGTCTTGGTGGATTTCTGCTGAACTCACTGCTGTTATCGGTGTCTTTCCTGTACTGGGGGACATTGATCTCTTCCCTCCTGTCTTCTGGCTGTACCTCTCAGCGCAGTGCAGGACGCTCTTACCTCCTCAGTCTTAGTGCACTCCAGGCTTCTGCTTGCCTTGCTCTATTCTGTGATTCCCAGCTCCTTTTCCATAGAGCTGCTCTCCAGCCAGTAAGTGCCCAGTCTTTGGTGTTGCCTGGTTTTTGTCCTTCCTATGATCAGGACTTTGCATTTGTTCTTGCTGTGTTTTATAAGGTGCCTGTTGACTTGTTCCTCTAGTGTGTTGAGGTCCCTCAGGGTGGCAGCCAGGGTTTGGACAGCTTCCTCCCAATCTGGTGTTATCTCCAATCTTTGTGAGAGTATGCTCCCATCACCTCCTCCAGGTCATGGGTAACAAGTTAAACAGCAGGTCCCAGGGTAGATCCCTGCAAAACTCCACTTGTTGCAGGCGTAAATGTAGAGTGTGGGGTTGGGGTTTTTGTTTGTTTGGGTTTTTTGTCCCTTTTTGAAGATGGATGCAGCATTTGTCTTCTTCCAGTTGCTGGGGACCTCTTCCAGTTTCCATGACCATTTAAAGATGATAGAGAACAGTTTTGGCCAGGACATGAGCCTGGGGTCTGAGCACCTTTGGAAAGAGCTCATCTCATCCCATGGATCTGTACGGGTCAGGTTCTCTGAAGCAGTCAGTCCCTGACTTGATCTTCATCCACTGGTCTGAGTGGATGGTGTCTGTATTCCTGCTGTTGATTCTTCCGTCTCCCATACGCTGGGTGTTTGTGGTGAAGCTCTGGTCCAAGCTCCCTGTGTAGCCAGGCTCTGCTGCTGCAGAAACACGTCCTCCTGCTTGGTGCAACGGCAGGGACCAGAAGCTGCTGCACAAAGAGTGCTGGCTTCTCTCAGGGTTAGGATCTATCCTCCTGATGGCTTGCTCTACCAGCCCTGCCTTCCTGCATTTCTGCATTGCCACAACCCATGTTTTTTGAGATTTGATGCAAGGGGGTTTGCCTTTTTCTGAGGGTTGGTGTGATTGTGTATCCCATGTCATACAGCCCACCCAAGGCACCTCTGAGCACTTCTAAGCTGTGCTCGTCCTCTGGAACTACAGTGTCCGCTTTTGAGTTCTGCTTTTTCAGCACATAGAATGGTTAGAGTTGGAAGGGACCTTAAAGATCATCTAGTTCCAAACCCCCTGCCCTGGGCAGGGACACCTCCCCCTAGAGCAGGTTGCTCAAAGCCCCATCCAGCCTGGCCTTGAACCCCTCCAGGGATGGGGCAGCTACAGCTTCTCTGGGCAACCTGTTCCAGTGCCTCACCACCCTCATAGGAAAGAATTTGTTCCTAATAGCTAATCTAAATCTCCCCTCTTCCAATTTAAAACCATTGCCCCTTGTCCTGTCACTGCACTTCCTGACAAAGAGTCCTTCCCTGTGTCTCCTGTAGCCCCTTCAGATCCTGAAAGGCTGCTCTAAGGTCTTCCTGGAGCCTTCTCTTCTCCGGGCTAAACAAACCCAGTTCTCAACCTGTCCTCAGAGGAGAGGTGCTCCATCCCTCTGATCATTTTCGTGGCCCTCTGCTGGACCCGTTCTAACAGGTCCATGTCCTTTCTGTGCTGAGGACTCCAGAGCTGGACACAGAGCTCCAGGTGGGGTCTCATGAGTGCAGAGCAGAGGGGCAGAACCACCTCCCGTGACCTGCTGGCCACACTTCTCCTGATGCAGCCGAGGATGGGGTTGGCTCTCTGGGCTGCCAGTGCACATTGCTGGCTCATGTTGAGCTTCTCATCCACCAACACCCCCAAATCCTTCTCCTCAGGGCTGCTCTCCAGCCATTGATGTCTGCTATTTGTCCGTAGTATTTCTTGATGCATTCATACATATCTAAGCTACCTGGTTATCACTTGCAGCACATCTTGTAAAGCCAAACAAAAAACCCCAAGCTTAACTCTCTTTCCAAGATGCGACATCCTGGGTGACATTTGGGGAGATATGTTCTGTTCTTCTGCGTTCTTTACCTGGGCTTTTTAGATACCCTCTCAAAGCACTTTTTCCCAGTCCAGAAAAATTATAAACTCAGATGCCTTCATACTGAGATGCTCTGACTTAACAGGAGCCAGGTTTGAGTTTAGGTTTTCTGGAGAAGGACAGGACGGGTAGGACCTGCGTTAGCTGCTTTCAGGCGGGCTGCAAGGCTGTAGTGAAGTGGAAAATAAATACCAGTTCTGGTCTCATGCTGGACGACTCAGTGAAACTGGAGTTGCTGGGCAGTAGTGGGAGGGGAATAAGAAAGGAGGCAGTAACTGAAGCCGTGTGTCTCAGGGAGCTGGGAAAGGAAGCAAGGACATGGACAGAAACCCAAGTGATGCACAGAAAGAAAATGAGTGCCATCTCCCATGAAAGGGCTTTTTATCATGGAAATAAAACTAGATTCTTTCTGCTGAAGGAGTGTAGTGGTTTGCTTAAAACGAGGGTCACTTTGTTAATTGTTCATTCAGATGAATATTCATCCAGATAAGGACCTACTTGTTTCTTTTTTTTTTTTTAATTTTTCCTCTTGAGTAGATTTGCATTTACGCAAACTTCTTTGAAGGTTTTTTTTTAAAGGTTTTTAATTACTATCCACTAAAATATTTTGAAAGCTGTTACAGTAACGCCGCCATCTGCATGGTAGGTTTCTAGCAGGCTCTTAACTTGTGTCCTTGCCTGGAATATCAACACTTGACATAAATCATAATGCTGTATAAATGCCATTTCCTTATATATTTTTCTCTCATGCCCTCAGGAGGGCATTTCCTGCTGTTGAGGAGGAGGGAATGCGGAGTTCACTTGTGAAGCAGAGCGTTCCTGAAGAGTGATCCCTTAGGAGAGCAGGGTAATGTGCCTCTTGCAGTGATGGGACTGTTGTGCCTTCTGAATCTTCATCTGTTTAGAGATGAAAACTAGTAACTGAATGGCAGGAGATGGCTGAGACTGATGGTATTAAGGATTTAAGGTAAGATAAGTTAATATAGGTTGTCAGTTTTGCATGGGTTGGCTTTTTTTTAGCACTGAAGGACTATAAATTCATGTTACACTGGTGTAATTTAAAGATGGTAAGCATAGACTAAGAGGGAAGGTCTGTATTCTAGTTTTTGTAGAGACAGATAAGGAATTGGTATTTTTTTTTATCTAGTGGCAGATAAAAGCAGGACTGTAATTTCTAGGTTTTTAGTATGAACATCAAATGCCTACAGTGAATATGAGAAAATCTGGTAATCGTTGTAATCCTGCCACTTCTCAGACCCTTCGTTTTAAATTCGTGTTTGTTTTTTTTAACCCCATTATGTCCCTGTTCTCCTTTCCCAGGGCCCTCAAACTCTTTGATAAGGAATAGCCACTGAGCAACCTCTATAAAATTAGAAGTTGAGAAGGTGCAGAAATTTGCTGAGATGGAAACGGTGAAGGTGGCAAAGGGGGTACAGGCACTGCCTGTTTGTGCTGTAGGGAACAGGTTCTTGGAAGGATAAGTATGTGTGAGCTCAAGGATGGTATTTGCACAAGAACAAGCGGTGTGAAATACGAAGATTCAGAAGGGAGAGTGTTGGATGGGGTTTGTAGAACATGCCTGGGACAAACATCAAGCCACTTTGGATGCGAAGCTTCCTTATGTTTTAGGGAAAGGAAATATGTGATTACAGGGACTTGACCTGGATCATGTGGTTGCTTTTGGTCCTGTGTGTCCACGAGTGCTGTTACTTATGCACAGGATAAAACCGAAACTAGGGAGTTGGATTTCCTTTGTCACTGCCCTTGAACAGTGTACAAACACAGAACCTGTCCGTTCCTTTGCAGGAGCGCTGCTGGGTAAGGGACAGTGGTCTGTCTGTCTGCTGTGTCCTCTGGAAGCTCCTGTCAAGAAACCAGGTCAGAGGCTGAACTCCTGATCTCTGTCATGCAGAGTGCTGAAGATATTTTAATAAATTTATATGGTGGGGAATCCTGCTGCTCCTCCCCTGGCAGGAGAATATAGTGTCCCCCTCCCAGCTCAGCATCTGCCTGAGCAGTGACAGCCCTGACTGCTGGGGCTCTGCACCAGCCTTGGAGGGATTCCTCTTGTTGAACTTCCTTTTCCTCATCTGTAAGAGCTTATTGCCATCAACTTTATTAGGACTTAGTTCTATTCAGTGGTGTGCTGGAATATTTATCTTTATGTTGCTTTTGGGAGAGACTGAAATTACCTGCAAAGCAGCCGGTGTCTGAGCCTTCAGTGCAGGTGCTGCTGTGCTGGGCCGGAGAGGGCTGCAGGCTCTTCCCACCCTCTTGGGATGGAAACGTCTGTGCCTGCTGTCTGCGTGGTGTTTGTTCCCTCTGAACTTATCTTTGGCTTTTTTGGTCAGATTCTGGAGAAATAAGCCAAGGTCCATTTTTCTAATTGTTAAATTCTTTGTTTTCTAAATCAGGGGGAAAGAATCTCAGTAGGTAAGTGATTGTGGACTAACCAGATTTGATCTGAATGATAGACCGTCTCTGACTCATAAAACGGTAAATGAATGTTATAAAGAAACCAACAAAACCTGTGCTGTAGGTACATGTAAGGTATGTCTGCAAAATCCTGATCGTTACCTGTAGATCTTTAAAGGATAAAGGTGCAGAGGCTGGTGCTTGAGATCTTGCTTTTATTGCGTTTATTTGTTTCCTGTGCGGAGTTAAATCCTACTTGGCTGTCCAAGAGTGATTTGCCGTTACAGTCGTGTAGAAGCATCTGGCATCGGGAGTTTGATCTGTGCCAGTGGAGATGATTTAACAGTCTGTGAGAGAAGAGGAGATTGTTCCTGTAGGAGGGTTGGACACAAAGGGGATCTGGCTTCTTTAGCAGACTGTAGAATTAATGGGGACTGTTTATACAAGGAGTGTACTAGGAAACGGTCAATGACATTATTTGGGTTTAGATGAGTTACTGGTCTGTTCCCATTCACAGCAGAGTAGAGAAATGCAGGGGACGTGCCAGGTCCTTGTGCTGTGGCAGATGCTCTGCAGCCACTGCTCCCGTGCGCTGGTGCTGGCGTCACTGTGAGGGTCCTTCAGAGCTTCCCCCATCCCTTGGGGACTTTAGGCTCATAGGTCTCAGCTCCTTCAGTACACGGAGTCCATCTGCAGTGTCTGTTACAGCCCTTTTCTTCAGTTTCTCTGACATCTTGGACTACCATAATCACCATTTTACTTTATTTTTTTGGGGGGGTGGATGTGGTATATTTGGTGTCCTATAATACCTGGAAAGTGTAAGAAAACTTCCTTACCAGCTAGGACTATTGCAGAGCCCTGCTGGGTGGTTACAAATGGGCTATAATTGATAAGAGAATTCTCTGCTATAATGATTAGCCATGTATTCTAGTGTTCTCAAGCCTAACAACAGAGCTTCATAATAATTTAAAAATAATATATTGCTGAAGTAAAATAGCACATTCTCCAATGTGCACTTGCAGTTTTGTTTAGAAGATCCCATAGATCTTCTGTGGGAATTTAGAAGATTCCCATAGAACATCCGGCTCGGACAAGGAGGAGTTGTTTGAAAAAGGCGTATCTTTTATTGAATGGGAGTTTCTTTATTGCACTGAGACAGTCTCTAAAGTATTTCAGTTATTAGGTCTACGGTGATAAGAGCCTTTAGTTGTTGGGAAATTGCAACTCAAAATAGTCTTATTGTTATAGTTTACATATGTGTGTGTGTGTAATTTTGTTTTTATATATATATAAATGTTATAGTGTTATAATTGAGAGTAGCATTTGTGGAGGTTGGAGATAGAAGCACAACAAGTAAATATCCAAGTAAATCTCCTTTGCCTTATATGTTTTAAAGATTTGTATTATTATTCTCAAATTCTTTTTGAAGAGTTAAGAGTGAACTTAGATCAAGTAATAGCACTTGAATTATCTGCATTAAAGTGGATTTTTCATTCTTCAGTATCATCCTATGTTTGGGAGACTCACTGCT
Organism: Gallinago jamesoni; assembly: GCA_025769975.1. Lineage (NCBI taxonomy): Eukaryota > Metazoa > Chordata > Aves > Charadriiformes > Scolopacidae > Gallinago > Gallinago jamesoni. The sequence continues at coordinate 611,184 of JAOQGH010000014.1, read as the reverse complement.
CAGCAGCTGCATATGAATGTTTGAAGAAATGAAAACTTCTTTTTCCCTTTTTTGTCCAGGAGTGAAGGTTGGAGAAGCCCCACAGCAATGAGTAACCTGATGATTTCTTACACAGCAGTTCATCCACTGACACTTTCTAGCTTTCTGCTCTTTATCTGCAAGAGTTTCTGCTTCTGAACTTTGTTAAATTCTTGCCTTTGTTCCACACCCGTTAAGTTTCTAAGAGTCAGTATTCTAGTCTTGAATTTCTGACTGTTGATGGGTTGTCTACGCTGTGTGATACATGCTGCATTTGTCCAAAGTGGCAAATTAAAGAGTTCTGAGTTACCTCTTCTGATGTGTGCAAGCCTTGAGAAACTTCTTTGGCTTATTGAAACACTTGCTGTGTGGATTATGTATTGTTGAGTTCACTTTTTCTCATTTGTATTTCCTTTAGCTTTGATGATGATAACTTTTGTTAGGATTAATTTAAAAAAAATGTTCTTCCATGTAGGACACAGCTTAGGCTATGGCTTTGTGAACTACGTTACTGCAAAAGATGCTGAAAGAGCAATAAACACACTGAATGGCCTCAGACTTCAGTCAAAAACTATCAAGGTAGGTCTAGATTATTCCCTTCTTCTATGACAATGACATTCTGATAAACTTCATTCTTGTGGTAAGGCTTGTGTTGCCCAACTGCAAGAACAGTAGAATCTGGGAGAAGGGTAGTGAGCTGTTAAGTTTCTCAGGTTTTATGGCAGTTTTTTCACAAATTCCCTTCTTTTCATTTCCACCATTTTTACAGCAGTAGGTGTGATCATTCCAAATTGTTTTCATGCTTTTGAACTGACGCATGTCTCCGATATTTGGTGATCTGCATTTTAATTCATGTTAATACACAAGCATTCCCTTCCAAAGCAACATCGCGTGCTGTATATGTAGGAAATCATACTTGCCTGGGTGATCTTTGTAACTTTCTCCAGTAGCAGAAATTAAGATAGAAAACTGCACTGCAGCTGGTAAAATCTTCTTATGAGGCTTTAAAATGTATACTAACAGCACAAGTTCTTGGTGTGATCTGTGGTTACTGACAAGTCTGGTATCTGAGTCGGAACCTCAGATGGGGAAACTTCAACGTAGCAAATATGTTTGTTGGAAGCATCACTCTTAGTCTGCTGCTGTCTCTCTGTAGCAGTGCCATGACATTCTTTATCCATTGGCTAAGTCCAAGATGAATGAAGTTATCCAGGGACGTGACTTCGCTCTTTTTGTTCTCCCTGTTCTGCTTTTTGAACTCCAATAAAAATACGCCTGCATTGTTTAGTGGGGAAGAAATTAACCTGGCTTATGATAAAGTAAATTACACTTTCCTATTTATACCCCAAACATACCTTTTTTTTTTTCCCCTTTCTTTTTAAAGGTTTCCTATGCTCGTCCAAGTTCTGAAGTTATCAAAGATGCAAATTTATATATTAGTGGACTACCAAGGTCAATGACACAAAAAGATGTAGAAGATATGTTTTCACGTTTTGGACGCATCATCAACTCGCGTGTGCTTGTGGATCAAACTACAGGTCAGTTCTAAGCACTGCTTTCCTAAAACTGGAGTGTGTGGCATGCTTGATGTTTCCCAGAGACTGGAAATTCCTAAACTAAATTAGACTTTCACAGACCAACAGTGACACTGAGATAATTTTAATGGGGTATCCTTTTACCAATGACTTGGTGGGGTTTTTTTTTTAAAACAGGATGAGTTACGCTGCCCCTTTCTCTGGCTGAGAGTCTGAACCTCACATCCCATTTGACGCTGTCACTGTCAGTTTGACCAGGCTGAGCTGCCGACACTGCTGTGGTGCAGTGTTCTTCTGGGCAGCGTTTGTAATCTGCGGTGCCAACCTTGCCTTTACTTTGCACAAACGCAACTATTATCCAGTCGGCAAATTCCAGGCTGTAGTTATGTTAAATAAACCATAACAATGTGTTTTGACTTTTATACCAACTTGGAAGTCACTCATGCAATTACCTCATATTTTAAAAAGTTTGAGGTGTCTTGCAGTCCTCTGTGGTTACTGCTAACTAAAAGAATGAACTTAATACACTTAGTATTACCGTCTTGAATTGTCTGAATGTATTTTGTTTATTAAAAAAATAAAAAAAGGAGTTACTTGATTAAGCACTCAGCTCAGGAGAGACCAAAGTTAAGGATTTCCTTTATAATGTTAATTCTGACTTAGTGTTACAATGTTTTCTCACAGAGTTTTAATGTCTTACCTCATTTTTTCAGACTGTGTAACTGAAGGGTATCCTGTAACCTTAGGTATTCTGTGTTTTTTCCAGTAGCCCATACGGCATGTATGAATTTGGAGAGAACTTCTTCAAATTCACTTTTTCACTGATTATGCATGTGCTATGTTAGAAGATAATCTAATTCTAGCAATTCCACATTTTACATCTATATACAGTAGTGTGTATGTTTATACACAGTAGTTAAGTAGCAACTTTCATCCTCTGAGAGGCACCTGCTGTGGTTCAGAGCAGGCATTGGCAGCTTTTGGCATTGATCTGACTAAATGCTGGAGTCCAAATGTCTCCGTCAGAGCTGGCTCCTTGTGTGGGCACCTGCTTTTAAGTGTTTCCTTTTGGTCAGACCATGCTGTAAATGCCATTGTCTGTAAAAGAAATGTGAGGTGACAAGTTGAGATCTGGATACTGACACTGTACACACTCAAATGTCAAGTGAGGAAAACTCTGTCCTTCCTTTCCTAGAGAAAAGTATTAATTTTCCCCAGCTTGTGTGGTTCTGTCTCTAGAGCTCAGTGACAGCTATAGACAGAAGCAAGAAAAAGACCTGTAGAGCACAGAAAACTTAATTCAAGTGTCCAAACCAGTCATCCTTCTCTGGCTGCCAGCGGAGTCTAGATAGCTAATATCTGTCTGACAGAGCTATAAAATGAGACTACAGAAGTCACACAATTAGAATCTCTCCAGGAATAACACAATTTTCATCGTGTGTGCTGAGGCATGATGCTGTCAGCACAGAATCTGCTGCTTGCTTTCAAATAACCTTAACACTGTATTGTTTGAAGAATGTATTCTGTTACATTATAGAGTTTAATGCACACGCAGCCCAGGTTTCTCTTCACTTCCAGAACGTGGCCGCGCCTTGGCTTTAAGACCTGTGTTTCGTATCTTGATCTAGTCCCAGTTAGGATAAATTTAATTTGTGCTTTTAGATGTACCTCCTCGGCAGAGGCTGTTCTCTAGCTGATGAGAATGAATTTCTTTAAAAAAATGTTTTCTACAGTATTTATATTTTTAAATGAGCACAGTGATAGATGAGGTGAGATGCTGAGCAGATGGCAGTGGAGAGGAAGTGAGAGCTGATGGGCTCTGGGACAGTCCTCGCTGAGTTCTGGACAATGCTGCCATTCTCTGCATTCCCAGAGTGGGGCCAGCGCTCCCCCCGCCTGGAAGGGCAAACCTCAGTGCTCCTGGAACAGATAGTGCCATCAGCTCTAACTCCATGAGCCGAGCTGGGCCAGCCTCCTGGTTAGGAGGTAACCAGCAAGAAATCAAAAAAATTCCTCACAGAGTGACTCCTTTCCAGATCCCTCTAGAACCCCCAGCTGCACAGTTGGGGCTGGTCACCTCCCACTGTCGTTCTGCACTTCTTGTCTTCAAAACCTGCTGTGACTCTGTTTATTAACATGCAATAATGACGTGAGCTGCTATTTATGGGAGTTCTCCCAGACCCTCAAATGAAAACGCCCCTTTCCTAGAGACCATTCCATGGGGAGCTGTAGGGCTTGGATTCCCCTTAGCTTGCCACGTGCCCAGGGTTTAGCCCTGTTGCATTTCCTTCTGTGAAATACAGGAAATAATGTTTAGTTGTTATAAACAACTTCTGTGATTTATGACAAACTTAAACAACTTCTGAGGCGATCTTTGAGGGTTGCCCTGTGTGGGGGTAGAGCAGAGACAACACAACAGTATTTGATACGGCCCTTTTTGGAAGAGAGTTGCTGCAGTACTGGGGTTATTAAACAAATATACATTTGTAGCTTCACTGCAATAAATGATATTTTCAGGCTATGTTGGAGTCAGATGAGAAGTGGGGTGGGGGAAGAGATCTCCTAAGGCACAACTTTGGCCTCAGGCAGAAGGAGAAGGGCGCCCAGGGCTGGGGCTGCAGCAAGGGGGAATGATGCAAACCATAGAATCGTAGAATTGTCTGGGTTGGAAAGGACCTTCAAGATCATCCAGTCCAACCATCAACCTAATTCTGATAAAACCCATTACTAAGCCATGTCTCTCAGCGCTATGTTATCCCATCTTTTGAATCCCTTCAGGGATGGTGCGTCAACCACTGCTCTGGGCAGCCTATTCCAAGGCTTAATAACCCTCTTGGTGTAAAAATTTTTCCTCATATCCATCCTAAACCTCCCCTGATGCAATGTGAGGCAGTTTCCTCTTGTCCCATGGCCTGTTCCTTGGGAGAAGAGACTGACACCCCCCCCGGCTACAGCCTCCTTTCCGGGAGTTGGAGAGAGCAATGAGGTCTCCCCTCAGCCTCCTTTTCTCCAGGCTGAACACCCCCAGCTCCCTCAGCCGCTCCTCACAAGACTTGTGCTCCAGACCCCTCACCAGCTCCGTTGCCCTTCTCTGGACCTGCTCCAGCCCCTCAATGGCTTTTTTGTGGTGAGGGGCCCAAAACTGGACACAGCCCTCAAGGTGGTGTCTCACCAGTGCCGAGTACAAGGGGACGATCACCTCCTGATTCCTACTCACCACACTGTTCTTGATACAGGCCAGGATGCTGTTGGCCTTCTTGGCCACCTGGGCACACTGCTCAGGTATTTAACAGCAATGGAATCCTTTCAGTAGTTACCAAGAGGTAATTCTTAATCACTCTTTAATGAATTAAAAATAAGGTATGGGACAGCTAGAAATAACAACTGTGATGTAGATGAACTTGTGATCTCTTCATTACAGGAGGTTAAACTGCTTTATTCAAGTTTGAGCTTCATGCCCTCTATGAACCAGAGTGTTTTGAGTGTGGAAAACTAAAAACCTTTGGAAAACTCAGTGTCAATTTTGTGTTTATGGATGCTTTTCAGTAATGAAGTAATCAATGCTAAGGGGGTTTGATTTGTTTTAAATGACAGGAATTAATTAATTGGTTTCTTTGATGGAATTTATTTAAAATTTTGGGAGGTTTTTTGGTTATTGGAATTGTCCAATATTGGAATTGGTGGTGGTGGATTTAATGGAATTCTACCACACTTAATTGCTTTTTTTTTTTTAATTAAGTGTCTTAGTCACTGTGGTTGTTGTAGCCGAAATGTATGTCTTAACTTGTCTTTTGTTTCTTAATTTTGTATTTTTATCTTCTAGCTGCTGAAGAAACATTAGTAAATGTAGAGAATTTGAAAGCTGTGACCATAGAAATATTTAACTTTTTTGGTTTTTGCTTTCAAGGTTATTTTGAGTTTATTCTGAACTTCAAATTTTTTTTTTTTATTGGTTTGGTTAAAAGGTTTGTCCAGAGGGGTCGCATTTATCCGGTTTGACAAAAGGTCAGAAGCAGAAGAGGCAATTACAAATTTCAATGGTCACAAACCCCCAGGTTCCTCCGAGCCCATTACAGTGAAGTTTGCAGCCAATCCTAACCAGAACAAAAATGTGGCACTGTTGTCGCAGCTGTGTCATTCACCAGCTAGACGGTTTGGAGGGCCAGTGCATCACCAGGCGCAAAGATTCAGGTAGGTTAGGAGGAATAATGCATTTAAGGCTGTAACTGCTGTTCCCGCGTCCCTCTGGGAAACTGTCCTCTTGCCGTTCCGCAGCAACACATTCATTGCAGCATGAGTGAATGAATACAGAGTGCACCACGTGTCCTGCAGTGTTATGTAAATAAAGCTTTGAATTAAAATATGATTAAAGTAAAATCTTACTTGTAAAATTTATATTGAAGTTAATTATATAAAGGTACATACACTATGGTGTCTGTTTCTACGAGTGGGTGTACAGTGAGATGATAGACAGGAGCGGGTTCCGGGTGGGTGTTGGTAGGTGCCCGTCTCAACAGATCCCCATTCTGGAGTCTGTATCTCTGAGTGCAGATACAATTTGGCAACTTACAGCTCTGAACCATTGGTTCCAGCAGAGAGGTGTTACGGAAAAAATAGGAAAACCCCATTACTGACAATGAGATTCTGTGGGATTTCTTTCTTTGAGTCCTCATAAGTTCAGTAAGATTTTTGAGTAATTGCAATATGTTATCTGATTCCTGAGTTGCGGAAGATGGTATGTATTTTACCTTTGAGAATTGCCTTAGTTGCTTTGAGTAAGAATTTTGTCTTGCTGCTTGAAAGAGGGTGTTGGTAGTTGGACTGTACTCTGGAAAATGCATCATATTTACTGTCGTGCAATTAAATAATTGGCATTATTATTAGATGTGTTCATGAGAATTTCTGAGAGTAGTGTTTCCCTGCTGATACTTACTTTTTTGTTGTCTTTATTTCCCTCTGAAGTATCCAATTAGCTCAGCAAAATTGAACTAAAACCTCAAGTAGCTATTTGCAGTGCTACCATTGCAGTGTTGCTGGGATCTTTCCATAGTGCCTTAATTTAGCATTTTAGGAACAGTGAGGTATAATGTGTCTCCAGTGAGACTTTATAGTCACCTTTTGTTCTACATTAAGGCTATTTGAACAGGTTGCCCAAAGACTGTGGAGTCTCCATCTTTGGACAGTCTCAAAACCTGGCTGGAACGGGCCTGAGCAACCTGCTCCTGGTGTCCCTGCTCTGAGCAGGGTGTTTGACTGGAGGGTCTCCAGAGGTCCCTGCCCACCTCAGCCATTCTCCCATTCCCTTCAGCTGTAGCCCAGGCAAGTTCAGTGCAGGCAGCTCCTTCAACAAGATTTCATTTCCCCGAAGCACTGATCTCCACACCATCTAAGCCACAGTAAAAATGAGTAAAGTATTTACTCATTAAAAATTGAGTAAAGTATTTAGTTGCAGGCGAAACTAAATTTTAATGACCACTTAAAATCATAGTCATAGAATCATTTAGGTTGGAAAATACCTTTAAGATTGTCAAGTCCAATCGTTAACCCAACGCTGTGAAGTCCGGCACTAACCCATGCCCCTCAGCACCACAGCTGCTCGGCTTTTCTCCGGTGATGGCAACTCCACCACTGCCCTGGGCATCCTGTTCCAATGTTTGATAACCCTTTTGGTGAAGAAATTTTTCCTCTCATCCATCCTAAACCTCCCCTGAGGCAACTTGAGGCCATTTCCTCTTGTCCCATCACCTATTACTTGGGAGAAGAGGCTGAACAACAGGTCCAGTGGAGCACCTTCCCTGGTTGGCTCATTCACCAGCTGTGTCTGGGGGGTGTGTTCCACGTGCTCCAGGAACCTCTGAGACTGGTTTCTCTCTGCTCTATTGTATTTCCAGCAGGTATCTGGTAAGTGGAAGTCTCCCAAGAGAACAAGGGCTAGCGATTGTGAGACTTCTCTCAGCTGCTTATAGATTATTTCATCTGTCACTTCATCCTGGTTGGATGGTCTGTAACAGACTCCCACTGTGATATCAGCTTTGGACTTCCCCCTAGTTGTCACCCATAAACGCTTAACCCTGTCATCACCATCATTAAGTTCTTGATGTTTGCAACACTCCCTAACACGTAGGGTCACCCCACTGCCTCTTCTTTATTGCCTGTCCCTTCTGAAGAGTTTATAGCCATCCCTCTCAGCCCTTCAGTGTGGGTCATCCCACCATGTTTCTGTGATTGCAACTACATGATAGTTTTCCTGCCACGTGGTGGCTTCCAGCTCCTCCTGTCTGTGGCACACTGTGTGCATTGGTGTAGATGCACTTCAGTTGTGCTATTGATCCCACCACCTTTTTGGGGGGAGAAGCCCCAATTCCTACATGACTGTTCTCAGGTGCTTCTGTGGTTTCTTACACATCAATAACCCCTGCATCTTTGCTGCCATGTGGATCTCAATTCCCTTCCTCCACTGATACAGAAGGACCTTGGTAGCACACCATCCCTCAAACATTGGCCTGCTACCCCCAGGCTTATCTCTAGCCAGCGCCAGCCTGGCTCTGTCTCCTTCCCCCTTCAAATCTAGCTGAAGGCTCTCTCTCAATGAGCCCTGTCAGCTCCTGCGCAAGGATCCTTTTCTCCCTTTGTGACAGGTGTACCCTGTCTGTCTCCAGAAGGCTGGTGTCATATAAACTGACCTATGATCAAAAAAAACCCAGATTCTATTGGTGACACCTGCTGGCTGCTCTTGTTTCTTCCTTCATTGTTCCCTGCAACTGGAAGGACAGGAGAACATGACTTGTGCTTCTGGTCCCTTAACCACTCGTCCCAAGGCCCTCTCTTGATTGCGCTCGTACTCTCCTAACAACTTCATCCCTGCCTACCTGAAAAATTGGGAGTGGGTAATAGTCTGAGGGCCATACCAAGGTAGGAAGCTTTCTCTTCATGTCTTTAACCCAAGCCCCAGGGAGGCAGCAGACTTCCCCAAGAGGTGGGTCCAGTCTGTGTCCTGGGCCTTCTGCTCCCCTCAGGAGAGAGTCTCCTCTGACAATGACTGTCTTCTCTATGGAAGTGGTTTTGATGCAGGGTGTAGGCCACTTAGCCTCGGCGACACCTCCAAGCTAGAAGAACCGTTGTCCTTGGTCTTGTTTGATTCCACTTCAGTTTGTTCGTTGTTCTTTTATTGTACCATCAAGAGCAGGATTAGTCTTCTTTACCTGCGTCTGTGTTTCTACAGATGGGGGTATTGACAAGTGGGGATAAGATAGGAGGAAATGTTCTGTCTCTTTCTGTTCCATTCCTGCTGCTGTGATAACTGTGTCCACTTGAGTTACCTGTGCCCAGCACTCATTTGTGAACACATTTTGGCCAACTTCTGCTCCTGGCTATAGGCCTGCTGATGGAGAAAGAGCTGAAGGTGTTGAGGTACTAGAGATCAGCAGAGGCAGTAAAATCAGCTCTGGGTTAAGCTGTGCGGTTACAAAGACAGATTTACCAGTTGACTTGAAGACTAGTGCTGTCCATCTCTCTGTGTCGTGTCACAAACTTGCAAGAACTTTAATGCGTATTATAAAACTTCCTCCCCTCAGTCACCCACCCCTGCACACCTGTACGCATGGCAGATGCAACATCCACAGCCCTTCTTATTTTTCTTCCCACCTTTAATTAATGTTAATTGTGAGTTTTTTCTAGTGAGTCTTCCTTAAATGATGCTGAACTGATTTATAATTATTCATACTGTGGTAAAGCTTAGGAACCTTAGCTTGGACTGAGTCTTGTTTGTTTTGTGTACTAAACAAAACATGATGAAAGGATAAGCTGCTTCCAGAGAGCTTGTAGTCTGTATAAATTACACTTGTGGTTTCTGCTACATTGAGGTTGAATACTTAAACTGACATTTTGATTACACTTCATCCTATTCTCTCATATCCTAGTAAATCCAGGATAAAGCCTTTAGTATCTCTAATTTGTAATTATTAATTTCCTACAGATATTGCTTGGACCCCTTGTTTAATATTCTGATAATCCTTTGTAGCAGTATTTGTGTCTCCTGTCAGGAGCGGGTGGCAGTGCCCTGTCCTATGGCGTTGGCCTCACTGATTCCGAGCCCTGGTCCCAGGAGTGCTGCTCCCATCCAGAAGGAAAGACTCTGCAGCATGGGGTTGTGTTTGGAGGACAGATAAAACACCTGGAGCAAGATTTGTTAACTTAAACAGAAGGCAACTCTTTAGGTGTTGAACTCTGCTGAAGTGAAGGAGTTTAGCAGGCAAGTCCATAGAAGTCCTGGGCTTTCACAGTTCACCAGAGCTTTGTGCTAGAAGAATGTTTTTTCAGATCTTGAAAATATTCTCAGTTCAGCTGATTTTGCTTTCACACTTGTTCAGTGCTGGAGCCAGTTCGCAATTATTTTAGTGGGCACACTTCTGCTGATAGCCCAGTCCGTGGGTCCAAAATGCCTGAAGGGGAATTGTCACTTCTTGATGATTCTTTGATCAAGGGGAAACGCGTGAAGACTGTAGCGTGTTTAACCCTGTCACTGACACTGTGGCTCAGACAGCTCCCACACATCTCTTTGGTTTCGCTGCAGTGTAATTGTTTCAATTTCCAACTTTTAAGCCAATTTGTAATTCAGAAGCCAGTTGTCTGTGCCAACAATGCCACAGAAGAAGACATTTAATTCAGAGTAACCTTTCATCAGAGTTCTAGGAGAGAGTGGTATGGAACCCCCTTATTTCCATTGCTGCTCTTCTCTGCTGTGTGGCTCTTGGATTTAACACCCTGTGATTGCAGGCTCAAAGCTTGTATCACTGCATGCTCCACAAGCCCTGCTTCGTGCACAGTAGGTCATTCCCATCTGTATCAAGGTATAGGAGAAAAAGTTGCTTTTGAGGAACAGAGTGGATATGACCAGTATCACAGAATCATAGAATTGTCTAGGTTGGAAGGGACCTTTTAAGATCATCTAGTCTAACCATCAACCTAACTCTGATAAAACCCATCACTAAATCGGCGCAGCTGAACTCCTTTTCTTGGTGAAACTATCCAAAAATAAAACGGTGCCAGGTTCATGTGCAAAGGCAACGTAGGCTAGCACTAAAAATAATATTACTGCTTATTAGGATTATGTGAGCAGTGGGATTGCTCCCTCCTCTGGCGCTGTATGTGGCTGCTCTCAGATTGCAGTGAAAAGAATTCAGCAAAAAGAATATATAGGACTTTCACAGCACTAAAAATAAATTGTTTTCATTTAGGAGTTGTCGCTTCTGAGAGTATGTCCTCTAGTGTGTTGAAATAATCCCAGAATCTATTAAATGGTCTGTCTTGTAAGAGTAGATTGTAAATCTACTAAGTAAATCTAAGATTACGTAAATCGTAATCACCTTGTAAAAGGTGATTCATATAACTGAGAAGCTTCTAAGGTGAAAAAGATAACAATTAAAAAATGCATATACTGTGTTGATAATGTCACAAGATGTTAGAATTTTGAGGTTAGCATGACTTAAATGTCATGCTATCTGTAAATAATATCATTTATAGATGCTTAGGGAAGATTGACAAAGCAGTGTGGAAGAGATAGTATAAAAATGAAACAAAAATGAGGACACCAGCAGTGCATGTGATAAGACTGCAGTGGTTCAAATTATAGTATTAATGGAATTCTTATAAAATTTTCTCCAAAACATCTTGGATCTCTGTGGGTTTTAGTGTCATTTGCCCAAATCGGACAGTCTTTTAAACAACCTTAATACATATAACTTCTTAAGAGTCTTCTTAAATCTGTGTCGTCAGAAAAGTCTCTTCCTGGAGGACTCAGGGGTGTGAGGTGACACCTGCTCTGTGCCCCGTTGTGCGTTGCCCCCAGCTACCCAGGGACCCCGTGTCCCTCCAGTCAGGCTGGGGTGGGCTCAGGTGTATCGGGGCACCCCAGGGACCTGGCAACTGCTCCTTTTCCTGCTCCTGCCAGGGGAATGCGAGTCAGAGATCATCCACCTGCACGGGCCTAACCCAGCGCCACATTTACTGGCACTTCTGCATATTTCTTGTTCGGTGTTTGCTTTTTAACCAGCCAGAAACTTCTGGGAAAGGTTTTTTTCTTCATGTGAACTGGCAAAGGTTCGCTTCAGAATGGTGTTCAGTCTGGGTAAGGGGGATATTATGTGTGAGGTGTTATTTCCTATGGTTGTTTTTTGTTTTGTGGGGTTTTTTTGTTTGTAATGACTTTTCAGGGCTTTTAGGGGTATTTTTATCCTGGGGTTTTGTTTGTTTTTTTTATATAAACCTCTTAACATTTTTGTGAGTTGAAGCAGGAAGAGAGGACAGTCTGTTTGAAAATTACTGTATCCAAAGAACAGAGGTACTTGCTATTTTCAATTATTTTGTCTGTAATATGCATTTAGATTTGTTGTCTTCCCGCATTCAACCCTCAGCTGCTCTTCTACAAGTTTTTCCAGTCCTTGATGTACTATTGGTGGGGGCTTGTGGGCAGATCCCGAGGCTTTATGGGGAGCAGGTTGAGAGCTACACTGACTGCTGGAACCAATGTCATGCAATTCGGAGCTCAGTGATTTTCTGCTCCCCAAACACATGAGCAGGGTCCTGGGACTGGTGATCTGTTGAGGTGAAAGCTTCCCAGGTATTAAGATAAATACATCCTACCAGATCGTAACTCAAATGGAAAGAAGCTACAGAGCTGAGGGTGTCTGTCAGAAAAAGTAAGCATATAAAGCATTCAAACACAAGAACATTTTTATATAAAAGCAAAATAGATAGTAGATATATCACATAATCATCAGATCACATGGATTAGTGCGTCTCATTCACATTCTGATACTCTTAACTGCTGTTTCAGTTTTACTATAGTACAAGGATTCCCAAACTTGGATATGTTGGGGCTGGCCAAGAGTGGCAGCGGCAGTGAGGTGCTGCAGCACGAGCTCAGGTGTGTCCCAGCACACTGCTCTGCCCCTGTGCTGCGCTGTGGGCTCTGTGCCACCAAACCTGTCCCCGCTCTGCCTGCCCGTGGGTCTCACCGATCAGGTGTCCCAGAAACCAGCTCCGAGCACCGGGGAACCTGGTGGGGAGGATGGTGACTGAGTGGTGCATCAGCCCGAGCGCCACCGTGAGCCAACATCCCTGCCTGGCTGCGTGCACTGCTGCAGCTCTGCTCCCCTTCCTCATCCTCAGTGCCCTTGGCCCTCCCTCCATGCAGAGCCAGCGGCAGCTCCCATCTTTATGCAGGGCAAGACAAAGCCAGTGGGGAGGCATTTGGCTGTTAATGCAGCGTTCACTGCCCAGACACCCGTTCCCTGTTTCCTCCAGGTCAGCAGAGAATCAGGAACTGCCACCGCCATGCTCTTGGCAGAGAGCAGCACGGGTACCGCTTTTAAGTGGTTTGCAAATCACCAGTGGTACACCACAGTTTGGGAACCCCTGGTATAGTATCATTATATTTCTACAATCACCTGACTTCACATTCTTAAATAATACATAAGCACAAGGGATCAAGTTGAATTTTTTTTACCTTAACTTTCACATTTCCTGACCTTTGAGTGTTTAGCTGTGCAACCGTAATACTGCATTAAAATACTCTGAAGCTTTGAATTTCTAGGATGAAGAAGAAAAAAGGGGAAGTAGAAAAAAAGGGGAATTAGAGATATGGGTAATAGGAGAAAAGAAAATAATACAATGCAAGACATAAAGATGAGAGGATTTCTTTTTTCTTTTTGTTATGCATAAATATAATGCTGGGGTGCTCTGCAGGAGGCAGGATTTAGGAAGAGTGGGCAGGTGGCTTCAAAAGAATCCAGTTCAGTAAAGTCGGAAAAGTTTTCCTAGTGTGAATTGGTAAAAAAATAAGAAGTATACATGTGTACTGAAATTGTAAAACTGTCCACTTAAATGTGATTTACTATTTTGATGATTTAGAGCTAATGCAGTCAGAGTATTTGTGTAATCGGTATTAAGGAATAAAACCCTGAGATTAGAATTCTGTAGCTAGAAATGTGGTGCATCCCAGGTACTGGGACCTGTCTGAGGAGGTGCTGATGTTCCCTTAGCTATAAGCGTGTACCACTGGGGCTGATTTAGTGACCTCCTGGTATTGGGGGCGTTTCCCTGCACCCCCTGCCTTATGGTGGAAGAGGGAGTAGGCTTTGTTCCACTCCACAAGAAAAAGAAATTTAAATTAATACACGTAATCTCTACACCTAACAACAAACACACACACACTCTCCCTCTGGAAAACACAAAGCAACCCTTTGATTTAAGAGTTCCCAATGTGCTATTTTAGAGGCAAGGAAAGCAGGATATGGGATCCCTGAGAGGGATAAGCGGGAGATGCCTGCGGGTGGTTGGAGGGAGCTGGGATCCCTGGGGAGGGGCTGCCTCTTACCTGCACCCAGGCGATTCCACGCTGTGCCCCGAGTGCTCCTAAAGCCTGGCTGGGTGTCAGGGATCCATCCAGGTCCCCCGTGAAGGTGATCACATAATTTTGCCTTGCAACTGCTCTGTTGCCTCCCTGTTTCTAGGTAGGATAGTTCTCTATTGAAAAAGTGGTTGGAATATTTAACTTTTTCTTTCCTGGCAGCTGTCAATTTGATTGTCAATTTGAATGGGGAAACGTTTCTTTCTGGCGGTTTTTGATATCCATGTAAAAAATAATTCATTCTCAGTTGCTTCCCATTCAAGTTAATTTGCTTAATTGAATTGAACTTTTACATGAAATATTGTGCTTTTTATTTGCTAGGTTCTCTCCTATGGGTGTAGATCACATGAGTGGGCTTTCTGGTGTAAATGTTCCAGGAAACGCATCTTCTGGCTGGTGTATCTTCATCTACAACCTTGGTCAAGATGCTGATGAGGGAATCCTCTGGCAGATGTTTGGCCCCTTTGGTGCGGTTACCAATGTGAAAGTTATTCGAGATTTCAACACCAACAAGTGCAAAGGTTTTGGTTTTGTGACCATGACAAACTATGAAGAAGCTGCAATGGCCATAGCAAGTCTTAATGGCTACCGCCTGGGGGACAAAATCTTACAGGTTTCCTTCAAAACCAACAAGTCCCACAAATAACTTGCTTGTGCTTTTTGTATGGAATAGATAATTGAGTGACAGAAGTTGAAACATTTTTGTTAGTGTAAAACTCATTTTGCGCCAATTTTCACAAGTGTTTGTCTTAGTCTAAATGAGAAGTGAAAAAGGTTTTATATTCTGGGATGCAACTGACATGTTCAAATGTTTGAAATCCCACAATGTCAGACCAATTTTAAGTTCCTTTAAGTTATTTCATTTAAAACATGTTAAAAATCCCCTGAAATCTTAAGTAGATTGCATTAACTAGACCCTCTGGATGGTGGTAAAATTGAAGCATGCTTTCACTTATGAGACTAACATTTGTTCCATTGAATGTTGTCTGCAAAAACTGGAATTTTCTGAAAAATATCAGGCTGAATTAATTAATTTTCTTGGTTTTTTATGTTGTTTTTTTTTCTACCCGTTCCCCTGATCTTCTCTACCCCAGACACGGTAGTGTGGAAGAAAAGTGGAGAAATACTAATGTTTTAGTTGCCAGTAAATTGTTTGATGGATTAATATGCATTACTACGTGTATGTAGTTGAGGATGAGGCTCTCTAAAGTCAAGGTCTTGTAAGTAGTAGCATGCCCGCCTAACTTTTAACACCATTGATGAGGTAAGTTGCGCACTGAGCAGTGGTCGAGCTGGCAAATTCAAAGGTTTTTTAGAAACATGACTTTTAAAGCCCACTCGCTGATAGGAACGGACCAAAGAGTTTCAAAGAAACTCCGGGAGGATTTCAGAGTCAAAAATGAAACTCCAAAAAAGAGAGTGTGAATATATGTTGCTACTTTATCAAACTGAATCTCTTCTGTCCAAATATTTAATGCATGGTGCACTACTTACTGGTACATTATAATGCAGCCAGATACTTACTTATTTTCAAAGATCATTATAGTTTGAATTCCTTCAGTAGTTCTATTTTGTAAAGAAAAAACAGTTATAAACATTTGAGCATTGTATTTCTCGCATCCCTTCTAATAAGTGCTAGATTTTTCTATTTTAATAGGATTTTGTTTTGACGACTAGCTTTACTTATTGAACACTCAGCAGAAAAGTACTTACTACTTGCAAGTTAGATATTAACAAAAAAGACCCTTTGATTTGTAGATTTAAAAATTAATCCCCCAAGTTTTCTGCAGACTGCCTTGAAACTTTGAGTTGTTCTGTTTCTGTTAATTTTCTTTTGCTTTTTTGTGTTTTTTGTTTGTTTTTACTTTTGCATTTAAGAACATTAAATTTGATTTTGTTTTGCTCAAATTTTGTTTTGTTTTTTATTTTCTGTTATTTTTTTGCTAAGTATTGCACAAAGTGTCCAGCTTTCAAAAGCGTTGTTTTAAAGAACTGTAGTTCCTCTTTAAGAGTTTTAAGCTACTCCTTTGACAGATGAGTCGCCAAACTACAAGCACTACAAGAAAGGTGGCGCACAGAATATGGTGTAATCCTGCAGGT
Organism: Gallinago jamesoni; assembly: GCA_025769975.1. Classification (NCBI taxonomy): domain Eukaryota; kingdom Metazoa; phylum Chordata; class Aves; order Charadriiformes; family Scolopacidae; genus Gallinago; species Gallinago jamesoni. Next base: position 595,122 of record JAOQGH010000014.1, on the reverse strand, counting down.
GTTCTGTGGTAGGAGACCTGAAGAGGGTTGCTCTGGCAGGTACAGGCTGCGTGAGGCTGCTCTGCACGACCAGAGACTTGCCCTGGGCAACCTTCAGCTCTAGTTCAGTTGCCAGAAGGTAGAGCCCAACGGGGAAAATGGGGAGAGCGGCAGTTTTATTACAGCGTCTCCTTTTTTGGTGTGAACCTCCATCAGTCCCAGAGTTTTATTTTCAAAACCTCCTGCTCGTATTGCTCCATATCTTGCTGACCTTGCCTTGTCTTTTGTAATAGTTCCTCCTCCACCTGCAGCCTGAAGTCTGCCTCCGCGTGAAGCTGAAGAGCGGCTGAACCAGCTGCCCCTCTCTGTCGCTGTCTGGGGCCACCCCTGGGCAGACAGGCAGTGGCACACCGAGCAGCCTCCTGCTCTTTCTGAGCTCATGTGCAGCCAGTGGAAGTGGGATCTTTGCCATTAACACGTTCAGCCTTGCCATTACTGCCAGTCCTGTTCCCTCCTTTGGAGAAGCTTGAGGGTCTGTAAAGGGGTGGCTGTGACAAAGCAACCAATTTACTCCCACCCCCAGAATGTGCTTTCCAGCTGTCTGGTCCAGTGTCTCTTCCAAGTGTTTCTACTGGTTACCATCATCTGTCACTTCAAGGAATACTTTTCTGTGTAGGAGGAGAGATTTGGAAACATTTGAGGAATTTTTCCCAAGTTAAACCGTGCAGCATAGAGACCTGGTAGAGTGGCCCGACCTCACACTTTGTTCCACTGCAGCTGGTCTGCAATAATTTCCTCTTGCCTTATTTCCTTTAAGATTAATTTTTATACTGAATGGGCATTGCTGTTTTATCGCAGCATTTAAGTGGAGGGTTCAGACTTTCAATGAATGACACCTTAAATACGACTTTGCATCCATGGTTGTTCCTGTGGTGCGGGCCACTGTGGCTGTATCAGCAGCACATGCTGGGAGATCACTGGTGCTCTTGATTGGTCTTCTGGTGTTTTTTGTTTTTTTGTTTGTTTGTTTGTTTTTTTTTTAAATAATCTCTTCTTGGAGGCTTTTTGGTGTCACTGACATCTGGCTGCTTTTCCATTTCTCATTCTTTGCTAAATAAGAAGGAAATGCAGGATAGTGTTTCAGTAGTGGTAGCTTCCTTTGATAGTTGCTCTGAGAATGGTTACTGGGCAATTTATGTGAGTAAAGCCCAGGCAGGAAAAGAGGAAAAAAAATCCAACTGAAATATCAAGGTTGTGGTGTGTGGTCTGCACCGCTTTAACCGTCAATAAATACTTGGCATAAATACCTGACCTCAAGAAGAAATTGTGTATGAATTTTTGATGCTTTTGGTCCTAAACAGTAACCCGTGCATCCTGCTGGTAAAGACCAAACGGAAACTTCTGGAAGTAGAAGCTAAATTCTAACAAGAAGTAACCTGGCAGCAGTTTATCCACCCAAGAGGTGGGAGCAGCTGATATCCTTACCATGATCCCCCCAGACTCTCCCTGGAGGCTCTTGTTTCAAGAGAGGTTTTGGCCTCTTAACCCTCAGAAGGTTCTGGAAAGCTGTGGGTGCGTTCTGCTTTTTCATCCTTTAGTTTGATGAAATACAGATGTTTTTTTCAGGTGACACTTCTGTCTCAGTCAGTGCTTCCAAGGTCTGTGTGAAACCAACAGCTGGTCTCAAACCAGAGAGCTTTTGCATATCCCATGGGATACAGTGGGCTCAGTCGTGCAGCGATACTGGGAAGTCTCGGATGCTGAATTAGGACACAGGGATCAGATTTTGAAGACCTAGATTCAATGGTCCATACTGGAGATGCGCTACAGGGAACAGCCACGATGGGAACGTTTTAGGGTCCTTTAGAGTAGGTTGGAAGCCTCACAGGACACCCCCAGGTACCTGCTTCTGGTGGATCAGGTATAATTCCTGATGCAGGCACATCTTTATGGCCATGCTGCCATGGCAGGTTCATACCTGGAGATGTCGGAGAGAATTCTGATGTCTCAGGGGTCAGGGCTTTTTGTGCTGGAGTTTCTGAAGGGATTGATCTGGCTTTTGTCAACCTGCAATTTGGGTGACACAATTTCCTTCTTACACTTACTTGATCAGACAGGTAAATATGGTGCTCAAATGAGAAGTTTATCTGCCTGTGTTTAAAAAAAAAAAAAAAAGGGAAGGCTTAGAAGGCTTTTCCATCTTTTTAATCACTCTCCTTAATGGTGAGGGGAGCGAGCCCCAGAGCGGGCAGTGGGGAATCCGGAGAGCAGGGATGCTGTTGTTGGGCTTCAGCTGGGCTCTGTTTGCAGAGGGACCCCTTTGCTCTGTGTCCAAAACTCATTTTGCTTTCACAAGGAGAGAACTCGTCTGGGAACACTGAGCAGACCTGGCCAGAGCGCTGGTCTCTGCTACTGTAGCCATTCCAAGCCAGGAGTCGCCAGGGCTCTCGCTTCGCTGGCCACCTCCTTTAGAAAGTCATCTGCAGAGGGGACACCTTTGAGCCCTGGCTTCTGCGGGATAAAAGGCTGTGCCAGGGCAGAGCCATGCCCTGGGGCTGGGAGAGCCCTTGGGGCTTGGAATGGGAAGCAATTTTATCTTTTTCAGGAAATTTTATCAGCTGTTGAATGTCCGGTGCAATTTTAATTAATGCTTTGTCTCTTTTAGCTTTAGAATCACTTTGTTTTCTCTTGGTATTTCTTTCAAAAGGGAAGCGCTGCTTGGTACCTATACTTTTCTTGACTTTTTTTTCAAGTGCTGGTTGTGTCTGGCACTCCCCAAAGGCTCTTCCCAGGCTGCTGAACACACTTGTTACGGGGCTGCTTCCAAAACTGCACATGAGCAGGCTTCATTCTTTGCAAGACTGTGGAGTTTCACTATAAAAACGAGACAGTGCTTAGTTAAGAGGAAGCATGTCCTGCCTGTGGTTGAAGACCACCTCCCACTTTCTCTGAAGATGTTCTGAGCTCTAGCTGTGTTGTACAGAGTTTAAAAAAACCCCAAAAAACTAAGAAAACCTGAGTTTCTTAATTTCTGAAAAAAAAAATTGGGTTTTGTCAAAATTTAAATTCCTTGAAGGCTTTATTCAGACTTGGTTTTTTCCAGTCTGTTGATTTATTACTAAGTTTTTATTCCTGCTCAGTAACTTACATTTGCTTCCCAGATCTCCACTATCAATGGAATTTACCCCCGTGCAGAAAGCTAGCCACAAGCCTAGGAACAGTTTAAACCCTCTGTTAACCATTGCCAGACAGGGAAATGCCACAGTAAATAGCGCAGAGGAAGCTCTGAGGTTGCTGTGTGCTTTGGCTGAACTGGCAGAGACAAGGACAGGTCCTGCAGAGGAAGAGATCCCTACACCAGCGAAGCTCTAAACATGAGCAGGATGGAAGCGTAGCGTGGTCAGTTCTCTTGTGTTTCCATTCTAGACGGTGTCTGCCTACTAAAGTGTTGAATTTATTTTGTTCTTCAAGCCACGTCACCATAAAGTCTGATTCGCTCGAGGCGCTGAGCTCTGCTCCTGCCCTTCGCTGCCGCTGTAGGGCTGGAGCTGGGCACTGGAGCACCCATCTCTTAGGGTGGGAGGAGAAGGCAGGAGCCACCACTGTCCAGAGCAGCCCCGTAGTGGTGCGTCTCACATCTTTTTCCTTCCACCTGGTTGTGTTTTTTCAGTACATCTGTTACCACGAGAGCATGAAAGCACTGACCATTGAGAGCATACGAGTCACTGCAGTGGGATAAATGTGTCACTGGGGTGAGTGGGTCAGTTCATGGTCACCTCCCTTTGGCTGGGTGTCACTATGGAGAGGACACATGTTTTTGTAGGGAGATTGAACCTTGTAGTAATGTTGTTTATACAAAGCAACTAAAAGTCTTTAAAAGGAAAAAAAAAAAAATTGGAACAGCTACATTTCTAGAGAGAATGTTGAGCAGTTGAAACCAAAATGATGAAATAACTGTAAAGGTGATCCCTTATTTTGAATGTTCCATTTTGGAAATGAATATTCCCCAAGGTCCTTAAACATTTATTATAATTTGATGTTGCTTTAATGTTCTGGGTAAGGTCAATAAAGTAGAGATTCTTCAAATATTTCAGGAGAGATTTTTTTTTTTCAGTGTGTTCTAAACTGTAATAACTAAGGTTACTTTTTGGCTAGTTTATAGTTACACCTGTGCTTTCCAAAAAATACTTGGAGAAAGTCCCCACGTTTACTTTTTTTAACAAAACAAACAGGTCTAGTAATAACAGAAACTATCTGTTTCTATCACTGTGCCATGATACATCTCCCTGCAAAACAGTAGGGTCTGTGGGGGGTTGTGTCCAGCTTTTTGTGAGGTGCCGAGGGTGAGCCCCCCGGTCCAGCTGTGGGGGTCACATGCAGAGAGAGCGGTTTGTGCTGCCGCTGCCCGGGCACTTCTCGCTTCCCCCAGGAGGAAGTCTGTCCTTTGGAACACTGTCAGGGAAGCACCTTATTGTTTCCACTTTTAGGCTTTGAAGAATAGCTTTAGGGCAAAGGGACCAAATTCCCATTTAGCGTAAGAAAACACGACTCCCCTCAGGCTCCCTTCGGGGAGCTGCACTTGGGTTTTTTTTCCCAAGAACTGAATTTCTCACCCTGGGTCCTTTAATCTCAATATTTGGAAGCAGAAGAGTCGTTGTGCCGTAGGCGAGTTCCTCTGACGTAGCTCTGCTCGTCCCAGCGCGGGACACTTGGCACACTAGGAGGGGTACCTGTGAAGGCTGGCGGTTGTTGGCGTGGGGGTGTTACACCTCCCCGCTTTCCTAGTTAGGCATTTAAAAAACCCCGGGGTTCATGCCAAGGGTGGCGGGTGCCGCCTTCTCGCTTGTGAGAGCTGGTCCCTGCACCTTGTGCCACCCCCGGTCGCTCCCCACGGGGCAGCCATGGCTCAGCGGGGGCTCCTGTAGGGAAACGCCAGGAGCCCCCCTGCGTGTTGCTTTCCCACCCTGCACGGTGTGAAAACCAGTTGAAGCCTTTGTGATCTCTAAAGCCAAAGGCAACAACACCTGTGAAGGGATTTGACCTTAAATCCCGTTCCTGTTTTCTTCCTTCTTGCTGTGGTTATTTCTTAAATATTGCGCTTGGTCGAACACTTAAAAAAGTTGAACTAGAAATATTTTTCTGTTGAGTGGAATTTTCAGCACTTAAATTCTTTTTGTGTTGAGAATGATGGAAAATCCACAACAGTAGAACTGCCACCTGAAACCCTGAAAAATTGCTACTGTTCACATTTTAAAACCTTTATTCTCATACTATTGTTCCTTATTTTTAAACCTTTCGGAGCAACTTTTGGATGGAACAGCTGAACTTTTTCACTTGGTCATTGAGAAGAAAATGACTTGAGACATTTGAAACTTAAGTTGGGATAAACCTTTATTTGACCAGTAATTTTGAATAATACTGTACTTCTAGTCTTTTTATTGGTTTCATTTCCCTTAACTTATGTAATCTTTTGTTTATAAATCAATCTGTTTGTGGGACAGAAGGTTTTATCAATTGTTTTCCATACTGTACAGTATATGGTTAAACATTTTGTATATTTAGTGTGTTTTTAAGTTATTGATTTGTTTTATATCAAATAATTTATTTTTCAGGTACCATTTTCATTTAAACTTTGTTTTTACATGGGTTTATTTTAAATAAAGTATGACACTGCTTTCCAAATGTCTAAAATGAAGTTGAATCCCATTGTGTTATTTTGAGACTACTTCTGTGAATTAACTTATTTATTAATTAGAAATAACTGCAAAAATGTACCAAGTTCATACTTCGGTTGTGCTTCAATTCAAGTGCTTGGAAATTTTCTGCAATGATTTTTGAGCAATTTGAGACATGGGAATTTTCATATTGAAACAGGTGAAAGATTTGTTGAATGAAGCAGCAGCTTTGTAGAATCCTGTGGATGGAATTATGAGCATTGTTTTCTATATGATATTTTCAAAATTAAATGAAGCAACATCTATTTTATGCTAGTGTTAACACTGAAATGAAATCATCTGTCAATATTGCAAAGGAGTTTTGTACTTTTGCCACATGTTCATTACTGGTTTTGTTGAGCACTTGTTTGGAACATACTCATGATGTTTTTAAATGATCCATGATGAAAGGTGATGTACTTCAAAATAGAATTAGGCTTTTACTTAATTGTTCATATTTTGTCTCTTTTTTTTTTCCTGCAGGAAATGGATTATTATTGTGCAATTTGGATTTTGGCATTTTTTTCAGAAGAATCTGAACTGTGTTCATGAATAGGCTAATCGAGCTTACGTCACTAAAGAGTTTGTTACTTGTAGCCTTATTAGAAAGACGGAATTAAAAGACGGCACGTGATTTCCTTTTTATTTTTCAGGGGAAAAAGTTGTTCGTTGTTCTTTCCATCTTATGGTGTTCATCTCAATCACTGCGCTGTGGCTCAGGAGCGGGTGTTGAAGCTTTTGAGGAGACCCCTGAGCCCGGTCCCCCTTGGCCCCGGGTTCCGCAGGGCCATCCCATCCCTCTCCCAGTCCCACCCCCTGGGGAGGTGGCCTAAGGGACTTTTACAAGAAATGCTCATGAAACCCTGTCCTTTCTGTGGGAAGGACCCTGTGTACCACTGTTGGCTCTGAACGGAATGTGTTCCACAACTTTCAGCAACACAGATTCTTAAAGTTCTGATAAATTGAAGCCGACTCCTGAGTTTCAGTTTTTTTTCTGTAGTCACAGAAACTATCCCTCTCCTTCAGAGCTGGGCTAAGCATCATACCTTTGAGGCATTGGCTCTGATTTTCCTCTTACCTTAATGGCTTACCTGTGAGAAGGGAGGTGAAATAAGAAAAAAAAATGTCTTATGTATGATAACATGCGTCAGCCCAGGCATCTCGATATGGCGGAAAACTCAATTTCCAGTGACTTTTTGTTGTTCTGGTAATTGCTCAGTCCAGTGTTGCTCACCAAGTCGGAATTATTCTTTGTGCTAAATTGGTAAAGAGCAGAAATAAACATTTTCTGTTACTACCAGTGTAACAACAGATTATTGAATGTGCAGCATCCGTCATCATCAGGAAAGCTTAATCACCAGGGCAGTTTTAGACCTTTCCTGGTTTTTACTTTGGATGGAGCTGGAGCAACTTCTACCTTCTTACTCCCACCAGATGTTAGTTCTGTGCCACCAAAAAGCTTAATAACAAAGTATGGCCACGTGAAGTACGAGTTCCTGTCAGAAATGGCTGTTTTTTCAAAAGCAAAACAAACAAATGAGTGTAGACCCCTGGATCTCCAGATGGAGATTGTGTTTTTGCAGAATTCCCAGTTGACTCCCTGGCTTTAGACTCTTCCTCCGCTTGCTCTGCTGTGGGGACTGTCGGAGTATCCTACTGTTACGTTTCATCCCCTGCATTTCCACAATACTGGGGGGAAAGCAAGAGGGGTGAAAAAAAAAGTGTTAAACTCCACTGATTTCCACCTTGCTGGTGTGTCAGGAAACAAGGTGGAAAAAATTCATCCTGTCTTTATATTTTTCTCTGTATCTCCTAGCTGGAAAAATATTAGTATCAGGAATATCCTCTTGGGTTACATTAAGGGTGCATTTAGCTGGGGATCTTGTCTCTGGTAGTGGCTGTAGAAGCTTTTTAAGGAAAGCACATTGTGCCCTGGCCACTGTCCCACCGGCCCCCTCGCTCCCCGTACACATCCCCGCACATGGCAGGGGGGTCCCAGGGCCCTGCCTGCTCCCCAAACCTCCCCCTCCTTTGGCTGCTGGAGTTTTGAAGCTGCTTTTCTTTTCCCTACGCCCTCTCCCCCTTTCATCGCTGGCAGCAGGAGAAGGGAAGGGAAAGTGGAGAGTCCGGGGAGCTCTTCAATACATGTGTGCGTTAGGTGTGCAGGTGGATGAAGGTGAATAAATAGTGATATTTCACTCTGCGCTGTGACATTCTCTTTTTTCCTTTTAAAAAGATTTATATGTAGAAGCAGTGAGTTTAGCAAAATGGGAATCTCAGTTTGTCAGCACATAACCTCTATAATAAGTCATTAGCAATTTTTTTTTTCTTTGCAACGAAATTTCAACAAAATTTGTCACAGGTAAAAGACAGATTTTATTTGTTTGAATTTTAAGTATAGTATGTAATGCTTTAAATGTTGAACTTTTCAAAATGGATTGACTTCTCTCTGCAGAGCCATAGTTGAAGCGCTCATTAAAGAGCACGTTCTCAACTTAAACTAGAACTTAAGGAGTTTAATAAAAATGAGCTCGGGGCGTCCTGTATTCTCTTGAGTAGGTGTCGGTGACCTCTTTAGCTTACTTTAACCGAAATTCTGTTTGAATATGTTGGACAGATTCTGCCCCCAAGTCCAGCCCTGCATGCTACAAGGAGAGGTGCTCGAGTGTTTGCCGTGGGGCCGCGGGAGCCGTGCAGGGCTGCCTGCCCTCCCAGCGCAGCGGGCTCCGGCGGGGCTCTCCTGGCAGCGGCGGGATTTGGAGGCTGCATAGCAGCCTGTGGACGGCGGGGGTGAGTAACCTTGCGTCTAAAGTCACAGCACAAAGGGGCTTGGGCTCTGTCAAACCACACCTGCACAGTTGGGGACGAGACGTTTTTGTGACCATGTGTCCTGCTTCACTGTTCCATCCCAGCTTGTTCCTTCTGCTTGGCATCTTTCAAGACACACAGTGTACATACACATTTATGTCTATGTTTATATGTATACACACATAATACCCGTGCGTGTATGTGTGTATTAAAATGTATGTAGACTGTATTTATGGATAGTTGTGTAGAATACATACACGTATCCGTTAATTGTATGTATTGGCATTGTGTATCTGCTGTATATGCACGTACATGCAGTTCCACATGCCTACACAGTATAAAGTAATTCATACAAAGATGCACATCCTTAAAAATTCAAGTTTATATAAAACCTTATAGTTATAAGGTATTGTTAACCAGTAGTACAGTAGCATAATGAGCAAGATAATGAAGTTGGAGAAAGTTAATCTCCAGCTGGATAAAAATTTAACATCCAAATCTTTATGAAGTTTCTCTCGAAATAACTAGAAATTGGGCCACATCTATATGTTGTATCTTAATATTTCTCAACAACGGTCCTGTAATGCACAATGTCACTGCTTTTCAGAGAGTGCTTCCCATTCCCTTCTCCCTGTGAGACAAAACGCTGTCACTTTGGGAGTTGGTGACTTCTGAAATTATTTTCATTTTGTTTTAAGCCCCCTTTATTACATTTTTTCCCCTTTCTATTTTTACCATATCTCATGGGCCTTAACGTTTTAATCCTTTCTTACTGCAGGAGTGGAGGAAGGAAGACAGTTCAGCCCCAGAAGGACGGTGAGGTACTGAAGTGGCAGTGACGGTCGGCGTGTGCCTCGGCACACAGCGTGGCTGCCCGGGTGCTCCCCCACCCCTGTCGCTGGATTCTGGGGTAGCCATCCTCATGCTGGCTCAGATAAAACGATTGAAGCCGTGCTTGAGTGTCTTAAGTGCTGCTTTTCTGAACAAGGCAAAGTTAAGATTTGCAGTAGGACATGCTTTGATGGCTTTGCCTTGTTTGATCACTCACCTGGCTTAGAAGGACTTGCCCCAGATGGTTCGTTCCTGGCAGTGGTGTCTCCAGCGCTGTGATATCCTAGGGAATGGTCTGGCCGTCCCGATTTGCATCTTGAGTTACTTAAACACAGTAATTCTCAAAGGCAGTGTGAGATGGAGTCCTGTTCTGAGGCTTTGTGCTTTTCCCCGGTCCTGGTGTGCAGCATACTCAGCTGGGGTGCTGGTGGCCTTGGGGAGGGAATGCTTGCCCTCAGTTGGCCTCTCCACGTTCCTATCACAAACAGTGACCCGACGGAAGAATGGCTTTAATATCCACTGCGTGGAATCCGATTTCCCGGTTCCTTTGGCGGGATACATTCTGAGTTTGGGTGAGGGAGTCACACTCGCCCGTCATATCTAAGAAAGAATAAAAAGGGAAAAGGCCAGATGTTTTGTTGAATTGGTGAGATTAAGGCAGGCCGACGCAATTTGTCAAATGCTTCTTCTGGAAAGAATAACCCGGTGACTGATGGTCTGGTCGCCTCTGGGTGTCCCTGGCAGTGCTGGGGCAGGGTCGGTGCGGAGCAGGGGAAGCTGAGCCGGTCCCTCTGCTCAGTGAGGAAGGGGAGCATCATCTCAGCCTCCACAGAGCTTTTCTTGTACAAACAAAAAGAGGAAAAAAGGTGTGACATCTAATATGGCCAAGGGTGAAATGGTTTTGCTGAGAAATGCTTTAGTCTTTTGTAGTATTGGTGCTGGAGTGGGATCTGCCCTGCTGGGTGGTGCTGCTGGAGCTGGGGCTGCTCTGCCAGCTCCTGCTCCTCACTGGAGCTGAAGGAGAAATTCTGTGCAACGGCTGCACTTTCCCACTGTTGGCACTCGGAGCTGTGTGAAAGCTTATAGGTTATAAAATGAGATGATGTGATACAGCTTCAAGAGGATTTTAGGTATTCAGGTCCTAGAAAAAATAATAATAGTAATCAAATGTCTTTGTAGACATAAATAAGACTCCAAAGGTGAGTTTTGGATATGGATTTAGGTGATGGTGTTGCTACAAATGCTCCAATCGCCAGCATCTTATACCAGCCCTCCACCATCATCTTTTTTGTGCTGATAGAATTATTGGTGGGACTTATTTAAATGACTTAAGCCTCACCAGTGGTTACTTTCAACCCGGATCAGTTCTTGAATCTGTTTTCCATGTTGTTGAACAGGGATGGACACCAGCACTGCTGGAGGGGCATTTAAAGGGTGGGATCGAAGAGCTGAGTGTGGGGCTGCTTCCATTGGCAAAGACACATCACTCGTGCTGTGACCGCTTGGTGTCTGCCCGCCTACTCAGGAAAACCAGTTAGAGTGGAAGGTGGACAGCGTGGATGTGAAGGACAGTTGGAGTTGCTTCTTAGTCAAAATTGCTGGTATGATCATTGGTCTACATTCCTGGCAAAAGTAGAAAAAAATACCCAACACAAACCCAAAACTGCACTGAAAAAAATCCAACCCAAAATATTAAAGGGAAATGTAAACGGAGGTGAGGAAAGATTAGCAACAAAAGATACATGGGAAAGATCAGGGAGCGAAGGAGTTGTTCATGGTGCTCTGAGGTGGGAGAGAGAGAGACTTAGTTTGCAGCTACAGGGATAATTTGGCAGTCAGAGCACACGTACCTGCAAGGACTGGGTTCCCCAGTTCCAGAAGGACAGGGAACTGCTGGAGAGGAAACAGCAGAGGCTATGAAGATGATGAAGGGCCTGGAGCATCTCTCTGATGAGGAAAGGCTGAGGGACTTGGGTCTTTTTAGTCTGGAGAAGAGAAGGCTGAGGAGGGATCTCATCAACGTCTATAAATACTGAAAGGGTGGGTGTCAGGAGGATGGGGCCAGGTTTTTTTCAGTGGTGCCCAGGGACAGGACAGGAGGAAATGGGCACAAACTTCAATATAAGAAGTTCCATCTAAGCATGAGGAGGAAGTTCTTTCCTGTGAGGGTGGCAGAGCCCTGGCAGAGGCTGCCCAGAGAGGTGGTGGAGTCTCCTTCTCTGGAGACACTAAAAACCCGCCTGGACACGTTCCTGTGGGACCTGCTGTGGGTGGCCCTTCTCTGGCAGGGGCTTGGAGGAGATTGCTCCCTAGCACTTCTCCCACTTTTTGATGACCATGAGGAGAGGTTGTGGAGAGGTGTGAGAAGTATACATGTTCTGGCACAGAGCGTGGGTCTGACATGCTGAGGAGGAGCATACAGACATGGTCAGGAACCAGGTGTGCTGAACTGCCACCAGTGATAACATGGCCATGGAACACCTCTGTGAAGAGGGGGCTTCAGGTGCAAATTGTTCTGGGCCCTGTAGGAGCAGGGGAGTCTGTGTGATCTGCATCTTGTGATGCAGGACTGAAGCTCTCGAGAAGGTAACATAAGGGGGTCTATATACACCTGCTGCCTTTGCCATCTGTCTGTATACTTTGGCTGGGAAGTGCATGAGGCTGGGAATGAGGAAATTGTTCTAGGACAGGATGTGGCAATCTTCTGTCAACCTTATCACAGGTTCTTTTGTGAAAATGTAGCGGAAGGCTGGTGATGAGGACTTGGAGATCTTGGTTGTTCAGGTGTTTGTCACTGTTGTGGTTTTGACCAAATTGACCAACCAGAATGACAGATTGCCCCTCCCTCCCCCCCACTAAGGAAAAGAGAGGAGAAGAAGAGGGAAAGGGAAAAAAAACTTCTGAGTTTAGAAAAAAACTAAACTACTTTAATGAAAAAATATAAATAAATAATAAAATAATAATAATAAGGAAAAGGAAAAAAAAATTAAAAAAAATTAAAAATGTATACAGTATATACAGAACCGTATCAAGCTCCCAGGGCGATCATCACGTCACCAGCAGGCACAGGGGACAGTCCCAAGCTGGACTCGGTGATGGACAGGAGCCGGATTCCGGATCTGGAGTCAGGAGCACTGGGATCGGGATCAAAGGCAGAGAAACAGACAGTGTCCTCCTCGGACGTCGGCCATTGAAGGAAGAAGAGTTGACCCTTTGATCCCTCAGCTTTTATACTGAGCATGATGTGGATGGGATGGAATACTCTGTTGGTCAGTTTTGGGTCACCTTTCCTGTCCCCTCCTCCCCACAGGTGGGACCCCTCTACATTTTTCCGCTTCCGACCCTCCGATGGCGCAAATAACAAATTCGCCTGACCTTGGTTGTTATAGTGATAAGTGTAAGCAAGGGCCTCTCTGCTCACCATTCCTTGGTATAATCAGGTCTTACCACTGGGACAGCGAGCAGTTTCTGAACAATATGCTGTTAATTTCAGAGTTTCGTTAGTTAGAAGAGGCCCAGCTGAAAAAGTAAAATTACTGAACAGAAAATTAGTTCTGTTTTACCTCAAACCAGGACAGTCACATAGGTGGCATGGAGGGGGGAGCTCAGAGCAGGCAATTAGTGATTTCCATCTTCCAGACAGGCTGGAGAGAAGCTTTTTGGGTGTCTGTTCTCAGGTGTGGTGCATGACAGTGCTGTTGAGCTCTTCTCGCTCAGTAGGGATTGGGCAGAAAGGCAGAAGCCATTTGACACACTCTTCATTGTGAACTGGGCCATCCTGCTTTTCTTACTCTGACAATGCCCCAGTTGAGCAACACGGGTGGTTTAACTGGGGATGGGAGAGGAACGCAGGCGAGAGTGCGGTGTGGGTTGGGGGTGCAGTGAAATGACTGAATTGTGCGTGCACAGAATCAGAGAATTGTCTGGGTTGGAAGGGGCCTTAAAATCATCTAGTCCTACTAACAACCTAACTCTGATAAATAAATAAAAAAAATCCAACAAAAAAAAAAACCATACAACCTCCCCCACCACCAGAAAAACTAAACCATGTCTCTAAGCACTATGTCTTTTGAATCCCTTCAGGGATGGTGCCTCAAACACTGCCCTGGGCAGCCCGTTCCAAGGCTTAATAACCCTCTTAGTGTAAAAATTTTTCCTCATATCCATCCTAAACCTCCCCTGATGCAATGTGAGGCAGTTTCCTCTTGTCCCATCGCCTGTTCTTTGGGAGAAGAGACCGACCCCCCCCGGCTACAGCCTCCTTTCAGGGAATTGGAGAAGAGCGAGGAGGTCTCCCCTCA
>JAOQGH010000014.1:552221-566563 GCA_025769975.1 Gallinago jamesoni | reverse complement strand
TCCATGACCTTCCCTGGTATCGAGGTCAGACTGACAGGTCTATAGTTTCCTGGATCCTCCTTTTTGCCTTTCTTGTAAATGGGTGTTACATTTGCCACCCTCTAGTCCATTGGGACCTCCCCAGTTAGCCACCACTTCAGGTAAATGATGGAAAGTGGTTTGGCGAGCACATCTGCCAACTCTTTCAGCCTACTCTTGGGTGTAGCCCATCCGGTCCCATAGACTTGTGTGCATCCAAGCGGCATAGCTTTAATTGTGATGCCCTCATTCTGCTTCCCCTCCCTGCCTCCTGGTTCATGAGGCTGGGTGTCCAGGGAACGGCCAGTTTCACTGCTAAAGACCGACATGAAGTAGGCATTGAGCACCTCAGCCTTTTCCTCATCCTTTGTGACAAGAAACCAATTTCTCCTCAGGTCCTACAGACAGCTGGTTTGGGAAATGTCACCCTAGCAAGTGGACAACTTGCTTCAAGGTTTAATTCTCTTCCCTCTTCTGGGTTTCAAAAGCAACCAAGATGACTGGAGCTGCTCATTGTCAGTGAAGAGATGGCTGGAGGTGTGGTGGCTGTGTGGGGTTACCATCCACAGCAAAGCCATTCTGGGTAGCCAGTGGGTGCTGCATGGATGCCCTGGTCTCGGTCCCACAAACTGGTATTTTGGTGTTGGACCCAAATACCCTTTGCTGAGATCCCAGCTGGCTTCCACCCCGCCCTCCCCACCTCGCTGCAAGGAAGAGCCCGTCCCTGTTTCCCACAGCACAGAGACGTGTTGCCTGCCCTTCCCTGTCCCTCTCCTGTTGGTTTCAAGGTGAACCCCATTAATCCAACCTCTCCTCCCAGGTAAAGCTTCCTGCACATATAGGAATGCCCTTTTCCAAGCTGGTGGTGATGGCTCTGCTATTCTGTAGCTCTGTGGAGCTCTAATCCATCCTGAGCAGATCCTGGAGTGCAGCTGGGTGGCTGGGGCTGGCCCAGGTGATCTCCTGCTGGGTCCTAACTCAGCGCTGATCCCCACTCCCACGCTGGCAGGATGGGGGGTGGTAATCTCAGAAGAGAAAAGCGGCTTCTCCTCACTCATTTGGCTGGAGGAGGGCACGTGTCCTGGCAGCAGGAGCTTGGCATGTTCCCAGAGCACGTGTGGTCTGCAGAAGGTGCTGGTCGCTGGGACATGAGTCTGCCAGAGGCATCTCTTTTGTCTGTGAGGATATTTAAGTGGGTCCATCTCTGCCCAGTCCCACCGTGGCTGTTTCCTCCAGTCACTTATTGCATCCTGGCCTGTAGAAGTGGCCGCTCTCCCCTGGCTCTGATGGTGGGCTGGCGTGCTCCAGCACTGGCTACGCTGCCTCCACCGTCAAATCCTCTAATTGGCTTTTTGGTTCCTTATACACTAAGTTCAAGCTCCTTGCCCTCACCTCTTAATCTACATGTAATCTTTCCTCTGTTGCCTCCTACTCTTTTCCCTCCTGATTTATCTCTTCCTCCGTTTCTCACTCAGCCTTGCACCCAGGGTCCTTCTGTCTTACTTTTTGAGTCAGCTCCAGATTCCTCCTTCCCATGACTTTCTCCCCTTTAAACCTTTGTCCTCCCTATCCCTTGCACATCTTCTCTCCATCCAACTTCTGCTGCTTTCTTCCCTCCTGGACTCACTGCGGAGCCCCTTGGCCACATGGGATTGCAGGCTGTTCAAGGCAAGAAGCTGTCTTACCTTCTTTGGAAAGTCTTAGAAATTTCCACACATTTGTGAGAGGCACTAACCCTGACCTCTCTTCCGTCTGCTGCCTGCTTGGGGAGTTTGAACTCTGCCAGTGGGAAGGGTTCAAGCTGTTTGTAATGAGTTATGTCTGAGGGAGCCTCTGCAGAAGGTACAACTTGCTTCAGCAGATGTGTAAAAAGGTTTCCTCCAGGTTATGTGATGATTTGAAAACCCTCAGGACCGGGTGCTTGGGTTTATACAGCAAATCTGGGGAGAAAACAGCCTTCTTGGTGCTTAACACCTTTTTTGAGCTGCATTGTGGATAGTACTGATGAAGGTGCTGGTACAAGCTCCGTGCTATGCCTGGTTCCCCAGGGGCTTGAGCAGTTGGAGCTAAAATAACCTCGTCCTTCCAAGTGTCCCTGCCTTGAGCAGCACAGTGGCCGCAGCAGCCACCACCCTGGGCTGCGAGTGGGGCCAGGGAGCGGCACGGAGCCCCTTCCCCAGTGAGCAGGTACCTATTGTTGCTGAGAAGATGACGATTCCCAAGACGTTCATCTCATTGCTGGTCCCAGGCAGGGTTCTGTAGGTCATCTCAGGTGATGGCGTCAGCTCAAGAAACACAGGCTGATGAATTTCAGGGTTTTCATCGTCAGGTGCAAAGTAAATAAAACTGAGAGATTTCCCTGGGATCTTGGGAAAGCGGGGAGACTTCACCACTGGGACAAGAACAGTTCGATACTGTAACGAAAGCAGAGCGGTGAGATTAGTGTCCTGTTAGCCATGGGCTCCATCCTGCTCTGAACACGGAGGCAAAGCCATCGCTGGCCCAGGTGGTCCTAGAGGTTCAAAGTTTGTTTTTCAGGCAGTAAAAGGCTGGTGGAAAGAAGAGAAGGAAGAAACAGGCAAAGGGGAGCTGTGGTGGTTCCCTGCAGACCTGAGCCCAGCCTCAGTTCTGGAGCCAAGCTGTGCCTCTCTGGGCAGACACATGGCGTCTGGGAGCCAGGTCCCTGCAGGGTCCGGGGGCAGAAGCTTTGGTCTCCACGGAGAGGTGCCTTCACACCCCCCACCCCTCTCCTGGGGGCATTACAGATGCTTTCCCAAGGCCACGAGTTTGTTCATTTTCCCTTCTCCCCTCCACCCTCCCTGGTCCATCCTCGGCGTCTCCCCTCCATCCACCCCAACCTCTGCCTCTGGCTTCCCCCCGCCCGCCTGCTGCCCCCTGCTCCTCGGTCCCCATGGGCTGAGAAGCCACTGTCCCCAGGCGGGGTCTGAGGGCAGAGACATTGTGCTGGTTTTGCAGAGGGGGGCAGGCTGGGGTGTTTCTGTGAGCCCGTGCCCCCCCAGCACCCTCCCGCCGTGGGGTGCCCTCCCAGGGCCGGGGAGCAGGCGTAATGGGGAGGAGGGCGGAGGGGAAGGAAGGGGCTCATGTCCAGCCTGTGGGAGGGGGGAAGAGCCCCCAGATGGGGAGAGCAGCCCCATATGGAGCTGTCCCAGCCACCCGCGGCAGTGGGGCCGGGGGAACTCACCTGCTGGAATGAAGCTTCGATGAGGTTAGAAGGAAACATGTTTCTGTAAGAGAGCGGTGGCACAAGGGTTAAAGCGCATCATGAGAACACAGAATAATCTGGGAAGCACCTCCGGGCCACTTCTCGGGGCCAAGAGGAGAGCCATTACAGCCAACACCAGCTTGTTGTCCTCTGTGCAGCTGAGGGAGAAGACAGGCTGGAAGGTGAAGGACGAGCAGGACCAGGAACCACATGTAAACTGGACTCTTGGAAAGCCCAAAGCTGGGAGGAACGTCTGCCACCTCCAGCCCCCTGCTCAGAGCAGGACTGCCTGCAAAGCTGAGCAGGATGCTCAGAGCCTTTTCCAGTCAATCAAACATCTCCAGAATCGGAGACTCTCCACAAGCCCCTCCCCAGTTAACCCTCATCCTCTGCTTTAATCCAGCCCCGGGCCAACTTCTGCTCTTTTTTACTTTGCAAAGCCCAAGGAGTTGCAGGGATTGGAATGTCACAGCTGGAGATGCAGAGGGAGAACCTCTGAGCTTTGCAGGGGATTTAAATCTTCCTGTTTTCTGCTACTGCATTCCTCTTGGCTGGTGGCTCTGGGAGAAGAGCAACAAGGGTGACAGGAGTGGCCAGAGGGACATGTGACAGGGGAAACAAACCTTGTGTCCTCCCGTTTCCCTTCAGATCTCAATATCTCCTGGGAACTCAATGCCTTGTGAGAAGATCTTGTCTATGAAAGGCCATCATAAGCTTGGCTCCTCCTGAAATCCTGTGACGTACCTGATTAAATCCAGTAACGCATCAGCAGAGCTGAGCACCACTTTCCCCACTGAGTAGTTGTCTTTCTGGGCAGCTGCGCCGGGGTGAATGCTGACCACAAGGATGATCCCAACAGTCACTGCCATGAAGGTTGTCCAAAGATAGTAGGTGATGGTGATCACCCCCATCTTCCCGCAGGCCTTGGAGTCCATGGTGGCCAGCCCGGACATGAGGCTGCAGCAGAAAAGGTTGTGGTCAGCATCTGCTCCCAGAACTGCACAAGATGCATCTGATAGGCAAAATCTCCGAGGTGGGAGAAATTTCTGTAGATATTTTTTTAACCAATGCTTAAGGACATCACTGAGCTCTTGCACATTGTGTGCCTGTGCCTGCAGGATCTTACATGCAGGACGGGCTTGGGGCAACCCAGGCTGAGCTGCACAGGGCTGGAGACACCTCTCTGAGTCCCCTTTCAAGGACTGGCCATGCTGACTGTTTTCTCCAGTGGAGAATAAGTAAATATTCTTAGTGTATTTTTATGGTGAATAACTAATGCTACTCTTTTGGGGTTTTTTTGTGTGTGTGTGTGAGATACTGTTCTCTTAAATCTCTGACACCCTGTGCTGCTGCTGCGTGTCCCTGTGAATGGGGCAGAAAGCTGTTACCAAGGTCTACAAAGTCCTGGTGGGGATGTACCCTCAAGGAGAGAGTTGCTGGTTCAGGTTTCAGGTACATGTGATCTTTCCTAAGAAGTAGCCCATAAGCTACTTTTAAACAAAACTGGACTAAAAATAGATAGGGTATCACGGGCTGTAGTGGCCGGGAGAGCTGGCTGCAGTGGTGCCGGCACCAAGAGCAAATGGGAACGTTTGGGGGTACAGTGTGCCCCACGTGCTCACAGACCTAGACCTACCCTGAGCTCCTGCCCACTGGTCCTCACTGCTCCAGCTCCCCTGGGGCCCTGCAGAGCCCTGGCCAGGGCTGCCAGAGATGTTCAGCAGTGGCTCAGTGACTCCCAGGTGGGACGTGATTGAAACAGAGGTTGCAAGAGTGAATGCCACCCTGGGGGACACACAAGGGATGGGTGGTTGAGGTGGCCAGTCCACAGACTTCCTCCAGCAGCCATGTGTCCGGGAGGACAGAGACCTTGGGAAGCTCTGGGAAGATGCCACTTCACCATCATTCAGTAATTTAAAAAGCCTTCTTCAAATAAACATGCAAGAAAAATCCTGGGAGCCCTGTGCAGACCCCTTGTCTGCAGTCAGGAGAGCTGTGAGCTGGGACAACCCATCACTGCACTGTGAGGAGGGCTGAGGGCAGCCTGGGAGTGAAGGAGAACCCAAGCAGTGCATCAGGAACGGGGGAGTGGGACACTGAGGCACTCCAGTGAGACACTGGAGGGGAAAAGAAAAGCAGCTCTACAAGGGCTGATACTGAAAAGGACAAGTGTGGTCAGGATAGAGAGCACACTGCTCCCAAAAGTAAACCAAAGGCAAATGGGACAGCAAGCGAACTCTGAAAAACAATAGAGAAGTGACATGTCTTCAAGGGAACAATGAGCTAATTGCTTGGGTATTTCTAATAAGCATGTACCAGCAATTGTTTAAAATATGTAAATCCATGTAAGCTTTTCAAGACCTTCCTTAGACTTGAGTGTGACTCTATCAGCTCTATTTCTTATTTCTAGACTCGGAGGGGCTGATAAAAGTGGCATTTGCAAACACAGATACGACACTGAGAGATGCTTGTGGTTTCTACCTGAACTTTCTCAAAACCCTTTAAATAAGGAAATCTGCTTTGAGTTTAAACAGCTGCCCATCATCAGCCACCCATGGATGGTCCCAGTATCACCACCTTTTCCCAAAAAGAAGGGAAGCACCCAGGCTGTGCAGGTGCCTGCCAAATCCAGGTGAGGATTTGTCCCAGACCATTGCTGGGAGATCACAGGGTTTGATGGGCACCAAGCCAGGGGAGGTTGCTGTGCTGCTCTCTGCTTGGGCCCAGGGTTATTCTCACCACAGATAGTTATAGGGTGATCTCCTCAATGGGGGACTAGGGGCCAATCTCCTCAATGTGATGGAGAGATGGTGCTTTAGAAGCAGAAGATGATGGCTTACCTGGAGGTGATCAAGGGCAGGATCAGCATCTTCAACATCCTCATGAGGAGCTCTCCAGGAAAGGAAAAATACTGCTTCTCCTGCACATAGAGCAGAGCCATTGTGTCAGGTGAGAGCTGAAAAGTGGACACTGATGGCAGGTTAATGGCTCAAACCTGATAAATTTGCCTTTTTCCCAACTGGACCCAGCTCTGAGCTTGGTTCCGAGCTGGCAGCTGTTCCCTGTGGCACTCAGAGACACAGAGTCTCTGGCTGTCCCTTAGTGGGAGCTGGGTCAGGGATGGGAAATACTGGCCACGTGGGAAACCTGGCTGTGAACTGGAGAGGAGCATGTGGGTCCCTCCCAAAAACATCCTTGGGTCCCTTGACCTCTAGAGAATGGTCCCCACAGCCCCACCACTGGCTTCTCCCAAACATCATTTCACTTGTTACTGGGGAGCAGAGGCTGGTACAAGTGTGCCCCAAAGCCGTTGGGTGCAGCTTGGTGCTGGAACAAAAAGTGGAAATACCTTGTGGCTGCAAATGGCAAAGCCCATCTCAGGGAGAGCTGGGGTGTCCGGCCTCATGGAGCACTGAGGGAGGTTTCCAGCCCATGGCATCTGCCCACCCCCTACACTCCTCACATGGGCATGGGGATGGGCTGCCTGGAGAGAGACCCTCCAAAGCCCTTGTCCCACCGCCGTGACCAAGGGAAGAATGAGGGTCTGCCAGAACAGCAGCCACGTGGCCAGCATCCCTCCTTCCCTCCCACCCTCCATTCTCCATCCCTCTCTCCATCCATCCCTCACCTCATCAATCCATCCATCCACCCTCCCTCTCTGCCCCCCAGTCTTTCCCTGTGCTACTGTAGAGGTGTCAGGGACAGATCTGAGATGGCCCCAAGCCAAGCAGGTAGTTCTGGTCACTCCAAAGTACCCAACACCACCAGGCTTTGAGGGATGCTGAGGCAAACTATTAAAATAAATGCTCCTCGCTGCGGTCCCTGTGCTGACACACTCATGTGGCCTGAACTTGGCTGATTTCACCAGGGAGCTCATGTAGAGCGGAGCTGCCATGGGTCCAGCCAGGTGCAAGGAGTAACAACAGACGTGAACGACATCTCTGTTGTGAGTGGGTTTCTCAGCTTCGTGACACTGTCCCATCACGAGGAGGAAAGCAGGGACTGGCTGCTTTTCCAGCCTCTCATCTGCGGCATTGATTTGGGGACAAAAGTCTCTAACAGGGAGAAATGGCTGTGGCAACAGAGCAGGATGGGCCTGGGGCAGAGGATGGATGAACTCGGTGCGTGGCAGGAGAAGGCGCAGGAGCCCCCAGGCTCTGCTGGCCTCAAGGGAGGCTGTCGGGCACTCGCGGGCACAGGGACATTACACCCGGCTTCAATTAAGTAACAAGATCATCCCCGCTGTGGACAGTGATGCTGAAGGGCATAATGGAAGTGACAAGACTTTGATAAATCCTTGTGGTGACACAGGGATGTTCCACCCCAGCCAAGCTCTCCCCAAGGCAGCGTCCCCCCTCCTGGGCCAAAAACCAGGGTGGAGCCACAGCCAAGATGCCTGATGTCACCAAAGCCATGTGGATTTTAGTGCGGTGACATTTAGTGGCACCACACTCCTAGAAAGCATTCGCTGAATGCACCTTTGAGGTGTGTTTTCTCCAATGCATTTGTCTCCAAGGGTTCTCAGAGGAAGGCGACTCCTGGGAGCCCCCCAGGCTCCCCACCAACCCTGAATTTATTTGCCGGGCTTTGTCCAGTGAGTGGGACGTGCTTTGGTTGAGCGTCTGTGCAGCTGGGGAGAGGAACAGGAGGAGCTTGTCCCTCAGACCCTGATGCTGCTGCTTGTGCTACTGAGCAACCAGCAGCTGAGCATGTTACCCCCTGCCCATCCCCATCCCACCTCCAGGATCCTGCAGCCCCATAGGGTCCTTCCCAGAACCCCCCCACTCCCAGTGGAAGGAAGCAGGATTTGTCCTGCACCTTTGGCATTTTTTTGGCAGCTTTCTGGTAAAAAAGCAAACAAACAAATAAACAAAAAACCAAACAACAACAACAACAACAAAAAGAAGAAAGTCACAGGAGAAACCTGCCCCGTGGGGTGGTTTTCTTGTGCAGGAGCCTTTGCCTTCAGGGCTGTGCCCATCTGGGGCCCTGGATGGTGATGTCTTGCCAGCCCCGCTCCATCCCCTCATTCCATCCCCTCACTCCATCCCCCCACTCAATCCCCCTCACTCCATCCCCCTTCACTCCATCCCCTCACTCAATCCCCGTCGCTCCATCCCCCTCGCTCCATCCCCTCGTTCCATCCCCCTCGCTCCATCCCCTCGTTCCATCCCTTCGCTCCATCCCCCCACTCCATCCCCTCGCTCCATCCCCTCGCTCCCATCCTGCTCCCATCCCAGTCCCAGTCCCGGACACGTTTACCAGCTCTGTCAGCTCCAGCGCCCGCAGCAGGAACCCCAGGACGCACCCGGTGGCAACCGACAGCATCGACAGGGTCAGGAGGCCCTTTTTATACCAGAAAGCCCGCACCCACTTCCAGACATGCAGGAAGGTTGTGGACAGTGAGTTCAGCAGAGCTTTCCTGACCCGCTCCCACATGGTCGTCCTCAGCCGTCCAGGCAATGCCCCTCGGAGCAGCCCCCGGCCCCATTCATCGCTCCGGGCACCACCGCACCAACAGATCCCTGCCCTTTGCTGGGAGCTGAGCTGGCAGCTAATCCAGGCACCAAAAGCTTTGGGACTCTTCGGGAGCTTTTCCCATAATGGAAAGTGACGTCTTCAACTGGTTAATCTGGGCTTGGCATCCTGCTGGCGCTGGTGCTGAACCCTCCCAGGTTAAACCCTCCCCACCCCCAAGATCGGGGCTGGGAGCAGGGATTCAGCCCCAGAACACCCTTCCCGTCACAGCTCCTGATCCAAAAGGATCTGGGCCTGGGGGGCTGCCCCAGGATTTGTGCTCCTACTGCCTGCGAGTGCACCCCCTTCCTCCCCCCCCACCTGCAAAGGCTCTGTGAGGGCAAAGCTTGCAAAGAAACGCTGTTTCCCAGTTAATCGCAGAAATTCCCATGGCGATCTGCCCAGGCCACCAGCCCAAGGCACCGGTGGATGATGCTGAATGTACAGGAATATATGCCCCAACAGAGCCCCCCCCCCCGAGCTCTGTGGGGAACCTGCCCAGAGACCAGGGGATGCTGCTGGGATGCCCCGTCAATCATCATTCCTGCATTTGAGAAAGTTTCTGTGCCCAGTTTGAGCCAGGAGCCTCACCGAGGCAGGAGAGCCATGTAGAAGGCAGCTGAAGGATGGGGTGGGTAGGTTTAGTGCTGTTCACAGGCTGAGGGTGCCCTGGGAATGGGGAAATACTAAAACCTCTCTGAATTACACAGTCACAGAATATTCATGACCTTTGAGATCATCGAGTCCAACCACACACACACAGAAAAAAAAAAAAGGTCAACAAAAAACTAAAACCAACCCCACCCCACCCACAGACAGACACAACCCAAAAACCTTGGGCACTAGACCATGCCCTGAAGAGCCACGTCTATACGTTTCTTAAATACCTGCAGGGATGGTGACTCCACCACCTCCCTAGGCAGGCCGTTCCAGTGCCTGACCACTCTCTCAGGAAAGTCATTCTTCCCAATATCTAATCTAAACCTCCCCTGCCCCAACTTCAGACCATTTCCTCTGCTCCTGTCGTTATTCCCTTGGGAGAAGAGGCCAACCCCCACCTCTCTCCAACCTCCTTTCAGGGACTTGTAGAGGGCAATGAGGTCTCTCCTCAGCCTCCTCTTCTCCAAACTAAACATGCCCAGTTCCCTCAGCCTCTCCTCATAGGATTTTGTTCTCCAGACCCCTCACCAGCTTGGTGGCTCTCCTCTGGGCACGCTCCAGCAGCTCAATGTCCTTCCTGTAGCTGCTGGAGCCTGGCCCAGACTTTAACACTCCCACCCCCATCCCCAATAAGACCATGAAACCCTCAAACCATTGCCTGATTTTACACAGACAAAACAGAGGCACAGAGAAGGCTTGACTTGAGGATCTCTTTGAACCCCTTGCCCCCGTGGGACAGGACTCCTGCTGCCCCGCAGCTGTTCCAGCAGGGATACAGTGGCTTTCGCAGGCTAGCTCAGAAGAAGCAGAGCTCCTTTCAAAGCAGGAGCCTGGCGTATAGTGCTTTTCATGTTCCAGCCCTTGGGAAGGTCTCTGTTGGTGCCGTCTTGTGCCTTTGGCTGTAGCACGGATCGCTCAACCTGCCAGGCAGAATTGGATAAACTGTTTGCTCATCAGCAACAACTAATACAGTTGTCCCTGTTCAGCTCCACCTTCAGAGCTGTCTGTGAGCCAGAGGCAGAGTTTGTCTGCTGGGATGAGGTTGGGAATGGGCGTTCTGTGTTGCCTGGGAGATCAGGCATATCTCAAAGGATGTCCAAGGGTCCCAGGGGCTGGCAGCAAGTGGAGGGAAGAAGCTGGGAAAAGAAAAGGTGCTGGGAAATCCAAATAATTGGGAACAGAGGAACATGAGGACCTGTGGAGAACTGAGAAAGGAAGGGATGTCCCAGAGAGAGGGAGAGGAGTCTCAGAGAGGGAGGAGAGAGACCAAAGGTGGGGAAACAGCAAGGGGATGCAGTGAGGGGGTGGGGGGTGGGGATGCTGGTGCTGGTGTGGGGGTAGCTGCTGCCTGCCCATGCCAGGGAACAGTGCCTGGCACTTGGCAAAGGGGCTTCAGCAGCAGTTCCCTCTGCACCTACCGCAAATCTCAACGTCATCGTAGATGTCAGTGTCCCTGCGAGCAAAAAGATGGGGTGCTGTGAGCAGTCTCATCTCTCATGTACCCACTGCCTCTCGATGCTGAGGCAAGGGCCAGCTGCAGCCCCTTCCCCATCTCTCCCAACATGGCCACAGGCTCCAGTGTCCTCCACACAGCCCCATTCACCTCCTCCCAGCCTCATGTTCTCCCCACTGAGATGGGATACTCCAGCATGGGGTCAGCATGGTTCTGGCTGCTCTCATGTTGTGCACAGACGGTGGCCCTGTCCCAGACTGCCGGGAACCACAGACCTGGCTGCACAGAGGGGCAGTGCTGGCCTGTCACACTGTGCCACCAGCAGCATCTGAAGAGTGTCTAGGCAGGTCTCACATGAGGAACCACAAGTTGGGGAGGACTCACAGTGCCCCAGGAAGCTGCTTCTAGTGCCAGAACCTCTCCTGACACCACAAACGGCAGATTCCATCCCAGGGTAACCAGCCAGTGTTATGCTTATGGTCACTGCCTGGTTTGGGAGGTTTTGAGTTGGCGCTCAACAGCCAGGGCTGGTTTAGTGCCAGGAACTTTCTGGGTGATTGCTACACCTTGTGGAGTGAGGAGGAAGGGGCTGGGGAAGAAATACTCACAGGTGTAGCATCACGGCCCGGGGTACGTAGCCATCTGCAACAGAGCGGGGAAAAGCACATCAGGTTGTGTTGGGAGCCAGGGCACGGGCACGGGCTCACCCCAGGACAGGCAGGGCGCACAACGTCTCGCATCCGCAGGGAGAGCTGGGGGCAAGAAGGAGCCCAGCTCTGGGAAGCCGAGCTGGACCCCTGGGAGGAACCTGCTGTGATCCCCCCTGCAGGCAAAGCCTCAGCCCCCCATGGACTTACACCTCCTCTGGCTGTTTCGGCAGAGGATTTGCTCCTGATTTGTAAACTGAATGACATCAAGAATTTCTCCTCGTCTCAGTGGCAGGTTCTTCCCTCCACCCCTCTTCTCTGTCGCTGCGGGGTCAACCATCATCTGAGTGAGGACATTGATGCTTCCTTCAAACTGAAACACAAACAGCAGCGCTGCAGCTCAGCAGCAGCCCCAGGGGAGCGTGACCCGGGTGGCTCTGATTGCTCTCCCTTCTTGGAAAAAGCAGGTCCCTCTCAAACCAAAAGGTCTGTGGGACTGGTCCGATCTGGGGACAGGAAAGGCGTGACCTGGGTATTGGCTGGTCACTGTAGAGCACAGCTCCTCTCTGCCATTGCACCATGCCCTTCACAGGAGGTAAGGGAGAGCTCAGAGGGGTAAACAATTGCTCGTTGCTGCTCACCTTGAATTTCTTCTGAAACTCCCTGTCTGCCTTCTCTTCCTTCTTGCATTCTTTGAGTGTCATTGGCTTTGTCTTCCGGGACACCTGGGTTTCTCTGCAAAGTCATTGAGATTCATGGGAAAGCTCGGGTGACCCTGTGCTCTGCTCCCTCCCTTCCCCTTCTCCCGCCCCAGCTGCTGCCCCATCACATTTCCCTGCCCCAGCTCTTCCTGAGCCCGAAGGTGCCTGCCTCCAGGGCTCCTGGGGCTCTCAGGCCAGGTTTAAACCTGCTGATTGCGCTCTTCACCATGGACATTTTTATTGCAAGCCCAGCAGAGACCATTAAACCACCAGCTTTGTCAAAGCAGCCAGAAGCCCTGGCCATTTTAGGACCCTTAGAAAGAGTAAAAACCTCTGTTACCTCTGTGCGGCTGCCAGCAAAGCAACCCTGTTAGAGGCTCGATTGGCATCTTCACCTGTAAAACCAAACCCCAGGAGAAGTGCTGCCGTGAGGCTGCTGTAAGATGTAGACACCCACTAAGACAGGTCATGACACTGAAACAGCAGCAAGAGCTTTTTTCTGGGAAAAAAACCTGAGTTTGCCCCCTGAGCGGGGTGGGGGGGGGAAGGGGGTGTCAGGGTTTCCCATGCCCATTTACAAGGCAGCATAGAAATCCATTGCCCTCCCGTGCTTGGGAGCAGCGGGCTCAGTGCGAGCTCTGCTGCTGCCCTCAGGGCTCTCTGAGCTCCAGTGCTCACCCCCACCAGCATCTCAACCCCTCCTGCACCCACCTCCTCTGGGGCGAGGATACACTGGCGGCCGGGACACGGGGGGTGGCAGAAAGCCTTGGCCTTTCCTGAGCATCCCAACAGGCTCTACATCATCATATATCTCATCTTCATCCCTGTGACGAGGCAGACAGCCGTTAGGAAGCCCTGTTGCAGTGATGGCACTGGGGGGGCCAAGAGCAGATTTGAGGCTGCCAGGAGGATGGTGGGCAGTTGAGCTGCCCGTGGGTTGGCTCCAGGTCTGGGGCAGAGTGGGACAGCAGCTCTGGGGGTGTAGGAGATGGGCAGTGGGGCACAGGAGATGGGCAGTGGGGTGCAGGAGAGGGGCAGTGGGGCACAGGAGGGAGATGGGCAGTGGGGCGCAGGAGATGGACAGTGGGGTGCAGGAGATGGGTAGTGGGGCACAGGAGATGGGCAGTGGGGTGCAGGAGATGGGCAGTGGGGCGCAGGAGATGGACAGTGGGGTGCAGGAGATGGGCAGCGGGGCGCAGGAGATGGGTAGTGGGATGTGATGTCAGCAGCCAGACCCATGCAGCCCATGAAGGAAGGCACTCTGCAAGAACCCAAGGACCTTCTTGCTGTTCCCTCTCATGTCCTTCCCGATGGGTCGGGACAGACTGGAAGCCACATGGAATAAAAGTGCTGGCTCTGTCCTTACCCTGTTATAATAGGAGCATCCTGTGGTGGGAACTGCACTGCTGCTGATGCAACGTAGCCTGGTTTTACCTGACCTATGGCAAAAAAAGGAATGGGAGGGAGCACAGAGGGACAATTTCAAATTTTCTCCTTGGCTCTATCACCCACACGGTGGGTCACAGCTGTCCTGGGCTAGATCAAGTGCAGAGGGCTGCAGGGAGATAAAACTGACTGCATATCTGGATCCAGAGAGGCATTTTTACTCCATGGCCCATCTGAGGATTTTCTTTCCTCCCAGCACACAGGGGCATGCCTCATCAGGGAACTCACTAGGGAGCTTTTATTTTCATATAATCATAGAATTGCCTGGGTTGGAAGGGACCTTTAAGACCATCTAGTCCAACTATCAACCTAACTCCGACAAAAAAAAACAAAACACATCACCAAACCATGGCCTCCAGCACTATGTCAACACATCTTTTGAATCCCTTCAGGGATGGTGCCTCAAGCACTTCCCTGGGCAGCCCATTCCAAGGCTTAGTAACACATTCAGTGTAAAGATTGTTCCTAATATCCAGTCTGAACCTTCCCTGGTGCAACTTGAGGCTGTTTCTTCTTGTCCCATGGCCTGTTCCTTGGGAAAAGAGACTGACCCCCCCGGCTAGCCCCTCCTTTCAAGGAGTTAGAGAGAGCGAGAAGGTTTCCCCTCAGCCTCCTTTTCTCCAGGCTGAACACCCCCAGCTCCCTCAGCCGCTCCTCACAAGACTTGTGCTCCAGAC
>JAOQGH010000014.1:468877-488965 GCA_025769975.1 Gallinago jamesoni | reverse complement strand
CGCCTGGATGCTCCTGAGTGATGTGCTCTGGGCAGCCCTGCTTTGGCAGGGGAGTTGGACTGGATGATCTCTAGAGGGCCCTTCCAACTCCAACAATTCCGCGACTTCCGTGATTTAAAAAGGGCATTATCAAGTTAAGAAAACACAAATACGATGTCTATAACTCACATATCCTTTCCTCTGGCCTGCAGGATACTTCATTCTCCCCCATGCAACCCCACAAAGCGACCCCCTGCTGGCACCGCAACAAACATTTACGGCTCCAAAACACTTATTTTGAGGACAGCCAGAGCAACCCGGAGACCAAATCCACCTCGGCCGAACCCCCGCCAGGCAGAGAGACAGACACCCCCTGCTCCCCCTCCAATCGCCCCTCTCCGCTCTTCAAACCGGCGGGACTGCGGTCAGAGGGCCTCACACGGAGCAAAGGGTTGCAGAATGAGGCAGAGCGGAATGAAAAAGGGTCGGGAAGCACTTTCATTCTCCTTAGGTGCGCAGTGGGGGCGCGGCCTGCTCGGGGGCCCACGGGACCGGCGTCGATACCCGGGCAGGCCGTGGCCCCTACCGTGCACTCAAGCCCCGCTGTGTGCGAGGGACCGAGGAGCCCCAAAAACGGGTCTCACCAGTTCTGGAGGAGCTGGACGTAGCGAGGCCCCACCAACTTGCTCAACATCCCGCCGCCACCACCGTCGCCCTCAAAGTCACCCCCAATGCGCAGGCGCGGGCGCGCCGCGGCGCACAGAAGGACCTCAAAGAAGGACTGCGCATGCGCCTCGAGCGGCGGGGCTGGCCCCCGCGCTGCCTGAGTCGAGCGGCGTTGTCATGGCACATTAGAGAGGGGACTCGAGCCCTGAGGGGATAGACTGTCCCCATACTGGAGAGGGGACATGAAAACTGAGGAATGGACTGTCCCCTCATTAGAAAGGGGATGTGAACCCTGAGGGGATGGACTGTCCCCACATGGGAGAGGTGACATGAACCCTCCACACAGGGGATGGATTGTCCCCTCACTGGAGAGGGGACACTAGAACTGAGGGGATGGACTGTCCCCACGAGCCCTAAGGGGATGGACTGTCCCCACTCTGGAGATGGAACATGAGCACTGCAGGGATGAACTGTCCCCTCACTGGAGAGGGGACATGAGAATTAGGGGTGGACTATCCCCATACTGGAGAGGGGACACGAGAATTGAGGGGGTAGGCTGCCCACCACACTGGAGAGGGGACACAAGTCCCCTGAGGGGCTGGGACTGAGGGGGAGGACTGTCCTCACCCTGAGCTGCTTCTCATCCTCTGTGCTGGAGGAAAGTGGCCCCTTTCCAAGCCACTTTCCCAGGTTGCCTCCGCCAACCCTGCTCCATGCTGCCGCTCAGCCTCCCATCAGGAGAGCGAGCTTGAGGCTTCAAGCCAGATTTTTTCAGCAGAGGGTCCTAAATCCACCATCAATTCCGTAATGTTCCCCAGGCTCTGGTCCGAGCCAGCTCAGCCTCTTGTGAGCCTGCAGGACTCCTGGGGGACACTGGAGCCCAAAGCGCTCATCTGCCTGAGACCTGTGGCTGCACTGCCAGAGCTTCAGGGCTGGAAACGCTTCCCCTGCTCCCTGTGCAAACCCGCAGGGACCGTGTCCGGCAGCAACGCTGGCAGCCATCCTCTTCCCTCACACCCTGCACTGGCTGCCGAGCGCCAAGATCCACAGAGTTGGAAAAACTGCAAAAACCCAGCTCTTGGGTTTTTTTTTTTTTTCTCACCAGGACCCAGAACAACTATTTTAACAGCCCTTTGCGTGACTGACTCAACGCCACGTTTCCTATGGATGGTTCGAGCGTTTCTCTGCCTGGGTGCCAGCGGGGCGACGCGGGTTACTGAACCCTGCAGGTTTTTGGGTCGGTTCCTGTGAGCTGTCTCCCCGCTGCCCACGCACCAGCTGGCGCCCGAGGAAGTCAGACGGGAGCCTCGTGGTGTGCGTCCCTGCAGGAAACTGGTGCCTTTGCCGCAGCCACCGCCGCACCGAGGGTACGGGAGGCAGGGAGCGAGCCTGGGGAACAGGCTCCACACAGGTTTTGCTTTCTTAATGGCTGTTTAGCTCTGCAGAGTTGTGCACACACATCTCAGCTTTCACTTTGCATTGAAGGTTTCCTAGATGTAAAAAATAACAAGGGCAAAATAGCTCAAAAGGCAGTGGAAAACAGCTCAATGTTTGTCTCCAGAAAAGCCCCGGGGTTTTGAAGCCAGGTTGTGGTGGGGGGAAGGAGGTGCATCCTACTGTGTTACCTCAGCGGAGGCAGATGGGGAAAGATCCAGTAATACCACCAGTGCCCTGGTTAAAACAAACCAACAGCGATATTGGCAACTCATGCCTTTGGCATGTTTTGCTGTCTTCTACACTTCAAGCACTGTGCGACACATTTGCTCCTTTTAGCTGCTAAAAGGAGCTAAACAAATCTTTCTAGTTCTTCACACTGCGACAGGGACAGCTTCACCTCCACAGCCTGGCTCCTGAGGGTGAGCTGCCACTGAGGGTGAGGGTCACTTTCTCCTCTTGGTGACCTCTGTGGCTCAGGTGTCATTTTAAATTCTGAAGCAGGAAGGAAAGGATGGTGAAACTGGTTGCCCAGAGCTGCCTTAGGGACACCACGGTAAAGCACGAAGTTTTGTTCAACCATCAGAATGATCTGAACCTCTCAGGCCAGCAGAGCAAGTGGAGAGGTCCCTGTTGACACCTTGCAGCAATGAAAACCACTCCCTGTTTAAAGCAGTGAGGGGGAGTTTTCTGCTCCAGGAGAGCAGACAGGTCTGCCAAAGCTTCTCCTGGCTCTAAGGACAGTTCGTGGCCATGCCTGGCAGTGCCAGTGTGACATGATGGAATCACAGAAGTCATGGAATTGTTGGAGCTGGAAGGGCCCTCTAGAGACCATCCAGTCCAACTCCCCTGCCAAAGCAGGGCTGCCCAGAGCACATCACTCAGGAGCATCCAGGCAGGGCTTGAAGATCTCCAGAGAAGGGGACTGCACACCCTCCCTGGGCAGCCTCTGCCAGGGCTCTGCCACCCTCACCAGAAAGAAGTTCTTCCTCATATTTGAGTGGAACTTCCCATGTTCCAGCTTGTGCCCGTTGCCCCTCGTCCTGTCCCTGGGAACCACTGAAAAGAGTCCAGCTCCATCCTCCTTCAACCCACCCTTTAGATACCTGTGAACATAGATAAGGTCTCCCCTCAGCCTTCTCTTCTCCAGGCTCAAGAGTCCCAGCTCTCTCAGCCTTTCCTCGTCAGGGAGATGCTCCAACCCCTCCATCATCTCTGTTGCCCTTCGCTGGACTCTCTCCAGCAGTTCCCTGTGTCTCTTGAAGTGGGGAGCCCAGAACTGGATGCAGGATTCAAGTTGTGGCCTCACCAGTGCAGAGCAGAGGGGGAGAATGACCTCCCTCCACCTACTAGCCATGCTCTTCCCTACGCAGCCCAGGATCCCATTGGCCCTCTTGGCAACAAGGGCACATTGCTGGCTCATGGATAGTTTACTATCCATCAGGACCCCCAGATACTTCTTCAACACTGCTTTCCAGCAGGTCCACCCCTAATCTCTGTGCCTGGGAGGCTCTCTGAGGAGAAAACGCTTCCAAGTGTTCACCCTAGAAGCCCCAGCTCCGCGTCTGTTGGTGGCCACTGCTTGGATCTTGGGTGAAATGTTTGCTCTCAGGCAGTCGGCAGCAGCTCCCGTCTGTTGCTCCTCATTCGTGCCCTTGCCCGATGATCCCCCAGCCCAAGCCTGCTCCAGCCATTGGAGTTTCATAGAATTATTGTGGTTGGAAGGGACCTTTCAGATCTTTGAGTCCAACCATCAACCCAACCCTGCCCAAACCCCCACTGACCCATGTCCATCAGCACCACGGCTGCCCGGCTTTTAAATACCTCTAGGGATGGTGACTCCACCACTGCCCTGGGCAGCCTCTGCCAAGGCTTCACAACCCTTTTGGTGAAGAAATTTTTCCCAATATCCATCCTGAACCTCCCCTGGGGCAACTTGAGACCATTTCCTCTTGTCCCATCATCTGTTCCATGGGAGAAGAGACTGACTCCCCCCCGGCTACACCCTCCTTTTAGGAGGACCCCATCGACCACAGGCAAGCCAGAGGAGAAGCTGCGCTGGGACAGGGACACCCCATCACCTCCCTGTCTGCCTCGGCATTTCCAGTAGCTGCTGGAGAAGGTGCCCAGATCCCATGGTGATGGGCAGCACTGGAAACCTTCACCAGAGGCTGCATCACACCGATTTGGGTGGGCAGGACCCAGGAGCAGAGTGAGTGGAAAGTGTCTGAAAACCTGCCTTGTCTTGTCTTCCTTGTCTTTTTTTAGTACAAGGTAAAACCTTTATTACAACTTTTCATTCATAGGAATACAACATCTGAAAGACAGATATGGGGAAAAAAAAGGTAATATTGTTATAAAATGTCACATTTATTGCTACATTACTGTTATATACAGGACAGTTCTCAAAATCTACTTTAAAAAAGTTAGGATTATTTAAAAATTCCAAATAATCCAGCCAGCTGTTTTGACACTTGTATAAAATTATTTTAAAAAATGAAAACAATTCATATCTTGAGGCACTCAGAAACACAATTTCATCCCCCAATTGTGATTCATTTCAAAGAACAATGCATTTCCCACCCCCAAATACTTTATTTTTATTTTTTTTTTTGCTGGGTTAGGCATATATATATATATATTTACTATATATATAGTTCAAAACTATAATGTGTATCTGATTTAAGAACAAGGATTTCAGCCACTTTAGTACATCTGGATTTACAGGTAGGCAGCATAAACATCAAAAGCAAGGACCATTTGTTTTTTAAAGGCCAAAAATGAAAACCAAAACCAACCCAAACTTTTCTATGGGGTTAAAAATAAACAACTTCCGCAGGCATCTCCCATCTGCTCTCCCACACCCTTCTCCCCCCACCCCCCCTACAAAAATATATAGAAAGAGCAACCCAGTAACACTCCCGTTCCCCCCAACGAGCTGGAACCTTCCGTGGAAAATGGGTTATTCCCGACCCGAGGTCCAAGCGCGTGGTTGGGGTCGTCCCTGCTCCTCCTTCTCCTCTCCCCTCTCCCAGCAAACGAGCCACAGGTGGCAGGGGGGGCACACGACACCCCCCGGCTCCTTCCCTCCCCCAGAGGCCCCGCGTTACAAGGTTTGCTCAAAAGCTGGTGGGTTTTAAGTGACTTGGGAAGACGTGGCACCGGGAAAGGGGGAGCCGCAGTGTCCCCAGCTCGCTGCCGCGGGGAACTCCCTGGCTCCCCCGGGACACAGGGCACAGGGACGCTCTTCGGCAAAAGGCCTCGGTACCCAGGACCCCCCCATTTTGAAGCACAAACCCCTTTGCTCTCCCGTACTGGTGCCCACAGCTGCATCCTGCCAAGATGGAACAGGGCACAAGTCTCATTCCTTCTCCTTCCAACGCAGCGGGTGCTCGGCTGGAGCAGGGTAGGTGTTGCCAGGCCTGAGGAGCAAAGAGGCGTCCAAAAGCAGAGGAACAGAAATACCGGCGTGGAGACCCACGGCAGGGCGGCCTCTCGCCCCCTGAGGGTGGGACGCAAGATGGATGCAGAAGTTTTGGCGGAAAGGACGCCTGTGCCTGCACTGCCCTCCCAGAGACCCCCTCCAGGCTCGGCTCCCGCGGCAGTCCCGCAGGAAAGGCACTGCAGCCGCTGGCTCTCCACAACGGGGGGAACTGCCCCGAAGATCAAACCACTGCAGGGAGCACCCAGGCCTGCCCCAAGGGCAGTGGGGCAGGGAGAAGCAGCCGTGCCGTGGGACCGACCAGCAGCATCCACCTCCCAAATCCTCCCACCTCCGCCCCAGCAGACGGGCAGCTGGTGGCACGGCTCTGCCCCACTGCAAAGAAAACCACGGGGACTGCGGATGAAGGGAAAGGGCTTGAAGGTGGTTGGACAGATTGGGGAGCGCAGGAGGAGGGAAAACACACCTTCAGCTTGAGGGGGCTGAAGGAAGACCAGCCAAGCCAAGCCTGAGGCTCAGACATTGACAGAGCAGCCTGAAGAGTTGGGCAGCAACACGGTGGGACACAGCTTCTCCAGTCACGGGTACTGGGGGAGATGGTGAGAGATGAAGGATGCCGGCAAGGAGCTGCCCAGCACCGAGCAGAAGGCACAGGAGGGTGAAGGGTGCGTGGAGGAGCCCGAGCACCAGGCTTTGCCCCCTCCAATTCGGTGCTCAGCTCCTGCAGCAGGAGTTGGAAGGGGCGTTCCTGTGGTCCCAGCCCTCAGCTTACTCCTCCCCTCCCCACCCAGCTCCAGGGCACAGGTCTTGAAATGCTTTTGGAGCTGCTAGAAATGAAGCTGGACCTTGAGAGGACGGAGCAGGAACTCAGTGTACATGGAAAGGAGCAGAGAGAATGGGCTGGGCTGGGCTGGGCTGGGCTGTGGAGAGCCCCGGGGGAGAGGAGAGGGGGGTTTCATAGGATTTAACAAGGCAAAGATCTTGTGCAAGCTTCTGGTGTGGAAAACAGGTCTTGCTATTGCTGGTGTCGAGCAGGAGGGGGGAAATCCAGTGGCACTGCACCACAGGGGCTGATGGCTTCTCCTGGCCCAACTCCAGCACCAGCTTTATTCACCTCCCCACTCACAGCTGCTTCCTAGAACCCCAGGCCAGGGGCTTGCTGAAACCGGAGCTGGTCCAGAGTCACCAGCCCAGCACATGGCAGAGCCTGCAAGAGGACCATGGGCTCCACTGGCACTGAAGCCTCCCCGTGGGAGCAAAGCTCAGGGATGCTGGGGGGGGGGCGAGTTTGGGGTTTCAAAAGCCTCCTGTTTGTCAAGGCCCCCCCCGCCTGCCGAGGGGGAGGATGCGCTGAGTTGCCCAGGAAGGGCCCAGGGCCCCAAGGCTCTGTCCGGCTTCAGTGGGGACACGGGTGAGAGACAAAGGACCTTTGAGAGCACCTTCTGCACTGAAACTGAAATTGCAGACTCCTGGGGAAACCCCAGCCTGACTCTGTCCTTCCTGCTCAATGGCTGCCGCACGGCGACTACAGAACCTCTAGGAAACCGGCTCATCACCGACGCATGGGGGAGAGGAAGAAGCTCTTCACTGAAGTCACAGCTGGGAAGTTTCACAGTTCTGCCTTTCTCCGCTGGAGAGGGCAAAAACCCCAACTGAAAGCGGGCAGACCTGGCCCCGAGGGGCAGCACGCTGACCCCACCGCGTGGGGCTGGCAGGGACCTGCTCCCACCAGCCAGATATGGGATCCTGGGGTGCCCCGATTCCTGCAAACCACCTCCCCAGGCACCGGCTGCGCTCGCTGCTCCCAGGATGGAGCTCAGTGCAGGCAGAAGGGACACAGACTGGGATCCAGGTGTCCCAGGTCCTGTCCCTCCCACCAACACCCCTCCACAGGAGACCAGCGCAGGCTGTAACAGCGGGCGAGCAGAGAGCCCGAGGAGATGTTGGCAAAGAGCTGGACTCAAGCCAGGCTGTGACTGGTCTGACTGGTGGGTCACAGGCAGGGGAGCGACTGCCAAACCAGGGGTTAACTGGAATTCTGCTCCCCAGAACGCGCTGGCAGCAGCTGTGGGGTTGTGAGCCCTCGACACCGTCAGAGGAGACCATGAAGGCGCAGTCTCTGGGAAGCTGCAGCTGTTTTGCTTTGGGGCAAAAGCAGGTGAAGAGGGAGAAAGAACAAAAATCTGCAATTTTTACTGTTAATAAACTGGATTCCAGACACTCCCCAGCACCTGGCTGGACGCAGGGCTTGCAGGTGGGATATGTGCAGGGAGGCAGGGGAGGCAAGAGGAGGTCCCTTGGGCTTGGGATGTGAGGATGGCACTCCAGCGCTGGCCCTGCCACACGAGAAGTGTCCCCTGGCAGCTCTGTGCCTGGGACCCCCGATCTGCTCTCTGACCACGACACAGCTCAGCCTGGGGAAGGAGAAACCAGAAAGTGCACACAGGGGAAGGCAGCCTCTCCCAAGTCCCTGCCTGATGAAGGAAGCTTTGTGGGGGCTCCGTGACCCCCACACTGGGGGGGACGCAGCCTGGGAGAAGCCAGGAGAAGGCTAGGAGAGGAAGCAGAGAACACAATGGCACCCCGCAGCACGTCACCCCTCTGTGACACCCCCCCTGTGCAGGACCGCTGGCACCAGGGACGTGGGGATGGGCAGAGAAGGAAGTTTGGGGAGAAAAGCGATCTGTAAGGTGGCACAGGTGAATGCCAGCAGAGCCAGGGCTGGGGAGGGCACAGATCTCTCTGACCATGACACCTACAGACAAGAGTTTCATTGCAACATTTGGGGCATTTCGGGGACAGCACCTGATAGTGGTCATTTTTAGAAAAGCCACGTTCCCCAGCAGGTTACAGGCACCACGTGCACCCTGAGCCAAACTCATGGACGAGCCAAAGCCATTCCTCCTTGCTGCCCTCAGCAGTTTCTCCCTGTGCACCCAGAGAGCCGAGCCGCCACCAGGGCTGGCACAGACAGTGAACGCGGTGGCACACAAAGCCCCTGGTTTTGGTGACAAGAAAACAGCATTTAAACCACCTAAATGCAGATGAAAGGCCCCATCTCTGTTGCAGTGCCTGGTGGTTTGGAGATGATGGGAAAAGCTCTGTCTCCCCAGGAGTCCCCCCCTGCCCCACAGAGCGTCAGCCAGGACTCAAGAAGGGATGAAGAAGTTCAGCAAAAATTTTAACAAATCATAAATCTTCTCAAATTTCCAATTTTGTGGAGTTTTCTGCTTTTTTCTTGACTACAATCTCTTTTCTTTAAATCCAGCTGTAGGTGACTGCCACCTCAAATTCTTCTTGCAAAATCAAAGTGTCAGGGAAGCACTTCTCAATTTTTTTTTTGTATGGTTTCAAGCTCGCCAGCAGAAGCCCCTGAGCAGCAAGTGCCCAATGGCCACAGCACCCTCCTGTCAACAGGGCAGAAACACTCATGGGATGAAGCAGCCTCTTACAGCTGAAGAAGAAGCCGATGGGTCCTCAATTCCTACCCCAGAGTATGAATGGGGGTTGTCTGAGGCTCTGGACCCGGCTGGCAGGCTCTGGAGGGGCACTGCCCCCTCCCCGTGTGCTTTACCACCCCCAAACACAACCCAAGATGACAGGATGCTTCAGGAAGACGCGGCGTTTGCTGCAAGGGACCAGCTCCACGGGGACAAGGCTGTCACACATGGAGGAAAAACTCATTCGTCTCAAGCTGCCCGGTGGCTCAAACAGGCAGAAGAACCCGAGGGAGGAAAGAGCGTCGTAACCCGACAAGCTAATTAGGCTGAAACATGGCTGTTGACACAGGCAAGAAGAACGCGTGCTCCTGGGCTGCAGGGACTGGCCTTTCCCGGCCTTCCTGGGGACAGAGCTGGAGGCTGCTGTGATCTCAGGGCTCGCCACACAGAAGTGATGGTGGGAGCAGGGGGCTGTGGGCAGGGAAAGCCAGGAGCACCCGAAAGCCTCAGAGCTACGGCTGGATGTTGCCGAGCCCCAGGCAGCACCGGTGGCAGGGAGAAACAGTCCCACACTGCCCGGCACCGGTAAGCGGCTCCTCTCTGAGATGCTGCAGAGGCTGAGCCCACGGTACCCGGGTGTAGGTGGCAGATGAACAACGTCCTGAGCATTGCCAGCCAGCTGTACCAGAGGACAAGGAGAGCTAAAGCAGAGGAGCACCAGGAGGTTATGCCAAAGCCGAGGAAGAGCTGCAGGACCTAATTGTCTTCACCAGTCCTTCCCTTTCCCTGTGCCAAAGCAGTACAGCTTCCCCTGAAGCACAGGCCAGAAGAGCAGAAGAGAGAGATGGACCCTGCTGCTGAGGGTCCCACCATATTCCCTGTCCCTACATCCCCCACCAGGCCAGCACCAGTGACCCCGTCAGCTATCCTGCCTGACCGGGCTCTGACAGATCTGGGCAGCAGTTGGCCCCAGCCCAAGACCATCACAGATGCTGCTGACGTGGGATTCAACACCCCCCCAGTGAGCCGACCCCATCTGCCTGCAGAGCTGGGAAGAACTGGGCACCAAGTGTTTCAGAAGGGGAAGGAGAAGGAAGAAACAAGAATAAATTCCTGATGGACGCTTTTCCACTGCTGACTCCAGAACAGTTGCTGCAGCTCAGCACTGCTGAGCTCCTCCTTGTTTGCTCCTGCACCGCTGGGGCACCGGTGCCACACAGTGGAGCTGCCGGGGGTCTTCCTCCCGCTGAGCACACCGGAGCGGTCTGGAGTGACACCGGGAAGCCCTCGGAGCGAAGGGATCGCAGGCCCAGCCTGGCTAATGGAGCATCTGGCGGAGCACAGGCGCTTGCTGCTCCCCTCCTTTCCAGCACAGAGAGAGGAGCCCGCACGCAGGCGACAGTGGCCACTCTGCATCCCCACAGCACGCGGGGCACATGCCGAGCGGAGTTTGCCTCCAAGGATGCTCCGGAGATACGACAGTGGGCGGAGGCGGGGTGTGAAACCATCCCTCTCCCCGGGCCTGCAGTGCTTTGCACTTCGATGGTGGTGGCTCCAGCGTGGGGACAAGCTGCGGGGAGACAGGGATCCTGCTGCTGGTCGTGGCTTGGTGAGGGCTGGAGCTGGCACATGCCAAGCAGCGGCTCCCCTTCTTGCCACCTTGGGCTCTGCCAGCGTGAGCAGGTCCATCTGCTGCAGGGTCACCGCACACAGCGTCCCGCTGCTGCCTTTGCTCCGTCCGACTCTGCCTCTTCCCCCTCCTCCAGCTTTGTTCAGTCCGAATTTGTTCAGTGCTGCCCCTGGAAGTGCCGCCGGCAGCGGGCGCTCGCTCCGACGCAGGGGCAAGAGGCGCCTTCCTCCGCCCTGGGCTCTTCGTCCGTGTCGCTGCTTTGCTTACCTTGAAAGCTCCCCAGTCCCTCGCTTCTCTTCCACCCCCCAAGGCCTGCTCTCTCCCAGCAGCTCCTCCTCGCCATCACGATGCTCCGGAATGGCCGTGAGGCGGCAGGACCACAGCCTCCGGGATCCTCCAGGAGTAAAACAAATCTTGGAGAGCCCCTTGATGGACCTCGGTGACATCCCAGGAGGAGTGGCAGCGCCGCCGAGGGACACTGCGGCAACTTGCTTTGCTGTTTAACTTCCTTTTCCCAAATCAGAAGTGGCCAAAGCAAAGAGATGGCAAATTCAGGGCATGAGTTTGTTTTTTCATAATGGAAGGTACAAGCCAGGCGAGGAAGAACATCCCCTCGCTGTGGCTACATTCGCTTTTAGTGGCTTTCAGAGCCGAATCTGAGAATTCCTCTCTTTATATCCAGTCTCTCTTAATACAATTTTAATATTCTGGTTGATCCTAAAGATGCAACGTTAACTATAGAAACAGCAGCAGAAAAGCATGGGGTACAAGACATTTTTTTATACAAAAAAAAATTCTTTTCGTTGCTTACAAAACATATGCAAAAGAAGCTAAAAAAAAAACCAAAAGGCATTGCTATTTGTTCTACATAAAAAAATCTCATAACTAATGTTCTTTTTTTTTTTTTAAAAAAAGAAATATCAAGCTTAGGCACAATTTTGCTGCTGGCTGCTTGTGAACAAGCCAAGAGAACACGCCACCCCCTCCTAACTGAGTGATATGTATTGACTGCTCTGCACTTTATACTTAAGGCAATTTTTTTGTTTTGTTTTCGTTTTGTTTTTGACAAAAAGTGTTTTTTGTTTCCACCCCTTACGTCATGCCAGGATCCGTCCACATGTGTCAGTATTAGCAGTACTAAAGTTTATGGTTCGAGAAGGTTGCAGGTCACACCGAGGGTTTTCTTCCTACAGATCTCTCTATCCAGCAGGACGAAAAGATCTACAAATTAAAAAAAACAAACCACAAACTAACAAAAAGCCTGAAGCAAAAGAAACCCAAATGAGAATAAAACTCTGCTCTTTGCATGGGGGGGCTGCAATCCCCTTTCTGCAGCTCCTCATCTCTGCAGGAGTCAGCCCCAAGGGCTCCATGTGGCTGCGACATGGGACATGAGCTCCCTGTTCTGCCAGGGAAAAGCTTTGCCTTTTTTTCCGCCAGGGCAGCCCCAGGCACCCACCAGTGCCAGGGACGATGCTGGGGGACTGTGGACCTCGCTGGTGGTTTCACCGCTCCTGGATCTGCTCAATCCCCACCCCGACATCCCCACACCACTCGGGTCAAACAGGCTCAGCTACTCCTGGCCACACGGGGGGTGTCCTTAAAAATGGGCACAGCCCAGCAGAGCCCGTGCCCACCACGGGTCTCGTGGGAGAACTTTCACCTTCTGTGTCATTTCTGGGACCTGCCCCATCCCTTCTATAGGGCCACTGGGCAAAGGAGTTGCTGGTTTCCAGTAGCCAACTGGGGAGGCTCAGAGCAGAGCTGAGCCCGCTGAGGGTGGTGAGAGCACCGAAACCCTCTGTCCCGGCTGCAGGGCTGCCCCCTCCTGTGGGGCAGAGGCTTTGGGTGCCCACAGGCGAGCAAAGGGCACGCACAGGGCAAGATAAATTAAGAAGGGTTTTGGCTGGTGCCGAACGAGTGGGGCTCAGCAGTTGAAGCAGAGTGACACGCGTGGGGTGGGACCTGCAGCGGGGCAAGGGGGAGGGTGACACGGATGGGGACACGATACCTTTACATGTGTCCAACAGGGTTGTGACCATCTCCTAGACCAGGATGTGAAGCTGAAAGTGTCATCTGGGGATCTCCTACTACTCCGGACACTTTCTCCTCTTCCCGACGCTTCAAGCAGGCAGCTTTAGGGTTGAGATTGCGCTCTGGGCCAAAAACAGCAAGGGAGGGAAGGAGGGAAGCAACCTCAGTCTGGGCAACAGCACCGCGCACGGCAGCAGCAGCCGAGAGAGAGCGAGCGAGGACAGAGTCCCAGGACAGACAGACAGACAGACGGACAGACGGGACCATGCGAGGTCAGCGCAAGCCGCTCCGTGCCCGTCGCTCCCGCAGCGGCTGCAGGAACCCGGCCAGCCCCCCTGCTAGAGCAGAACCCCCTGCCCGGACGAAACACCGTGCCACTTGACACACGTGCTTGCGTACGGAGAAGCCCCAAGAGCCTCAGCCAGCTCTCGGGAGGCAAGGACTGAGTTTTCCAAAGCTGCTTAATGGGACCCGAATTCCCATTAAGCACGAGGGGAGACGGACGGAGCAGCCTCTAATCCCCCACGGGACAGGGCTTTGGAAAGCTCAGCCCATCCCGCAGGGCGCCCGGGGCGCTGCTGGTGACGGGCACGCACGCCCTGGCACCCGAAGCCGGAGTCACAAGAGATGCCCGCGCAGCCGAGGGGTGGGGGGGTGGGGGTGGGGGGAAGAAAAGCCCCGAAAGGCCCCTGCCAGCTGTTACCATACCTCGTACTTGCTGCTCCAGGCCCAGAATGACCTGCACCGCTTGCTGTAGGATGATCAGTTTGGTCTGTGCTTTGTCCGTTTTTAAGTGCATCTGACACATGCGTCCCAGTTCTTTAAAGGCCTCGTTAATGTCCCGCACGCGCACCCTCTCCCTGGCGTTATTGGCCATTCTCCTCTCCCGGTCCCTCAGATCTTTGTCCTCCAGTGACAAGGCCTCGTCTGTACTGCTGGGTTCATAGCACCACAGGGGTTAGTCAGGGGGGGTGGTACCGGGTGTGTGTGGGGGGCTATACGTTGCTGTGCTGGTAGTGCTTCTGGTGTCCACTGGAAACGGCTCAAACAGCCTCGCTTCCCAAAGCCAATTCATCTCGGGCCCCTCCTGGAGTCACCCGGGCCATCGGGGCTGCGTGTCACCCCCATGAGCTACGCCAAGGTGCTGCCAGCACGGGGCCAGAGAGGGGTCTGCGGGGGGCGAGGGTGGGCACCGGGCCAGCACCGGCACCCACGCCGTCCCCCTCTCCAAAAGTTCGCCTTTCTGTTCGTTTTCAGCTGAAAACTAAAAGTTCGGGGCTGGGGGAACGGGGGTGTCTCAGATGAAAACATCGGGTTCGGCCCCCAAGGCAAAGACTTTTCGGGCAGAAAGCAAATCCCTCTTTGTAAGATTTCCTTCAAAAAATACCACCTGCAGCAAAACCCTCCCAAATTTCAGGCAGCCATGCCCCAGCCTGGCCCAGCACCCTCTTGTGGGTGGGGGGCAGCACCGGGGGCAGGAGCCAAGCACCCCAGCTGCTGCTGAGGGTCGGTCTCGGATGGAGACACTGAATCCAGGACCTTCAACACAGCCCAAACCTCTCCAGAAGGGGATGATTTTCTTTTCCAGGCACGGGTAGGAGCTTTGGGAGAGCCCCCACCGCCGGCAGCACCCCGGGGGGGCCTGAACCAGGCAGGGACGGGGAGGAGGGTAAAGGCAGAATCGTGCTGGCAGCATCTTGAACCGTGGCCTCGCCCGCAGCCCGTCCCCTCCAAACACCCAATTTACTGTCCAGACGACCTTCTCCCCCAGAGCAAAAATTCTTCAGGAAAGACACCTGTCTGAGGAGAGTCCTCGGGTGAGACCTGGCACTGGGACACTGTGGCCTTTGGCCCCAGGGGAGCCCTGCGGGGGACAAGCCTTCACTGAAGAGGGGCCGCAGAGTCAGAGCCTTCCTGGGTGCGCCGGTGGGGGCTGGGGAGCCTCCAGACGGTGCCCGACGGCGGGGAGGGGGAGCAAGGGCTCCCCGGGCGAGCGTTTGCCCACATGGGACAGAGAGTGGCCCACCGACCCTGCCTGCATCCTCTCCTCGCTGCCATGTCCCTGCCCGTGTCCCCTCCTCGCTGCCTGGGTGGCCCAGCTGGCACTGCCACCTTCTCTCCAGGACGCCTGGGGTGGCCAGGGGAGTGGAGCCACCAGCCATCCTGTCACCTGAGCCCA
Source organism: Gallinago jamesoni (assembly GCA_025769975.1). Classification (NCBI taxonomy): domain Eukaryota; kingdom Metazoa; phylum Chordata; class Aves; order Charadriiformes; family Scolopacidae; genus Gallinago; species Gallinago jamesoni. Next base: position 474,161 of record JAOQGH010000014.1, on the reverse strand, counting down.
GCGGCGGCAGGAACCCAGCTCGTTCCTCTGGACACCCGCCGGCAGCCACCGTTCCCAGCTGGTGGCTCTCCCCAGCAGGGACACAGCTCCAGCAGCACCTCGTGGGCCACAGCCAGGCAGGACAGAGCCACCTCCTGGCCACTGGCAAGTGCTACTGGGGGTTGGCATGGCCATGCCAGACCCTCAGAAGGTCCCTTGGCTTGTGCCCCGCTCAAAGCGGGCACTGACCTGCCTGCCTGGAGCCCCCAGCTCTTCTTCTCCTTCCATCCCCATTAGCTGCTGACGGCACCAGGAGGATCCCGGCAGCCCCCAATGGGCACGGGGGACCCGATGGCCCCGCTCCCACGGCAGCCCTGCAGGAGGGGACACCTTCTTTGGCCCTAAGGCCAAACCCACCGGGGAAGGGACACCTTCGCTGCCTGCGCTAACGCCTGCTGAGAGCAGCACGGGGGCTCGTCTCGCCCCCCCGCGCCTCCCGGCTGCCTCCAGGAAGGGTTTAAAAAGGGACAAGCGTGGGAGACCAAAGTGAACACGGTGCCAACTCTGTCTAACCCCTGCCCCCCGCCCCCACCTCGGCTCCTGCCTCCATCCGCAAGCAGCAAGTACAAGGTAGAGAGTGGGACCACCAAGAGGTCACGGCTGGGGACTGTCTGTAGGAGATCGGAAAGAACAGAACCAAAAAATAAAAACTCGAAATAAAATTAAAAAAAAAAAAAAAGGAAGGGGAAATTAAAAAAGAGACAGGAAAAAATATACATGTTATGAAAGGCAAAAAATTACAAACTGAAGAGAGGCACAAAGGACTCCAACATCAATGCAACAGCAGAGGCCAGCAGAGAGGAGCACAGCCAGGCACAAACCACCGATGTGTGTTACAACAGCCTCTGCAGAGAGAAAGGGGGTTAACCTGCCGCGGCCCCCTGCGCAGCGGGGCCGGGGAGCGGGCGCATGCACTGCGGGATGCGGGGACAAAGCAGCCAAGTCCTCGGAGCGGGAAGTCAAGCCCTCTGCTTCCCTCCCACCGGGACACGGCGTCGGGGCAAGGAGGGTCCCCGGGCAGGGGGAGGGAGCCAGCGTGCCCCGGTGAGGGGCTCCAGGCTCCGCCAGGGATGCGCAGCGCTCCCAGCTCGCGTCGGAGATGAGTTTGTCCAGGCAGCGAGGGCTGCACAACCCAGGGCTCGGTGTCACCGTCCCGCTGCCCCTCGCAGGGCTCCTGCGCCACTCAGGGGTCTGCCGGGTGCCCACGGGGCCAGGGGCACAGTGTGGGGACAGGGGCACAGAGCGGGACGACGGGGCATTGCTCGGCAGAGACAAGCTCTGTGCTGGGAGCAGCCCTCGGAGCGACGTCAGATCTGGGCCCCCACTAGGAGATTTGCCGAGTTTTGTGTTTTTTTTCTTTTTTTTTTTCTTTTCATTTTGCTGGCCAAGCAGCGGAGCCAAGCACCTGGCTGCGGGAAAGCGAGGACGGCGCAGGTGCCCCCTCGGGGCCCAGCATGCAGCACACGCAGCGGCAGTGGGGAATGGAAGAGAGAACAGCAGGGATGCAAAAAAAGGGGGGGGTGTGTGTGGAAACAAAGAAAAAGGGAAAAAAAAACAAAAACCAAAAGGACATCAACAGCCTTGGGAACCCAAGGCCACAGGGGAGAGAGACAGTGCAAGGCACCACAGCACGTGTCACAGGAGACAGACAGACAGACAGCCCCGTGCCGATCAGATACGTAAAATATCACCACTCCGGGACCCTCACTGACCTCTAACTTGTTGCTCCAGGTTCAGTATGACTGATACGGCCTGGTGGAGGATTAGCAGTTTGGTCTGCGGTTTTTCGCTGTTTAGGTGGAGTTGGCACATGCGTCCGAGCTCTTTAAAGGCCTCGTTGATGTCACGGACCCGCAGGCGCTCACGGGCATTATTGGCGACCCTCCTTTCTCTCTCTCTCTCGGCTTTTTGCTCTGGGGGAAGAAGATCGTCCTCCTCATCCTCATCTTGACTAATGGTTTAAAATAAGAACGAGACAGGGACATTCCTCGTGTGCACTCTCAGCACTGGTCAACTCACAGCAAAGAAACACACGTGGGGACACCGAGACGCCAAGCCCCGCGTGTCCCCGCTGGGATGCACCCGCGCTCGGACACGGGGACACGCAGTGACTTTGGAGAGAAGCGATTAAGGCTCTTCTTCTGCCTCTCTTTTCTTTTTGGTTTGTTTCGGTTTTAAATGACAAAGAAAGAAACCACAAACAAAGCGATTAAGGCCTGAGCTTGCTGCTGGGAGGCCGCAGGGTGGCCCGGAGAAGGTGTGGGGCCAACACCAGAGTCCCGAGCTGGCCTCTTGGGAAGAGGCAGCCCTCTACCCCCAGGGCAGGAGGTGGCCACCGTCCGGCAGGAGCGGGGCTGGCGCTGCCCCTCTGGGCAGCATCACCCTGGCGAGGTCCCTGAGCTGATGGCGAGGTTGCAGACAAGCCAGCGCGCTGGAAGGACCCAACCTGACCCGCTGTCACATATCTGGCTGGATGTGACAGAGGATACAGGAGCCCGGAGCAGATGGTGGAGAGGAGCCAAAGCAGGGAGGGGGTCAAAATCTTCCCTGCCCCCGGCCGAGGGGAGCTGAGTGCTCACTCCATTCCATGCACGGCCCCAAGCAACGCCATGAGAGACCATGCAGGCAGGTGCAGCTCGTGTGGACAAGGTGTGAGCCCTCTGCTTTAAGAGCAGGAGGAAGCCCTACAGCCATGGGGACGGGAGCCAGCAGGAGAGGGAGGCAGGGACCCTTTCCCAGCACGGCCCAAAGCAGCCGGTGGCGGGGAAGCAACAGGAGCCTGGGCCGTGCCTTGGCCCCCGGGGAGGGAAGGGGCTGGTGGGGCTGCACCACAGGACACCCCCGGCATCACTGGGCCGAGCCCAGCGCCCGGGGGGTCACCACAGCCATACCCCGGCCCAAATGCCCCGGGCCTGGGAACAGAGTAAGCGAAGGGAGAGACCTGTTCAAAGAGCACCTTGTTCTGTTCCGGGAGGGTTTCAGCTCCTTCTTCTCCTCTTCCGAGTTATCTGCCACCGACGTGTTCTCTTCATCCTCCTTCTCTTCCCTCTTGATTTCGCTGGTTCCTGAGGAGACGCTGCTTCGCCCCAGCCCCCCTGACAAACCTGCTGGGGAAGCAGAGCCACACGGGGAGGTTGGAGGGGCCTGACCCACAGGGAGGGCTGCGGGGTCTCCGGGCCCCCCTCCTGCTGCGCTGCATCCCCAGCACCTGGAATCCCAGGGCCATCCTGGAATCCCAGACCCTGGGATGGAGGGGAGCTGCAGGGGAGCCAGCTCTGCCCTGCCACCACTCTCCATTCTTCTCCTCCCACCTCCCAGACCTTCCAGAGTCAGGGCCCAACCTCCCAACCAGCAGAGCAGAGCCAGGGGGGTCTGTGCACCCACAGCTGGCAGGAGGGACGGGAACATAGAATCACAGGATGGTTAGAGTTGGAAGGAACCTTAGAGATCATCGAGTTCCAACACCTCCCACCAGACCAGGTTGCTCCAAGCCCCATCCAGCCTGGCCTTGAACCCCTCCAGGGATGGGGCAGCCACAGCTTCTCTGGGCAACCTGTTCCAACATGTAGGTCAAATCTCCAGAAAAGGCTCAAGGTAGAAACTATAAGGAAGCACCGACTTTGCAAGAGCACCCCACATCCCCCCGTGCTGCTGTGAGGGGCTGGACCCTGTGGGTGCCCCGAGTGCCCCCCGTGGCAGGCAAGCCCCAGGTGTGCGGTGCTGCCTTACCGCTGTACGTGTCCTGCTGCCTGCTGAGGTCGGGGAGCGAGCTGGGCTGTGACGGCAGCGTGACGTGGTTGTGGAGCAGGCTGGGGTTGCTGGACAACCCGTCCTCAGGGTGACCTCCTCCCACCTACAGCAGAACAAGCAGAGCAAGCCTTGAGGGGGGGGGCAGCATGACGGCCGGTGGGCAGGGGGACAGTCACCCCACGCACCGCCGCAGAGCTCTGTGGGCCAGGCTGAGGCGCAGCCGCGTGTCCCCCTCGCATGCTGCCACCACCCCGAGCACGGGCAGCGGGAGGGAAGAGCCACCCTGCTCCAGCACCGGCTCTGCCCTGGGGACGGCGGCGGGGACACTGCAGAAAGCAGCCCCCTGCCCTGCTCATCAGCTGGAGCAAGCAGAAAGCCGCCACCAGTGCTGTGCCCCCCCGCCCTGGAAAAGCCTCTCTGACTGGATGCAAGGCCGGCACCTGGAGAAGACACCCTGGGCTGTACGTGTTCTGTCTCAACCAAGCACCAACGTTTCTGCCACCTCCCCAGTGCCACCAGAGCAGGGGACATCCCGGCAGGTGAACTTCACCCCAAAGGGCCTGGATGCAATGGGTGAGGGTCAGGCAGCCTTTCTGAGCTCTCCCCCCACCCCCGGCCGTTCTACAATTGCCAGGGCCGGGCAGGACAGAGCCATCCCTGCTCCAAACACTCCTTTCTGTGGCAGGCAGCAGTTTGCAGCAGAGGACACCACCCGTACAATTCATCGCGGTGTTGCAGAGCCCGGGGAGCTCGGAAGGGAACCACATCTGTTTCTCCAGGGACTGGAGACGTGTTATCCCGAGCTGCAGCAGGCACCCAACTCTGCCAACAATGTGATCCTGGGGAAGGGGGGACACTGGTGACCCCAGCATCCATGTGCTCAGGACACCCAGGACCCATCATGCTCGAAGCCTGAATGAGCCACATCAGCACTCCCCGTGGGCACGAAAGGACACGGTGCCTGCTCCCAACGGCTGGGAGCAGAGAAGTCCTGGTGATACCCAGCTCTTTACCCGCGGTCCTGTCATGCACTATATCCCTCTTCTCCTTCTCCCTGCATCCTGGGAACGCCTTCTTTGAGGGATTTCCATCCATGTTGCAGGGAAAGGAGAAGGGCTTTCACCACCTCTGCCTCCCCGAGAAGGGGCATGAGTGAGCTGCAAGCAGGGCTTGTGCCCAAGAGCCACCACAGTCCAGAATGTAGACTCAACCTCCCCCTGCACTCAACACCCCCTGCAGACCCTGTGCTGCCACACACGTCACCCATTCAAGACTGTCAACAGCTGACCCGAGCTGGACCGCACTGAGTTATTCTCACACCAAGGCCAATGTCCCTCTGGATGCCAGGGGACGCCGTGATGTGGGTCCCCAGCAGGGAATCACAGACTGGTTTGTGTGGGAAGGGACCTTGAAGTGCTCTGGGCAGGGACACCTCCCACCACACCACCTTGCTCCAAGACCCCTCCAACCTGACCTTCAACCCCTCCAGGGATGG
>JAOQGH010000014.1:401235-417054 GCA_025769975.1 Gallinago jamesoni | reverse complement strand
GTGTCCCTGCCCAGGGCAGGGGGTGGCACTGGGGGGGCTTTAAGGTCCCTTCCCACCCAAACCAGTCTGTGATTCTATGATTCTGTAGCTGGAATCCAGGACACCAGTGCCCATCCTCACCTCCCAGGCTGATCAGGTTCAGGACACTGCATGTTCCCAGCTGGGCTGGTGGCCTGGGGACGTGCCAGTGGAGCACCCAGTCCCCACGCTGCCCAGATCCCTTGTCCTTGCCCCACAGGGACAAGCGGGTGAGCTGGCGCTCCTCCCCACCACCCCCTCACTGTGCTCCTGGGATTTCTCAGCTATTTTGAGGTGCTGGGACAGCTTGGGATAATACCAACCCACACGGCCAGGAATCCGCAAGGCAGATGTGTGCAAACTTTCTGGCATAACTGAGACAGCTGCATTGGCCACATGGCCACCACTGGCCCACCACTCACAGCCCTCCTTGCTATGGAGAGGATGCTGGGCAACTGTCAGTGTGCGGGTGGGTGAACCCCCGTCCTGCACCCAGAGCAGGTAAAACAGGCTGAGCAAAAGCTTCAAGGAGCCTCGTGCCAAGACAAAAGAGAAACAGCAGCCAACGAATATCAAGAAGAGCATGGCTGGTGGGTTGAGGGAGGTCATCCCCCTCCTCTGCTCTCTGTCCTGGGGAGGACCCATGTGGAGCACTGGGACCAGTTCTGGGCTCCCCAGTTCCAGAAGGACAGGGAACTGCTGGAGAGGGGACAGCAGAGGGCTACAAAGATGATGAGGGGCCTGGAGCATCCCCCTTATGAGGAGAGGCTGAGGGACTTGGGTCTTTTTAGTCCAGAGAAGACTGAGGGGGGATCTGATCAATGCTTATAAATACTTCAAGGGTGGGTGTCAGGAGGACGGGGCCAGGCTTTTTCCAGTGGTGCCCAGGGACAGGACAAGAGGGAATGGGCACAAACTTGAACATGGGAAGTTCTAAACACGAGGAGGAACTTCTTTCCTGTGAAGGTGGCAGAGCCCTGGAACAGGCTGCCCAGAAAGGGTTTTGAGTCTCCGTCTCTGGAGATGTTCAAATGAACCCATCTGGATTCGTTCCTGTTCAACCTGCCCTGGGTGACCCTACTCCTCCAGGAGGTTGGAGGAGAGGTCCCTTCCAACCCCTGTCATTCTCTGATCCCATGATCCAGGATTCTCCCTGCATCCCGGAGAGAGGTACCGACCCTGCTCCTGTGAGCACAGCCTGTTTTTCATGCAGAGCCCCAGCTGGGGCACGATTCCAGCTGATGCCGGGGCAGGATTCCAGCTGATGCCAGCAGCTTGGCCCTGCTCCCACAGTTAGCTATGGGTGCCACGCTGCTGCCACCGGGCAGATCAGCCCAGCTCAGATCATCACTCTTGGACGAGGGGGCATGGTGTTTCCCCAAAGGGCTTCTCCTGCCCATGGAGTTTAGCCGATGGTCTCCTTTTGTGCTCAAAGTGCACAGGAAACAGAGACACTTGTGACTTTGCTCCCAAGACCTTGTGTCATCATGTCCTTCTTCCAGCCAAAGAGGTGGACCACCATCACCTTCCCTCTTGTGAAAATGTCACTTGTAAATAACATCATCATGCAGTTGGGTTCAGAGTCTGCTCTTGGGTTAGAAGGGCACTGAAAATATCACCTTTACTGGTGATTTTGGGCACTAGTGAGCAGAGAAGATGCATCTATAGCATCCTTCAGCCGTGTGAACACTGGAGAACGCAGAGCCAGGTTAGCGCTGAGGCCATCCAGAGTAACAAAACAGGATGATGCATTAAATCCATTCCCTTAAGACACCCATTTGCTGCCTCAAACTAAAAAAACCCCACCCAAATAATAAAATTGCAACTTGAGTTGCGCTGTATACAAACATGAACAATGGGGATGCAGTAGACAGAGTGACCGGTCACACGCGGGACACGCGCTGGAGGGGACACCCCACGGAGCATGCAGAATTTGAAATTAGCAGCAGCGAGGTCCAGCAGAAACGCCTGCCAGACCTGCCGAGTCCCTTCCAAAGCCATCGCTCCCCTTTGGAAAGGGCACAACAAGCGTGCAAGGTCTTGGGGGCCGGGATGCTGAGCCAAAGGCAAACAATCCCAGCCCCGCAGGAGGACACGGCGCTGGGGCAGCTCTGCGTGAGCAGGAGTCGAGGGGGACTTGACCGTCCCCCAGAACATCATCTGTAACGAGAGGACGGCAGCGCCAACAAGGCAACGACATTAGGCATGCAATTAGTAGGCAAACCAGCCCCTCTTATTAGAAGAAAAGCAGGTGCTTGAGCTTGTACACGTTCTTTTGAAACGCAGAAGGTTCACTCTGAGCCCAGCTTCACGTCAGCCTTAATCCAGACACGGCACGTGATTTTTACATAAGATACACTGCTCTGGTCACAGCTCCTCAAGCTGGCACGGCCACACCAGCACCCAACTGCCTCCTCCAGGTAAGGAAAAAGCTCTGCCGGCAGGAGGAGGCTTGTACTGCTTTAGCTCTTTTGGCAGAGTTAGAACTGTGTGCTTAAACAAGGTCTGTGTCAAATTTGCAGTTTCTAAACAAAAGCTGTCACTTATCTCAGTGCAGCTCCGGCTCTGGCACCCCCATGCTCTTTCCTAGTTCCAAATCACAAATCCAGCCAGGAAGCCTCTTCCCCGGGATGGGAGAACAACAAAAAACCCACACCAAACCCCCCAAAACCTCTCTGTTTTCACCCCCTGAAGTTAAACACACACCAAGACGGGGACAGGGTTATATCTGCCTGTCCCAAGCTGCTGGAGAAGCACTGAGCTCCTGGCCGAGCATGCCCAGCAGCATCATCACCCTTTTCCTGCTCTTCCCGGGCTCACTCCTCGCATGTCCCTTAGAGACCGGCCGTGCCTCGAGCAGGACACCCTCGCTCTCAGCCTTGCCGGAAAATTCAAGGAAAAAAAGCAAATCTGAAGAGAGGTAACAGAGAGCGAGGGAAAAAGGAAGACCTTTGTGTTTCTCCCTCACTGCAAAGACACAGGAGGAACAGCCACGCGGGTGGGGAAGCCCTGGGAGCAGGAACCTGGGGATCAGGGATGTAACCGGGCTGTGACGCTGGATAAATGTGGAAAGGCGTGAAGATCTTCCCCTGCCATTTGTTCCCCTCTGCTTGCGATTTCCTGCCGACCTCCCTTCCCAGCCCCCAGCCTCTGGGCACTCCAAGCCTTTTCTTCCAAACCCTGCTTTCTGTCTCCTGGTTAACGGGACCCATCCCATGGGAATAACAGGGAGCAGAAAGGGGAGGTTAGATCTCCGGGAGAACTTCTGTGGTGGGAGGGTGGTGAGAGCCTGGTCCCTTCCCAGCCAAACCATTCCCTGATTCTGTGAAGAACAGGAGCTTCCCAAAGGCAGAGACTAAAACAAAGCAGGAAGCTGTTTAACACACCTGCCGAGCACGTGGGAGACACCTCCACTGAAAGTCCTCCAGGCTGTTCCTGGCAGGGCTGGGGCTCGGCACCACGGTCCCCTCCGCTCCGGCAGCATCCTCCCACACCCCGGGCACGGGCTCTGCCGGCGGCAGGGATGGAAATGCCGGAGCAGCCAAGGGCTGTCTCTTTCCAGGCCAACCCCACCGCTCAGCTTTGCAAGCTTGACTTACCCAAGGAAAGACATGTATTTTTTTTTTTACCTTTGATAATGGCTAAAAAGCAGTTTTTCCCTTCAAAAGAAACGGTCACGTCAGCGGGCGGGAGAGTAAATTTTTCTGCTTTGACTTTTTTGTTGTGGTGGCTTTGTGTTTGGTGACAGTTTTGCAAGCCTGCTGTACGGGCACGGTCGCAACCGCAACATAAACAAGCAGCCTGAAGTATGTACTTTAACAGAAAGTGCCAGTTTTAAATATCAAGTCACATATTGCACACCTCATGTCTGCCTTCCATCATCTATCAAAATAGCAAGCAAAGCCCATCACTCCCACTCCAGCATAAGCAAAACATGTGGGAACTAGAGGCAGGGAGTAGGAAAACGTGATACATCCTTACTAATAAAAGCTCCTGTTTTCCTCACTATGGTAAATAGTTGTGAATGCTATTCTGCAGCCTCAGACTCGATTGCTGACAGCGTGGCAACAGAAACGCTGCGCTTAGCTCTTCCTAACTCTCTAACTTTGATGTTTTTACCAAAAATCCCCCAAATGGGTGCTCCACAAGTGAAGGGGAGCCCAGCTTCCCGGCCGGGGCACCGATCCCCTCCTCGCCCGGGAGCTTCCCGACACGGGGCTGCATGCACGCACCGAATCATTAAATCTTCAAACAGCTCACCCATAGCACCAATTAAAGAGACAACCTCATCTTTCAGAGAATTTATTACTTTCAGTGCTGTTGCCACAGGTATCCAAGTTTGAAGGCTGTTTAAAGCAGGCTTTCAAAGGGGATACAGACTCACCTACCTCCAGGGAGAATGCATTTACTTTGTTCACTAGACTATAACTTAAAATTTGTTACATGCACCAGCTTGTAACCCTTTGAAAAGCTCCCCGCTCAGCCAGCTTCAAATGTATTTTATGAACTTGCCCGGATCAAAGCAATTCCCTCCACAATGAGCCTCATCTCACCATCTCATTCCTGAAAAAAAAAAAAAAGAAAGCGCCGAACAAATTTTGAGGGTAGAAATCACAGCACGAGGCGAGAGAGGACTCTCCCTTCCAAACCCACCTGAGCAAGGGAGCTCCCTCCTTCAGCACAAAGCAAGAAGGAAAACATATTTAACGGTGGATTCACTTACTCAAAAAGGAAGGAGGGGTGGAAAAATTAAGGGTTTTTTTTAGCAGAGCTTTTATTTGCTGCGAGAAGAATTATGTGCCAGCAGGAGACCTCCTGGGCCCCTGTTTCAACGGGACACAAACCTGGCATCCTGCAGGGATGTGCAGGAGAGATGGTGGGACGCTCTCTGGATTAACCAAGGATGCAAAGTGCTGCTCAGGACCTGTGGTCCCTCATTGTGTCCCCCCCCCGCCCCACAGAGCCCCGGCTAGGTTGCTGGACCAAAGGCACGAAAAACCAGCAGCCACGAGGCCACAGCGACCGCCACGGCCGGGCTGGGGCCAGACAATGAAAACTTCTTTGCCTCCTGCCACACTCCTACTGTCTTAATGTCAATTCAAAATGGTTATTTCCATGTGAAATTTCGCACGCGCAGTTTCCTGCTACAGGCACAGTTTAATTAAACGCGCTGGGAGGGAGCTCGTTTCTGATCAGATTAGTCATTTATGAACTACGACGGGGGGGGGGGGGGGGGGCACGGATGGAGGACACGGTTTTAAATGTTTTGCTACTGCAAATAATAAACAAACAGTTTGGCGAGGGAGGGAGGAGACCGCAGCCTTCTAGGAGCGGGACAATAGGCGTACGCCGAGCGTCCCGGCTAAAATAAAACCCCGGCGGCAAATGACACGGCTCGGGCTGGAAAACACGGGTTGCAGCCCAAAGCCCCAGGAAGACCAACTTCCCCGCGGTGACCTATATGTGCTATAAATGCTGCAGACAGGGGCTGCCTGACGTAAGCTCCATCCTAGTGGCAATTGTTGGGTTTCGCCTTGCCAAGAAAACGCAAAGCGGAGGTGCTGAATTGTCCATGCGGCGGGGTAGCTAAACCAGTTCCTCCCCGGTGCATTTAAGGACAGAAACGAGGGAAACGGTGGCAGAGCTTAAAATAAAACCGGGAGACAAAGATAAAAGCAAAGGGATCTCAAAGCTGGAGGGCCTGCATTAACACTTTGAATTTTCCTGGCCTTGGAGAGGGAAACGGGGCCACCCGCACGAGCGCCAGCAGCTTGGCCTGGGCAATTATTAATTGGGATTTGAAAAGGATTTGAATTTGGGGCAATTTTATCACCGTGTGGTTTTTCTAGGAGCGCTGTTCCAAACGACTGCACTACTTTATTTACCAGCTGGATTCTGGAAGTGAGAACCTCGTCTTGGCGAGTGGGGCGCTCTGGCTGGGAGTCAGCGGGGTCACGGCTCCCTTGGCTCCCGACCTCCCCCAGGGAGGGAAGAGCCAGGAGCTCCCAGCTCCTCCGGAGGGGAAAAAAGATAAAGGCTACAAACTGCCCCGGGATCTCCCCAAGGAGGAGGGAGATGAAAAGTGAGAAGCCACATGTCCAAGGGTGGGCAAAAGCACAAAACACCAATTATTTTTTTTTGGCACATCTGGTTATTGTCTTGGGATTATTACAAATAACCCCAAATAATGGGATATTGGCACTATGGTGGTCACTAATGAGCTAAGAATGGGTGTTTGCTTCTCCTTTCCAGGCAGAGGGACAGCAGCGGTGGGGACACGCTCGCTGTCTTTATCAGGGGTACGGACACCAACTGAACAGGAGGGTTTGAAAAACACGAGCCCCGTTAAAGAGGAAGCCCAGGCATTCCTGCAAGGGAAGGAGATTTAGGGAGCTAATCTCCAGGTCCAGATTACAGCGTGGCTGCAAGACCTGCTCCCTCAGCAAGTCCAGGTCCCCAAATCCAAGGACCATCTGTTTTCCCCCTTCTGACCACATCAGGGTTGGGGACTTCAAATCAAATTTGGAGCCGAATGGCTGGCTATGCCTTTGGGGATGAACCAATATCTGATTGTACCTTGCTGTCAATTAGGGAATTAAGCTAAACCAACATCAACAAACTATGAAAACAACCACTGGCCACTACCTGGGACCTCGTTTAGACACATTAGATCCTTCTAACAGACAGAGTGCATCCCTACCCATGGCACATCTCCTTAGTGTCTTACTGCAGCTATTCATCCCACCAGCAGAAATCAATCCTCAAGCATTTGGGAGCAGAGAGAAGTCACAAAGACAAGACACAAACCAGAAGTGTCCCCTGCTCTCCACCGGTGACACTGAGGACAACTGGCCGAGGGGTAACCGGAGTAAGAGGCTTCCCTGAAACCAAGCCCTGAGCTGCGTTTCCAACCTGCGATGCCGAAAGATGAAGGGAAGAAAGGACAAAAGAGCCACCGCAGAGCCCTGAGCCCGGGACAGCAGCGATTGTGCAACCGCCGCCAGTGCCGTTGTATAACATCAGTCCTGTTTTCATGAACTGCTCACAGCCAGGCTCAAAAAGGAGCAGCCCAGAGGAAGGGTGGTGTCAATATTACCTTTCACTCACCCGAAAGAATAGAAAGAAGGAGGGGGTGTAGAGAATAAAAGGTTTTGGTGTTGCTTTGGCTTTTGCTCAGCCAGGCGGAGGGGGGTCCGGTGGCAGCACGGGCTGAGCCGCAGAGCCGGGCTCCAGCCTCCCCTCGCTGGCCAGCACTGCAAAGCCCGCAGCCAAGCCAGCCTCCACGCAGGAAACGAGTTAATGCTCCATGACTCTGCTCTCACCAGCGTGTAGCGCGTCTTCGGCGGATTATTTTAACAGCAGAAGTCGCACACAGGAACACTCGCTGGAGAGATCAGCTTCCATCTGGGTTAACCCAAGAGTTTTCTCCCCTCAATTTCCTCCAGCGCCCACTCAACAGCTTCCCTCCCTGTAAAAATGTTTGCTCAAAACCATCTCGACGTGCTGCTCAGCAGCCCTATCTGAAAGCATCAAACATCCCTGGCCAAAAAGGGCAGGAGCAGGGGAAAAGGAGATCCTTCCTGTCCTGCTTCTGCCCCACAGCGTGCACCAGCATCGATGGGGATGGCATCCTCATCCCTGGAAAGAGTCAAGGTCAGGTTGGAGGGGGCTTTGAGCAACCTGGTCTTGAGGGAGGTGTCCTTGCCCAGGGGATGAAACTGGGTGGGTTTTAAGGTCCCTTCCAACCCAAACCGTTCCATGATTTTCTGATCAAAGCTACGATCCAGAAATCCCACCACAGTCCCCGGGATGCCGGGGCACAGACGTTCTACCTGGCCAGGAGTTTCCCTGGACAGCCCAAATCAGCTCAGGGTAGAGAAGGTTGAGTTTTAACCATCCACAAAGCATCAGCGTGTTTCAGCAAGAAGGACAAATTAACTGAACTTCCTGCATGCCAGGGGCCTCAGCGAGCCCTGCACAGAGCGGCTTCCCTGGGCATCAAACGCCTGGCACGGCACCGCGCCGTCCGCCCGGACGGGGAATTCTCGGCTTCAGCCTCAAATTACCCAGCGCCGCATTTCCCAACCCGACATGAAAAGCTTCAGGCCCTTCAGAGAGTGTCCTATCGCAGCCGCATTGCCAGCCCTGGCCATCCTCCCCGCAGGTGCCCTGCTCCCAAAGCCCTTTGATCTTGGCACCCTGGCCCATCCTTGGCAGCTGGGCTGGTGGGGATGGACATGGCCACCCAGCACTTCTGGGGAGCAGGGCTGGCACTGAGGACACCGTGACAAGGTGGGACAGGCGAGGCTCTGCCCTACAGCACCCCAAAACCACAGCGGGGACCAGGTTGGAGGATGGGGAACCAGCTCCAGCCACCCCTCCTGCCACCTCCCCAGAGGCATCTGGTCAGGAGGCGTCCCCTGAGGAACACCCAGATGCCACCCAACAGCAGGGGCTGAGCGGAGCAGACTCCCAAACTGCACCAAAGTCTCCCTGTCCCAGGAATTAACCTCTCGGTGACGTACAGCAGGTCTCCCGGGGCATGCGTCTGCAGACACGGTTCCTCTAAGCAGCTTAAGAGCAGAGCGGTGGCTGGCTGCTCTCAGGCTGCTCCGGCCCGAGCAGCGAGACAACAACCTTCAGCTCAGGGGGTGACTTCTTCATTGCAGACAGATCGGCAAGAGCCGCTTTGAGCACCCGGAGACACGTGGAGCAACAAGAAAGTGATCCGGAGAAATAGTCGCAGGCCACCGCCAGAAAAACACAACACAAAATGACAGAAACCCCTCCTTTGGGGTCTCTGGAAGCAAACACAAATTTATTGCAAGAAACGTAACGGTGTAAAGAAAAAAATCAAGATGACTGTACCTGATCCTCCAAACTGAGTGCTCGCTAGGGTCGTGGGTCTGTTTTTTCCATTAGCCACTGGCAGGGGAAACATCTAGAAAAACAAGAAGATGAGAGAGAAGGGAAGAGAGAAGAGATTTCAGTATGTTATTTTTACTGTGCAAAGGGGGTCAGTTGGGTGGGGGGAAGGGGGGAGGGGGGGGAAGAGAAACACTTTATTGATGCAAAAAACTTTCCTCGTGTCCCTGCTCCATAGATCAGCTCTGGCAGGGACAGGAGCAGCGCAGCTGTGCACTATATACACACTCATTCCGACGTGCATAAACCCCTCCTGTACTCCTGTACACGGCGCGGCTGGGGCCTTACGTGCAACTGAAAACCGGCCAAAATGCATTTTTGCTGTGGTCAAACCCAGCAGTTTCTCCCCAAACTTACCAAAGCCCAGACTAGAGGGTGCCCGTGGGGCCATGGGGAAAGGCCGGCTCCGTTCATAAGAAGCCATCAGGGCAACCACAGCGCCCAGCAGAGCCGGTTGTACCCCTCAGCACCCGCAGCGCTGCGGTGTCACCCCGTGTCCCTCACGGGCAGAGGGGACGGAGCCGCACGCCCCGGCGATGCTGGTCCTCGGCAGCTCCCGGAGGGACAAGCCCTTGGCCTCACCAAGCAGCACCGGGAACCAACACAGCGGGAGAAGCCACTCCAAGGGCAGAGAGTATTTAACTCACAATTAGAAAAATTAATGACTTTTACAGCATCGGTCGTTCTGGCTACTTGTTTGCTGTAACCTCAGCAGCTTCAGTGTCACAACTAATCTCCTGCCAGGGAGCTGCCTCAAAAATACTACAGACCTCGCCAGCTAACCTGTATAAATATTTTTAATATAAGTTGGGAGGGTTTCAGAAGCTGTTATTTAAAAACTTACATGCACCTGCGTGCAGCAGAAAAAGAAAACTAATTCTTCTCCACACAAATGGAGCTCCAGCCAATAAAACAACTGGTGGGAAAACGCTTAGTGAATTAACATTTTAATATCCTTTTACTACCCAACTCAAGATACTTTCACCACCAAGTCATTTGAATTTTTATTATTTTTAGCTTTGCAGCGTCTGAGCAACTCAAAAAAGTTTAAGGCTTTGAAGATTAAACAATGTAATGGCACAAGAGCCTACAGAAGTGCAGCGTTTCATGCCCTGACATAGCTGATGTCTGGCTGTGGTCAGAAACATTCCTTTGTACAAAACCGTCTGCCCAGCTTTGTTTTCACAAACGCTGGGGAGGAAAATAAAAAAAAAAAAAAAACAAAAACACACCACCACAGTTAAATGTGGTAGAGATGCAAAGAGAGCAGTTAAGAAACCAACTGCCATTCAAAAAAAAAAAAAAATAAAAAAGAATACAAATTTTGGATTACACGTATGTATGCACACAGGCACATCCTCTCTATGTTATATAGGCGGATTTAAATCAAGGTGTAAACAGCGTTTAAGGACACAGCCCGTGTGGGGACAACCTCTGCCGCTGTCACCCCGCTCTCCCAACACCCTCCTGGCACTGCTGGGTGTTGGGGGACGCTGCTGCCCACCCGGTCCGGGAGCATCGGGGGCGGGCCAGCAGCACCCCCCCAGTAAAATACGCCTTGTTTCCTCAGGAAGTCGAGCTAGAAAACAACAACAAGCCCTGAGGCCACCAAAGCCTTGCAGAGCCTACCTTCCTCTGCCACGCTGCAGGGCTTTCCTGCCCCCCCTCCCCTTCCCCTCAGGGCAGCGATGTTTTCTGCAAAGATGGCCAAAATTACTGAAAAATGGAATTTACATGGTGGATCCCGGCCGGTCTGTGCTCGCTCCCTCCTCTCTGGGTAGGGAAGAAGATGAAGTGAAGTGGTTAGAAACCCCCTTTCCAAGGTGCAAGAGGCAGCACTGGGTCTAAGAGCTGGGGGGGGATGGGATGCATGAAAATAACGGTACTGAGCAAAAAGCAAGCAAAAAAATATTTTTTCAAAAAAAGCAAAGAACATAAAAAAACGCACTGCTGGCTCTTTTGCACAAGCATTTCTGCTTCGTACTTGCTGATACTGAAAAACCCAAGGTCTGAGCAGCAAACACGAGTGGAGAAAATGAACAGCCTTGTTCCATTGTGCAACCAGCGCTTTCCACTTCTGTAAAAGAGGGGGGTGTCCCCGTCCCCCACCTCGACAGCGGCAATCCCCAGCACGCCCCCGCACCCCTGGGGATGCCCTCCCCACCACCCCGGGACTCAGAGACTGATGCAACACCCTCCCTGCTCTCCATCCCCAAGGATTTAGGGAACCCAGGACCCCTTTCCGCACCCAGGTGGGTGGGATGCTTTAGCATTAGGTGAGGGGGATGCCGGAAAGGGGGGGGACCCCAGGATACCCCTCGAAAACACCCAGCGCTTGCAAAGGAAGTGTTTTGGGGTGGGGTGTTTTGGGTTGGTTTTTTGCTTTTTTATTTTTTTCTTGCTGCCAGCTTGATTTTCCACCGTGGTGTGGGCTGAAGGCAGCCAGGTCCGGTGCCCCGTGGAGCCCGGCGCAAGTCATACGTGAAGTGCCGGCTGCCTGCGCTGGCGTCTGTCACTCACCGGCAAAGTTCACCCACCCACTGCAAATTTCCTTTCTGCTTTTTAAACGCTGCTTTAAAAATACATGGGGAGGGGGAGGGAGGGAGAGAGAGAGGGAGGAGATGAACCAGAGCTGGCACGTACTGAAGGGACCCGGGCACCGAGAGGGAACACAGAGGGCATCATCTGAGGAACCGTAATTGGGTCATTACTTGGCCTTCGCTGGATTTGAATAATGTAGATTTAAACAGTTATGTAAAATCCCCCATCTTAACTCGCTGTATTTGGTTTCTCCAGTCCTATATCTCCAGCCTCCCTGACAGCCAATGACAACTCCTCAGAGCTCAATATCCAGCCGCCCCCCCCCAAGAACTTATTCTCCATTTCTCCCCAGGTTCAAAGATGCAAATCCAGTGCAGAAGAACCAATCTCCCACGAAGTTCTGGCTACGAGACCCCACACTTCCAACAGCAAACTTGTGAGCAAGAAAGGGAATTTGCCAGACACGAGTTAACGATATTGAGCAGCATTTCATTTATTGTGTACTTCTACCAGCGCATCAGTGTTTTTAAATTAAATAACTGTTTTCACTTCCTCTGCTCTCCCACCTTATGAACCTCAGGCTGAACCAACCTGGGGCCTGAACTCAAAACCCGAAATCTATTTTGCAGTGTGGAAAGTATCCAGCTGCTAATTCGGGGAGAAGAGGGAATTCGACTCAATAAACATCGCCAGCAGGATATTTTCGACGTGTTCATTTAAGACAGACCTTCCTGACTGCGGCCCCAAACGTCCACCGTGGCGTCAAGTCAAACTTTACAACCGCTTCACCCCAAACAAAAGCGAGCGGTTTATCATGGAAGCGCAGGCGCTGGGCCTTGGCCGGAGCAGGGAACGGCTTCAGCGTCCTCCAGCCTGGCAGGAGGAGCCCGCTCCAGCCCCGCTTGCTGGGAACGGGTTGGTTTTTGGCCCCCGGTTCAAGGGCTGGAGCCACCAGGGCTGGCACGCAGTCACCCGCCGAGAAATGAGGCGGCGGGTCCTTGTGTGACTGCTCAAGCTCCTGCCCACCCCACCACGTCTCAGCGAGCTGGAAACCCACCCTGACAACCAGCATCCCCGCAGCATATGGTTAATACTCTGCTAATAATCATGGCTGTTAACAGCATCTCGCTTCTGCCAGGGACCCAGGCTGGCACGCAGCCGCTTGCCTCTATCGAGCCTGGCAGGCGTGCTCCGCGGCACCAACACCCCCGTCCCCATTCCCGCTGCTCCATCCCGGCTCTCCCGGTGCTGCCCGGCCGGGATACCCGCCCACACGGCTGAGATGCCACTCGGGACGACCACGGTGAGTCCTCGTGGCCGAGCATCTCCCGCCACACGCAGCCCGTGCCCACCAAAGCCTGGCAATCCCGAGCCAAGAGCTAACGCCCCCAAACCCGAGCCAAATAAATAGGTAAAGCCAACAAACGCCAATCTATCAGCAGGATGCTTTCTGGAAAGCTCTCCCCTGGATTTGCCAGCCCGTCCTGGACCACTGCCAGGGAGCGGCGGTGAAAGAGAGCTCAGAAATTACCTGCACTTTGGGGCAATTATAACAAGCAATTTGTCGGGAGGCAGAGAGAACACGCGACCACGCACACCCCACCGCAGCCATCGCAACACATCGCTGGGGGTTTGGCTCTGGCTCACCTGGTTGCACGTTACAGATTCCTTTGATTTTTGCCTTTATTGGCAAAATTACATCAGCACAAGGCTTTGGGCAAGCGCTTTGCAGCTCAAAAACTACCCAATGGCTTTATTTAATACAGAAGGGACAAGTCTTTCTTTTCAGGGCTGTCAGCCCAATTTATAGCATCTCACACAACCTGCCATTTGCTGACCCCACAAACTCACGTCTGACCACGCAACCCCGTTAGGGATGGACATTAAAATTCTCCCACTGGGCAGTGGCAGAACACAGCGCAGAGCTGGACCAGGGGCTGCCAGGGTTTAACTTATTTTCCCTAGAAAAAAGGAATTGAAACACTGATCTGAAGCAAATGCTTCCAGTGGCTCCGAATCTCTCTCTCCACTCTTCCCTCCCATCTACTCTCCTGGAGAGGATTAGCGGACCAATGCTCCCGCTTATTCAAAGAAAAATATAAATATACTTTAAAAAGCAACGGTGGTCACGGTGGTCAAAAAAACCTGCATCCCAATGACACGGGGAGAGCAACCCATGGAGCAGCCCCTCCGACAGACCCACGCTGTGCACAAGCACCCCCCGATGCCAGGGTGAAGACCATCTACCAGCCAGGAAGGTTCCCATTTCAGCGACTCATCCTTCAGGAGAGATGTTCGTCTTCCCTTTTATGCAAACTCCGGCGAAGGGTGTGCGTGTGCGGAGATGAGGGTTTGTGAAACAGCCCTGGCTCAGATCCAGACTGCGTCGGAGCCCCTCGGCCAACTTATCCTGGAGGGAACGTCTTCGAGTCATTCGCTGGCAAATGACATTTGCAGGCCCTCATCCTGCAGAGCAGCCGCCCCCGGTGCTGCTGAAACACAGGAGCCTCACACCAACACGTCCTGCCCGTTCCCAGGTTTACACCAGCGTAAGAGCATTGGAATTGAACCCAAATTCACCCGTTCGGTGTAGATTAATCTCCAAGAGCAGAAAAATTCGTTTATAGAGGGAACAGGTCAGGACCCCTCCAGGGAATACAGTGCTGAGCATGCAAATGAGGATGGTTCGTTAAATTTGAAAATAAAGTCTTGGGTGTTTTTTTTTTTTTTAAAGCTCTAAATGATGAGTGGGACTTGATTTATATTTTTTTTCCTATGGGGGAGAAAATAAGCAAAGGGGGAGCCACTGCAGCCCCACTGAGGGAGCAGATTATGTGCTACTGACCCAAAACCCGGCACTGTGGGGCGGAGATGGAAAACCCTGATGCTGAGATGGCTCAAAGATGCCGACCCGCAGGACCTCTGAGGTGCGAGAGGGACAAACTAACAACCCGCAGGACCTCCGAGATGGCAGAGGGACAAACGACCATGTGCTGTTCCCTGTCAAGCCCTGTATTTGTACCCACCCTGTCCCTGCACTCCCTCTACCAACTGCGAACATCCTACTGTAAAAACACATTGCTGCCGATTTAACAGAACCAGCTCCCAACAGAAGCATGAAACTGGGAGAACTGGGCTTCTTCTCCTGCAGGAGAATTGCTCTTCAGGGGTCTGAGAGACCCACACGCACCGGACCCAGAGCCCTGCCGGGACATCTACAAGCCCCAGCTGCATAAAAAGTTTTATTTCCCATTGCTAAACCTCAGCGTTCGGGTGCAGAAGAGCGGCCGAACCTTAGCACTTCACCCCTGGCACTGGGACAGTGGGTGCTGCTGGTTCCACCATCGCGTGTCCCCATCTTTTTTCTCCAAGGGGCAGGACAGCCAGCCCAGCGGGTGACCCAGGACAGCCCCGACACTCACACAGTGGTTTCTTTCTATCTTCACGGCACGTTTGCTTATCTAAAAAGCAAGACGCACGCTCCAAGGGCCATGACGGCGCAGCGCGTGGCAGAGGAACCCAACACAAAGTTATTTTCTTTTGAACCCCAGCTTTCCCCTCCCCAAGTCACCTGCCAACACCAGCCCACACTGGTGGCATGTCACCAAGCCCGGATGGACATGCCGGGGACTAAAGCTCGCTCAGCTACGACTGGAGGGGACTTCTCCTCCCTCCGGGCTGTGCACACCCTTCTGGGGGAACTCTTAGGTCCCGTTTTCTTTGAAAATAAACAGCTCCTAAAGGCAGGGAAAGGTTTCCAGGATACAGAAGAGCAGAGCACAGGGAACACAAGTGTCCAACTCCTACAAAAATAACGCGCCAGAGAGCTTGGATCCATTTCAAACCGTGACAAAATAACCTGTGGGAGCAAAAGTTTAAATCGCCTGGATCTGGGGAGGGGGAGGAAAGAAAGCCTGATGAATCGGCGCTACCGAGGTTACATCTTCGCTCGGCTCCAGAAACAGTCGGCCCAGCCCCTTTGGCGCTGAGCGTTCGAACAGAGAACACACAACTCCGTTACCTTCCCCCAGAATTTCCCATCCGAAAACTAAAAAAACCCTCCAACCCACCTCTCTGCGAGGAAACAAAATACGTTTGAAGGGAAGAGAAGGAGAAGGGGGGGGGGGAGGGGGAGGAGGGGCCAGGCTTTGCTTTAACTTGAAAATAAACAAGTGGCAGCACATGTGCACGCACACAAACACGGCACATCTGAAACCCATCATGTCCAATTTACAGGCTCACATTTCCTCCCTTCTGCAGCTCCGAAACACAAGGAAAAGCAACCACCACCCCCCCCCCGCACCGCCCCCCCCCCCCCCCCCGAACATACCCCGG
>JAOQGH010000014.1:371295-391155 GCA_025769975.1 Gallinago jamesoni | reverse complement strand
TGCCCCATCCCTGGAGGGGTTGAAGGGCAGGTTGGAGGGGTCTTGGAGCAAGGTGGTGTGGTGGGAGGTGTCCCTGCCCAGGACTTTAAGGTCCTTTCCCACCCAAACCAGTCTGTGATTCTATAATTCTGTGACATTGGTGGCACTGACAGATCCCCTTCTCCAACTTACTTTGCTCCTTTTCTTCCAGTGGCAGGGGCAGAAGTGATGCTGAGTGTGATCGTCCTCTCTGTCTTCATGTAGGGGCGTCAGGGACCCTCTTCTTTCTCTTCCTCCACCCTCTCTTTCAGGCACAGCATGGAGCATGGACATTGGTGGCCCTGACCCCTGTGACTCCCAGGGATCCTCCTCCAGGCTTGGCACCCGTGTGTGCGGGGTGGCTGGGGAGGGAGCCCCCAGTGAAGCCACGCGTGTCTCCGGGGACCCATGGGTGGGTATAGGACAGCCCTGGTGTGAGCTTCCCAGCTGCTCCCCCAGACCCCTGCAGGTGGGGAAACTGAGGCAAGGGAAAGGGCAGCGGCTTTTCTGCCCAGCGTGGGGTGGCCATCAAGAGTCCCCATAGTCACCTACCAAGGAGGCCCATATCCCCACGGAGCAGCAGCGGGATGGAGGGGAGACGGCGACGCTGGTGGGGGGAGCACAGGGGGAACGAAGCCCCAGCCCTCCCTGGGGACCTGCTGGAGAGCTGGGGTTGGTGGGGATGGCCAGGTCCTGCCCTGCCGAGGGGGACGGACACGGCACCCACCTCCGCTCACCTCCCAGCGCGGGCAGGGCCGGGATGGAAACTTCTCACCTGCCCCTTGAAAAGCTCCGGGGCAGCTCATTGGAAAAATTCAGCGGGGAAATCTTCTGGGTGAAAAAACCCTTCACTTCGTGCAAATGAAAAATGCAAACGTTCCATCAAATGCTGCCCCGGCGCGTCAGGGACGACAAACGCCCCCACTGCCACCTCCCACCGCCACCTCCCACCGCCACCTCCCGCCGCCGCCGTGGTGCTTCTCTCCCTGGTGACATCCAGAAGAACGTTCTCCAGCCCATCGCCTGCAGCTCATCGGGTGCTGGTGAGACCCCTGGGAAGCGTGAGGTTGGGCCACGATGCAGCCCACCCCTGTCCCACGGGGTCTCCCGGGGCTCAGGGCAAAGTGGTCTCCAAATTTTAATGTTTAGATGACTGGGTTGTAAAGAAATGCCACCCCCGGGTGCCCCAGCTCGAGGGTGCCCTTTATGCCCCCCAGCCCCTCCGCAGTGGGGTACCTGAGGATGCTCGTGTCTGCCCTGGGGGTGGGATCCTGCCGGGAGGAGGGGGAGAGGGGCTTGGGAAAACTACCTTAAAATCAGCCAAAAATGAAGTGGTGCGATGAGGGAACCCTCGGCAGGGTGTCCCCAGCCCCAGGTGGAGTCCCCCCCCCTCCCCGGCACCACTGCAGCTCGCGGCCCAGGATAGCATCCGCCTACGAACAGGAAACCTCTGTACGTCTTCACCGGGGCCGGGGGGGCTGGGGAATCTCCTCTGAATGGAAAGAAAAGCCCCCCCCCGCACCCAGAAACCGTCTCAACACCTCCTCCGAGGCGGCAGCAGCAGGGGAGGGGAACTCCAGGGGTGCCCTTGTCGGGGTGCCCCGGGGTGGGGGGGACTGTCTTCCCCCTCCAGGGGGAGGGGGGAAGGTTGCTGTGGCTGAGACAGCTCGTGGGTGGGAGAAGGTTAATGCGGGGGGGGGGTGGGGGGGGAAGATGCTGCTGGGGACGGGCTGAAGGGAGCTGGGTACAGGCAGCCCCGGGCAGGGGTACAGGCTCTGGGGAAAGGGATGGAGACAGGGAGGGAGAGGAGGGAAGGAGCGGGTCGGAGAGGAAGAGAGAGATGGAGGAAAGGAAAGAGGTGTCATGGGAACCCCCAGGGGACGGGAACGGGGGCCTTGTCCATCGGTGCTGGTCGGGGCGTCCACAGGTGAAAACAGTGGGATCCGAGGACAGCTGTCAATCCTGAGGGCGATTATTCCCCACGGACAAAGAAGGTGGCAGCACGCATCGAAAGGATGCTGATTTACCCCCTGCCAGCTGGAAAAGCCCCCTCCACCCCCCAAAAAAGGGGGGGGAGAAGGGGCAGGAGGAGATGGCAGGCTTTTGCCTGGATCTGGGGGTCTGAATGCTGGTGGGATGTAACTGTGTCATTAATGGGGTGCCTTTCCAGCCTCTAAGAGCTAAACAGCTAAAGCAATAAATACCTCCTCGCCGTGGGTGAGGCTCAGAAAGTTTCGATTTGCAAACGTGCCCCAAAGCGGAGCTGCTCTGAGCCCTGGGACAACGGGGACCCTGGTGGCCCCTGTGCCTCTGTGCATGGGAAGGAGAGGACACCAGCAGTGCCTCTTGCCAGGGGATTTCCCTTCCCTACCCAGATTTCTTCCCTTAGTGGGTTTCATGATATAACGTCAAGTTTCAGCATCATTTGAGGAGTAATAGAAACCACCTGGGTGAGGTGAGTCCCTGCTCCAGGCTCCTTTCCCCCCCCGCAGTGGGGCACAGCCATGGGACGGGATGGCCAGATCCTGGTGACAACTCTCTGTGGGTTCAAGCCTCCTCTCCAGCAGAGTGAGGGTTTGCAGCAGGTCTCATCTCAGCCCAATTTTCCATCCTGGTGGTCCCAGCCCAGGGGGTCGTTTGGGCACCGCCTGTCCCCCCACCTCCCCACTGCCAGCCTCCCCACTGCCAGCCCCAGCCCCATTGGCACTGGGAACATCCAGTTTGGCTCCGTCCCCCTCTACACTGCTCTGGTCCTTGACCTTGTGGCTGCACCGTGGCCTCGTCCCACAGTGTGTGGCTCTGGCATGGGTGGAAGATGCTGAAACCCCCCCCAAAACTTGGGCTTGGGCACAAAGACCAACCTGCCCGTGAGCAGGCACTAAAAAACCCACCCTTTGCCCTGGAGAAACTGGTCCTGATGGACCTCAGTTTATTCAAGGGGCTGAGATCTGGGTGTGCTTCTCCTGGAAGGACACAGCAGCCCAGGTCACCCTTTCCCAGAGGGTGCTGGGGACAAGCGGCACTCCCCCAAAATCCACCCCTGGCACCTGGGAAGGGCCGGGCACGGGGATGCCATGGCTCTGCCGGCGCTTGCCCATCCTTCGCCGTGGCTGCAGGTGTGTCCCCACCGTGTCCTCCCACCCGGCCTGGCCCGTGGCATCGTTTCTCTTTCGCTTCCCCGCGGGGGTGGGGGAGCCGACCGTGCCGCCAGGGAGGTAAAATTAGACACCGGCAACCCCGGGAGCTCACGTCATTTCAGCCGAGGAAGGAGAAGCAGAAACTCGCGGGAGGGCTGAGCCGCCGGTGGGGGGTCTGGGGGGGGACGGACCTGGGGAGGTAGCAAAGCTCAGCCAAGGGGGGCAGAGCATCCTGCCCCACAGCGTGCCCTGTCCCTGCCTGTACGGCCCTGGGCAGGGGCTGCTGCCGGGGAGTGTCACTGGGGGGTGTCCCCATGTGGGGAGCAGCCAGAAATCCCACAGCCCGGCCGTGGGTGCCTGTTCTGCAGCTGAAGCTGTTGGGTCCCTCCCCAGTGTTTTTTTGGGGGTGCTCCCCCTCCCTGAGACCTGGAGCTTTGCAGGGTCTTTGGGGAGCAGGGGGGGGCAGAGGGGAGATGGGATGAAATCCAAAGGCAGGTCAAGGGAGACTAGAAGCGGAGGAGGAGGAGGAGGAGGAGGTTGAAGAGATACTCAGCCCTGGGCATGTGAAAGGACAAGGCAACAAAAGCCACATCCCCTGAGCCGTGGCCAGTGCTGGGGGGGACAAGAGGGGACGTGGGCAACCCCGGGCTGGATTTCCAGCCATGCCCAGGAGGCAGGGGACATTTTGGACAGAGGGGCTGCTGTGGCTCTGGCCATGGGCTGGTGGGCTCCTATCAGCTCCACCAAGGGCTGGGGACACCTGATGACCCCCATTGCACCCTGGTCTCCATCCCTTGTCCCCCCTGCCACCTCCCACCCCATCAGCGGGGAGCCTGGGTGCAGCCCCGAGCTGCGGGGAGGTGGGCTGTGGGGGGGGGAGGGGGGGGGAAGGGCGCAGGAAGCCAGATTAACGGCAGCCAGTCGTGAAATCTAGGGCAGACCCATCTGTCAGGCGTCTCCCGTTCGAATCCGGCTGCGATGCCTCCCCCCCCCGCACCGCCCCCCACCTCCCGCATCCCCTCCCCACCCCGCTCCCTGCAAAACCCGCATCCGAAGAGGGGGGGGGGCTGCGGGGAGCACCCGAGGGGGGGTGGGAGAGGAGGCCTTGGGGTGGCGAAGGGGCTTTTTACCCTTATTAAACCCTGGAGGTGCCTTTTGTTCCCACGGGCAGCCCCCAGCCTGGGCTTCTGGTTCTCCTCCACCCGGTTTTCAGACCCCTGGGGGCTTTCTCCTCTTTTGAGGTCTCGGGGGGGGGTTCATGATAATTTTCTTTAAAATCAAGAGCTTAAGAGGCAAAAATAACACATTTGGAGAGGGCAGAAAGGTGGCTCTGGCTGTGCCAAAGGCTCCGAAATGCAACCGAACCCTGGCTCTGCGGTTCCTGGACAGCCCAGCTTTTGAGGCTTTTTAAAAGCTTTCGGTGACTGGTGGCGTTGGAGCCCCCCCAGGAGCTGCTGGGGAGGGAGCACAGGGTGCCAGCCCTACTGGCCCCGGGAGGTGCTGGGGATGCCACCGGCTGGACCATGGGGCTGGAGCACAGCCCCCTGGAGACACCCCCCTGGGCAGCCCAGCCCCACACCAGCCCCACCTTCACACTGGGAGGGGAAGCCCCCGACACCTTGCTCGAACTGTGAAATATTAAAAAAAAACAAAAACAAAACAACCCCAACAAACCTCCCGCAGAGCATCCTGCTCAGATTTTCAGCAAAATTAGGCAAAAAGAGTCTCGGAAGCCCCCCGACCCTGCCGTCAGCTCCGCTCCACGCCTGGTGCTGTGGGTGCCTTTTTATGGAAGAGGGGAGGAGAATCGGGTGGTGGAGGGACACAAATCTGCCCGAAATGAAAAAATATCCGTCCGGGTGGATGTGTGTGTGTGCGTGTGTAACCGGGGGCCGCGGGGGCACGCTCGCCCGCCTGGGTTTGCAGTGACCTCAGTTTAACTTGGCAGCTGTCAGACGCCTTATCTTATCTCTGCATCTCCCTCCCCGCTCGCAGCTACACCAGTGCCAAGCGCCTCCTCGCCTTGCCCCGCTGGGGCACCCGCTGGTGGGGCATGGCACCACTCTGCCCAGTGGACTGGGAGCACTGGCTGCCCCACACACCAGCGCTGGGAGCTCTCCCCTGGGTTATTTCAGGGGAAACGGGGAGTTTCCCTGAGTTTTTCCCATCCCTCCTCCCAGCATCCTGGGAAATGATGGGGAGGCTGAGATGCTGGGTAGCATCTTCATCTCCTTTTTCATGCTAAAATTGGATGAGTTTTAGGTCTGGGGGTGCCCAGGGCATGTGGGTGCCGTGGTGGGGGCAGCCAGGAGGCTCGGGGCTGGGTGACAGTCTGCGGGGCAGAGCCCAGGGTCGATACCAAATCCCATCTCCACACACATGGTCCCAAAATAAAGCACTGATGCAAAAGGCTTCATCTTCTCCAACCTGCTGCTCGGCGGGGGAGGATGCCACCCTGATTTATAGCTCGCTGTTCTCCTGTCCTGGTAGCTTAAAAACCCAAATATTGGCATTTTTCCCCCCAGAGCAGGGGAAGGAGGCAGGGATGGAGAGCTCAGGAAAGGAACCTGCGGGTTCCTCGCCCTTCAATGTTCCCCCTCCCCCAGGCTGTGAGGAGTTTGGGGGGGGATCACTGCACTTGACACATCTTTGGGGTAGATCGTTGCCACGTTTCGGGTGCAGCTGGGGCTGGACAGGGAGCTGTGCCCCCCCCAACACTGCCGCCAGCCCTCCCTCTGCTGCCGCTGCGGTTTCCCTACCTGCTCCCGGGGCCCCCCGGGCCGTGGTGACAGCGAGATGCAGAAGGCAGGATGTCACCTCAAACCTCAAGAGGAGCTGCCACCGAGAGGGAGGGCGGCTGGGATGCTGGTGGTGGCGGCGGGGGGGGGGAATTTGCAAGTCACCTTTTGTAAACATGGGTGCTCCTCTCCCAACTGCCCTCCCCCACAGCCTTGCCAGGGGCCCTGGGCTCCCGTGTCCCACCGGGAATGGCCACGGGGCACTGGGAATCCCCCAGGGGTGTGGGGACATTGGCTGTATCAGGACCCTGCCGTGACCATGACTGAAGAAAATGCCCTGAAGCCCTCAGGGGTCCTTCTCGGGGCAGTGGCATGAAGGTGTCCCCTTCTCTTGGGGTCGGCTTAGCTCCACGACCCCTGCCATCCACCGTGAGGTGGGTTTGGGGCAATGGTTGGGGACCCTGCGACCCCCTAAGCTCATGGAGAAGGGGGGCTCTGTCCTCAGGGCTGGGGGGTAAATCTGGGACTCTGCCCTCAGCTCTCTCCACTTCTAGGCTCCTCAAGAGCAATTTTGAATTCAATTTATTGGCCATCACCACCACAACCCCCTTTTGCTCATCCATCACCCATGTAACCCCCTGCCCCCCCCCCTCACAGCCCACCTCAGGCACGAACCCCCTGAAAGCTGGGAAACCCGGAGACCCCAACCACATCAGGCTCTGCCACCCTGGAAATGGGGGGGCTGGGACACAGCGAGGAGAGGACCCCGCGTCGTTCCTAAAGCACCTCATGCTGCCCAGAGCTCTCAGCAGCACCCACTGGTCCTACTGGGGCTCAGGAGGGCGTCGGGGAGAGGGACACCCGGCTGTGACAGTGGGCACCATGGCTACACAATGACCATGCTGCTGGTGGAGGCACCCACAGAGCACCCACATGGACGGGCACCCACGAGGTGCCCCCCTCCCCAGGGATGGGGCATCGGGGTGCTGTGAGCCTCCCCTGGGAAAAAACAGCAATTTCCCCACTGCCCCATGGCAAGAGGGTGAGCACGGGGGGCAAAATAGAGGCAACCCTCCCCTGGCGCCCCCTCCCTGCCTTCCCCCCACCCCCCCTCCCCGTCTCTGGGTTCTACCGGGGAGATGAAGGTTTCCGGCTTCGCAGGTGTGCAGTGGGGCTGAGCACGGTGGTGGCGGGGGACGGGGGCTGCGGTGACGAAGAAGGCGGGGGGACACACACGGGGGCTGCAGCGGGTGGGGGCCGTGGGGGAATGCTGGGTTGTATCTGCTGGCTGCGAGGTACCTGCATGCCAGCCTGGGCACAGGCAGGGGTACCCGGCCCTTGGGTGCACCGAGGATGAGGATGGTCCTATTGGGGATGGCACGACCCTTTCCACCTGCCCCATGTCTCCCGCAAGCCCCGAACCCCCCAGAGGAGCCTTCCCTCCGGGCAAGCTAAGGGGATGCCCTGGGATGGGGACAAGCTCAGCTCCAGCTCCCCAGACCCTCAGATGGCAAGTGAAGCTTCGACCTCTGGCCACCAGCCGGCTGGCCACCCTTACCACCACGGCGTGGGGCAGGAGGGGCGGTGGGAGGGGGCTCGGGACCCTCCGAGCAAGAACTTTTGTGGCTTTGAAAGAAATAAAAGAGCCCTGCACCCCCGGGGAGCAGCTGCTCCTGTTTGCCTCTCTCCTTTCCTGCTTTTTTTTTTTTTTTGCCTTTTTTTTTTTTAATTTTAAAAAAATTCTCTCGCCTCGACCACAGCGACGCTAAGATGGAGCTGGTTCCCTCCCATCTAACCCATAACCCCCTCCCCCTGCCTCCCCCCAACCCACCACCTCCACCTCGGGGATGACAATGACAGCTGCAGGGGTTGCGGGCGTCCCTTCCCCCTCTTCTGCACCCCTTCCCGTCCCCTTCCTTGTCCCCCCCCTTCCCCGTCACCCCCCCACTCCCTCCCTCCCCTTGCCCCAGCGACGAGCCCCCCGAGCCTGGCGGCCCCGCAGCCCTTTCGCCTTGACATTTGAAAAATGCCAGGCTGAGCCGGGAGACGGCAGCTGCAGGGTGGCACCCAGCCAACTATTTCGGTTTTGGGTGGGTTTCGGTTTGTTTTCCGCGGTGGACGCCAGACGCCGCTGGCGGGAATGAAAGAGGAAGGCAGGCTGCACACCGGCTCTTGCCCTCTGGATTTGGGGGGGCTGCAGGTTGTGGGGGGAAAGGGGGGAAGCCAGCGGGGAGCTCGGTGGCGGGGCTCGACCCGGCAGATGAGGACTGACTCTCTGTGCCCAAGGACCTTGGCTGGTTGCATGGCACGGTGGTCCGGCTGCCCCCAGCCCTGGGGGTATGCACGTGTCACCCCTCTCCCAGTTTGGGGTCCCCCGCCATCCTGGGAGTGCCCCCAACCCCTGCCTTGGTTGGGTCCTGGCATGGAATGGGAAGAGACGGATGGACAAAGTGCATCCAGCTCCCCTGGGAGCTTGGCAAGGAGCGGGACAGGGGGACCCCGATGGGTTCAGACCCCGGGTCCCTGCGGTGATGCAGCCCCAGGTGCCACTGGGGCAGCCCCACCACAAGGGACCATGCAGGGAAGAGTCAACCCCTGGCTTGGGTGTCCCCCGTCCCTCTCTGTCCCCTGGGGGGGGACGTAGAACTGGGGCTCAGTGCCGGTGGGCACTGCAGGAGATGGCACCAGTGGGTTGGGGGGTTTGTGGGGGGACGTGGCGCAGAGGGAGGGGATTTTGCCTCCCCCCCCCGTTGCTGGTACCCAAGTCCCCTTGTTGCCACCTCGCCTTGGCGATGGGCAATGCCAGCCAGGCCAGCGCGAGGGACGGGGACGCGGTGCCCTGTGCCCTCCTCCACGCGGGGCAGGGTGCTGCAGCGGGCAGCAAGGACGATGCTCCCATGCTCATATTTTATATTCATGTAAGCAACATAAATCCGCCTGGCTGCTCTTTCCCTGACAATAGAATTCATTATGATGGAAATATCCTCGGGAGGACTGCAGCTTAATTACCTCCTGATTTGCATTTTTGCATATTAATGACTGCGGAGCTGCTAATTTCGCTGCATTATTTTAAAGGCAAAGCAACCCCGCTCCTCTCTTCCCTCGCCTGCCATTTTCTTTTCTGCCTCATTTTCTCCCCACGAGGGCCGGAGGCGGCACAGCCCCGGGCTCAGCGGGTGCCCCTCAGGTTGTGACCCCGCCACCGTGGCCCAGTGCCACCCTCAGACATGGCATTAGCACAGCGCCCTCGTCGGCCTCTCGGGCCACCCAGCGCCGTGGGATGTCCCTTGGCGGGGGGGTGGCCTTGCGGGGGGTGTCCTGGGGATGTGCCCAGCTCCTTGGCGAGCATTGGGGCCAGCGTGGCCGCCCGCGTCCTCCGCGCTCCCCACTATTGTTCTGGTGGCGGCTTTTTGGGCAGCGGTGTCACCGCCTGTTACTTCCACTCCACGGCTCCAACCGCAACAGGCCGGGGAGGCGCGGGGGGGGGGGGTTTGCCTCCCCCCGCTCCCCTCCAGCCTCTGTCCCTCACCAGCCCTGGGCACCCCTGCTCCAGCTGGCACCCCGCGACAGGGCACCGGGCTGGGCATGGAGGTGCCACCTCCCAAAATAACTGATGGGAAGAGGAAGGCTCTTCCATCTGGAGGGAATGGGGAGGGGATGAGCCCTCTCTTGCCCCCCTATGGGCACTGTGGGCAGCAGGGTGCCCTGCAGCCCTGGGGTGCCCCGGGCACTGCCTGGCTACTGCCCGCGGTGGGGGTGCTTTGCTCCTGGTCCAGCTCCCCTGGTGATGGCGAAGCCCACGCCGTGTGTCACTGTCCCAGGGTGGTGTTGAGGACTTGGATCCCAGCTTCCTGACCCCCAGTGCCAGGATCCAGCCGAACCCCCCTGCCCCGTCCCCAAATATGCCCCGGCCCCAGCCCCACGGGGACAGAAGTTGGTCTCTGCTCCCTTTCCACGTCTCGTCCCACGTCAGAGGGACAAAAGCAGAAGCGTGGCCTTCCCGTCCCCGGGCAAAGCCGGCGGGGTGGCTGCGTGACCCCGGGAGGTGGCTGGCCCAGTGTCACCACCCCGGGGCTGCCCGCGGGGACTCAGCCGGCCAGGTGCCACCGAGGGCCAGGCGCGGGGAGAGCCCGGGGGTGTCACACGCCTGCGGGACGCTGAGCATCATCCCAGCATCGAGCAGAGGGATGGGCAGGGACAGCAGGGGGACAGGGACGGGGACAGGGACGGCGACGGGGCTGGGACCCCACCGGCTGGAGCCACGGCCCGGGAGGGCTCGTGGTGCCACCTGGTGGCAGAAAGGGGCACTGCCGGAGGTGGGGGGCCGGGGGGGGGCAGTGGGACCCCCTGGGTCCGGGAGGGGACCCCCAGGGGCAGTGGGAGCCCCAGGGTGCCGGGAAGGGGAGCCGGGGCGGGGGGAGCAGTGGGAACCAGTAGGTTGGGAGAGGAGACCCGAGGGGGTGACAGTGGGAACTCCTTGGTGCCAGGGAGGGGACCCAGGGGCAATGGGAGCCGGGAAGGAGGCCGGGGGGGGGGGCAGTGGGACCCCCTGGGTGCCGGGAAGGCGACTCGAGGGCACAGCGGGAGCCCCCGGGTGCCGGAGGAAGGATAGGGGCGGGGGGGACTCTGGGGGGAGAGGGGGCAGTGGGGGTCCCGGCAGTGGCCTGTGGGTGCGTGGGGCAGGCCCCCGGTGGGTGCCCCCTGCGCACCCTGGCACGGCTCCGGGGGGGAGCGGGACCGCCCGAGGGCTCCGTCCGAAGGCTTTAACCCCAGGCCCCGCCCGCGGATCCCACCTTCTCCGTCCTTTCACCGGGGACTGGCCCCGACGTGGCCCCCCGGGGGTGTGTGGGTGTGTGTGTGGGTGTGCGTGATAGCGGCCCCACGCAGGACCCAGCCCGCCGGGACGGCCGCCCCGCTCGGTACCGGGATGCCCGTGCCCCCCAGACCCCACCTCCCGGGTGGCTGCGTCACGACACGCGGGACCCCGTGTCCCGCCACCAGCCCACGCGCCTCCCGGGGCTGGAACACCACCGCTCGCCCCCGTCGGGGTACGGGGAGGGGGCGGCAGGCGGGACCCCCCGACGGCAGGCGCGGGACGGGGCGCGGGGAGAGCGCGGAGCCCCCGACGGGGACGGGACGGACCTGCCCGCTAGAGGGCAGCGGGAGCCCAGGGATTGGGGATCCGCACCCGGCACCCCCCCCTCCGTCCTCCACCCTGCCCTGCACCCCCCCTCCACCCTGCACCCCTCCATCTGCCACCATGTGCCCTGCCCTGCACCCTCCCTTTATCCCGCACCCCCCACCCACCCTGCACACCCCCCCCTCTTCCTCCTGCGGCCCCCTCTCCACCCTCCATGGCACCCCTCCACCCCTCCATCCTGCGCCCCCCACCCCACCCCTCTCCCTCCAAACCTCCCATCTCCACCCTACACCATTTCCCCTTCCACCCCTCCCCCCCACCCCCCCCCCACCTGCCCCCCAATATCCCCTGGTCCTTCTTCCTGCTCCCCATCAGCTCCCACCCGTGGCCAGCATGCCTGGGGTCCTGCTGGGCCACCCACCCCCCTCTCTGTGCCTCAGTTTCCCCAGGGAACATGCTCCACCAATCCTCACCGGTGACTTCTGCCACCCCCTGCCACCCCCAGTCCTGCTCCCCTTGGAGGGCACCTGTCCCCTGGGGGTGCAACCTGGGCTGGCAATTTAACCCTCGCCCCGCCCCAAGCCGGCAGTATCCCACTAACGCACCAGCCTTGACACGCTGACCTGCCCCGGCCCCCCCCCCCCCCCCTCTGCATCCCGGAGCCCCCCATCCATCCTTAGGGATCGCTGGTGTCACCGTGGCAACCAGTGATGGTCAGCAGCCGGTGACCTGGGCGCCCTGGAGGGAGCCCTGGCCCTGGCCGGGGTCAGCGGGGTCAATCAATCTCATTGCTATGCACAGAGCCCTTCGTTACCACCGGCGTCCGTAACGAGTGCCAGGGCTGGCAGAGCACGGGGAAGGGAGAGAAAAGGGGACAAATCAGGGGGAAAAATACCGTATAAAAGCAACTCAAAGAATTTGGTTTCAAAAGCCTGTCCCGGTTCCCCCCCCCCCCATTAGGAGACCCCCAAAGTGTGTCCCTCCAGAGCTCTGCAGGGACCTCGGGGCAGAGGGGGTGTGGAGGGTCTTGGGGCTGGGCAGGGTCGTGTCTGGGGGGTTGTACCCGGGCAGGGTGGGGGTCTGGGTGCCCAGGGTCAGGCCGAGGCATCGGGGGCGGCCACGCTGCCTGGCACAGTGGCGTCGGGGGGGCTGCCGCTTCCCGAAACCCCCAGCCCACGCGGGTGAGCCCACTCCCCCCGGCGTTACCGCATCCTGCCGGAGAGCGTCAGCAGGTGGCTGCGGGAAGGGGCTGGGAAAGTGTGGGGGGGTCTTTCCTGAGCCCCACCAGCCTCCTCCTGCCCCATCCCCAAGGAGGAGGGGGGGCAGGCAGCCACGTGCCCCCCAGCAATGGGGAAAACACCCTGGGGAGGGTTTGCAGAACTGATGGCAGCCTTCCTCCGCTCCCGTGTCTCGGAGCCATCCTCACCCTCCTGCCCTCCCCGTCCAGCCCGGGGCCGGGAGCCGTGGCTGCGGGGCCTCCTGGCCTGGCTGAGGCCCAGCAGACTCATCTCCCCAGTGGGATCCCTGCCCACACCTCCTGCCCCCCCCGCCCAGGCACTCGGCTGGGTTCGATCGGCCGCTGCCGGCCAGTCCCGGCTCCGGGCTGTGCTGGGATGAGTCTGGGCAGCGGGACATGGGCTGGGGCACCAAAATCTTCTCCAAAACAGGGTCCTGCTCCTCAGGAGCTCCCCAGCCTGGCAGGGCGGGTGGGGGTGACCCTGTCCAAGAAGGCAGAGGGGGAACCCCAACTTCCCGTGCAACCTCCCACCTGGAGCTGGTGTGGGGCGCAGGGCTGCAGCCGTCCCCGGGGTGCAGCCACCCTCGGATGAGGTCTCCTCTGAAAAGGCCACCAGGTCCCAGCAGAGGCTGCTCAGGGTGGCCGGGTCCTGCATTGCCACCTGTATCCCCAGGGGATACTCCAGAGCTCTGGGGGGGGGGGGGAGGATGTGATATGGCTTTGGGGCGGGGGCAGCGGCCATCTCCGGCGCTCTGCCGCTTCCCACGGTGCCCCCCCCCCCCGGCGGCTTCCCCCCCGCTCCGGTCTGGGGCTGGAGCCTGTGGAGGACAGACACGGCGTCTCCAGCGCACAACCACACTCACCTCCGAGAGGGGGGCTGCTGGGAAAAGGCTCCCCCCGCCGCTGCCGGGTCGCCCGTGGGCAGGGGCATTGCCGGGATTTACCGGTACTGGGTTGACAGCACCGTCTCGGGGTCTTCCCGCTTCCTCCGGGGCCTCCCCAGGGGATCCAGTGGTCCCGAGCCCATTGGGGGTCCCATGTCCTGGATGTGGTGACATCCCAGTCACTCCATGCTCCTGGTGACCCCTCCATCCCTCCTCCAAGACGTGAAGGACCAGCTGGGTGCTAGTGGTTGCTTTTCCTCCCCCCTTAACAATGCCCCAAGTTCCCATTTTGGGAATGGGGACACTGGGGGGACCCCCCGGGTACCAGCAGTGCCGGGATGTTCCTGTGCCCACTCCCCCCCCCCGCCCCCCAGCCCCCAGCATCCCGCCCAGAGCCGCGCGTGAATGGCAACGGAGGCAGATTGTAGCTGACGGCTGGAAGATGGATTTATTGCAATGATGCAAAAATTAGTTTATAGAATATATATAAATAAAGATTTCCTTCCTTGATGGGCAAACTCAGCACAGCAGCAGCTCTTCTGGCAGGATTTATTAATCACCCCGGCGCTGCCTGCGCGGCAGCAACTATTTCCCTGGGCACACAGGGCCGGCAGTGCCCCGAGAATGGGTGAAAAGCCCTCGATTTCAGCTCTGTCCTGAACCCAGTACCATCCAGTGCTGCTGTGAACAGGCCTGGCCACGAGGGAGGGCAGAGCACTCCAACCAGCTGGAAGAGGGACATCGTGCCACCAAATGTGGGGAAACTGAGGCACGGATGTAGAAGCTGAAGAGAAACAGAGGGAGGATACAGGAGCGCCCGTGAAAGGGGGATGTGTTTTCTCTTAGATTTGGGAGGAGGAGGTGGGTATCCTACTGGGGACACGCTGCCTCCCAGTCCCCCCGCTTCCTCAGAAAAGGGGGGGAACCCCCCCCGAATGGCTACACCACCCATCTCCAGAGCACCATCACCCCATCCCACAAGGGACCGGGGCACGGAGGGGCTGCGACGGGCCGGGGAGGGGGAGTGTGGGGGTGGCAGTGGGGGCCACCGGGTCCCTTGGCTGCCCCGTGGGGCGCCGGGGGGGGGTGGGGGGGTGGGATGCAGGCTGCTGCTCTCTGTGTCTCCTTGTTGGGCGGTCGATCCCCAGACAGACTCCTCGCCTTGCTGCGTGTGCTCTTTCGAGCCCATTGATTTCCCTGAGTAAGTGAGTTTGTATGGATCATGCAGCATGCGGGCCGGGCTGCCCAGCGGTGCAGCAGCCGGCGGGGGGGAGGGCGTGCGAGGGGATGAGGAAAGGGGGGGGAGTTGGGGGGGTGGGGGGGGGTGGGGGGAAGAGAGAAGCCGGGGAGAGAGCAGAACCGATCAATATGGACAGTGTGAAGTGAATTAATGGAAGACGTAGAGGCTGGCTGACAGCGCTGCCGAGGCCGGGCTGCCCTTCGGGGGCTGCTTGAAGGCAGCTGGCCATGGGGGTCCCCCGGGGGGGACACCGGCAGGGACCTGGTGGCTTTAGAGCTTCTCCCCAGCCAGAGATTTGGGATGCTCTGGTTCCGGAGGCAGCCCCCAGCCTGGGGCACCGCAGGGTGCCCAGCTCTGCAAGAGCATCTGCAGCCGCTTCCCCCGGAGCCAGGCATCCTGGGTTCAAAACCCAACTATTTTCTGGTGGCAAAGAAAACACTCTCAGGGAGGCCCTTTGGTCAGAATTTTCATCATACATTTGGTGGGGTGTGTTGGAAAAAAAAAAAAAAAAAGGAGACAAACCCCAGAGCTTTTAATTAAATTCTATTTTTTTCTTTCTTTTTCCCTGTACCCAGAGAAGCCGGGTGTAACCAGGACCCTGCCTACAACCAGCCTGGAGCAAGCACGAAGGGCGCCGACACCTCGTTTGCCTTCACAGAAGGTTTGGTGTTGAGCTTGAAAAAAAAGCCAAACCTCAAAAATCCCCCCCAAAAGCTCTTCCCACGGGTCCGAGGAGCAGCCGCTGGCACTGACATTTCTCTTCTGTGGGTCCTGGGTGCAGGTGGGTGATTCCTGTTACTAGTAATGGAAGTTAAACAGAACCACCTGCCAAGTGAGTGCAGAAATCTCCCAAACTCCACCCAGAATGAGACAATATGCACTTGCTGCGGCTCGTTAGGGTCTTAGAGGGTAATGACTCTTGCTCTTCTTGGCATGTCTTTGCTGGGATTGAGATAGAGAGGGGGCGACCTTGGCTGGCATCATTAGGTTTCAGTGTTAACACGTTTAGGGAATAGAAGAGGCCCCACCAATGCAGACTCGGGAAGGGCACTGGTAGCACCGGTAATTTGGGATGCAGGATGGGATTCGTTAAGGCGATGTGTGTGTGTGCAGTCCTGTGTGAGGCTGCTCTTAGGAGGTTTTCCCCAGGGAGGGGGGGATTAAAGCCAGCGGGGGCTACAGGGAGGCAATTGCCATTTCTGGAGCTTTTAGAGCTTTTTTCCCTGTGGGGTCCTTGATGCAGGAAGAAAAGCTACTGCTGGGGATGCTTTGGGAGCCAGGCTGGGAATGTGTCCTAGGGCTCCTGGGTGCTTTGAAGGGGCAGCCCCCCAGGGCTTTGCCTAAGAAGGGGGTGCTCGGGTCCCCCATGCCTGTCCCCAAGCCTGGGGTGACGGGTGTGAGGAGCTGCTGGGCAGGGACTGGAGTGGCTTCAGGTGCTGCCTGGTCCTGTGCTTCCATCCCAGCCTGGACACTATCAGCTCCCTGGAGCTGGAGGAACGGAAAATCCTGGTGAGCTGGTGGGTTGATGGAGCATGACCTGCTTTTTGCATGTGTGCAGGTGGGGAGGTCACCCCTGGGGACACTGAGGAGGTGAAAGCTGCATTGATGGTGGAGCTGCAGAGCAGGGAAGATGCTGCCGAGCGGCCAAGGCAGAGCCGTGCCCTGGGGATGGGCGCCCAGGTGTCCGTCACCAGCCACACAACAGGGACGTGGCACGAAGGGGATGCCGTGGGTGAAGAAGGGTGTCACCACCAGCCTGGTGTCATGTCCTGCCTGGCAATGCCTGGCACGCGAGAGCAAGCAGCTGCCCCGGGCCCAGCACCACCAGGCAGATGGACCCAGGGAGGGGGAGAAGAGGTGTGCTGGCCCTTTAAGAGAATAATTTCGGAGCTGGCCTACTGAGTTATTGATTGGCGCTATGGTAACGTATATTAGATTATGTATGGCTGGAAATGTGTTGTGGACTGGGAGGCTTGTTTGGGAAGCCAGCACTCTTCTTCTTGTAAACCAGCTCCCCGCAGAGGGTTTGGGATGTGAAGGGTCTGCAGCGCGTCAGCTCCACCGGAGCTGAGGACTGGCAACGCTCGGCGCACGTGTGAGAGCCTGGGATCCGGCGCAGTGGGGCACGGCCGAGGGCATCTTTGGGCCAAAGGGATGGACGCTGAAGGGTTTGTATTCCAAAGGGCAGTATCAGATGGATGGGAATACCCGTGGAATTGGTCAAAAGTGGGGAAACCCTCCCCCGCCGGCCCCTTTCCTTCCAAACTGGCATCTCCTTTTCCCAGGAAGGTGAAACAGCCAGGGAGGGACCCAGCCACATTGAAAAGGTCCAGGTGAAACCTCTGGGTTCCTCCCAGCCTCTCTAGCCCACCAGCCAGGGCTTTGGCTTTGGTTTATTTGACATGAGATGGCAAAACACCATTATTTTTCCCATTGCTGTGGGCACAGAGGGGGCAGGGGGACTTCCAGGGAGGCAGGTTTTCCAAAAAAAACCCCCTTTGCCAGCCAACTGTGGCCTGCAATGCAGATCACTGGGCAAGTCTGAGCCCTGCAGCTCCATGTCTCAGATGTGCTCTGGGCTTGGGTCCTTCCAGGTCCACTCATGAGTTTGGGCAGATTCATGTGATCATGGAATCGCAGGATGTTTTAGGTTGGAAGGGACCTTAGAGCCCACCCAGTGCCATCCCCTGCCCTGGGCAGGGACACCTCCCACCACACCACCTTGCTCCGAGCCCCCTCCAACCTGCCCTTCAACCCCTCCAGGGATGGGGCGGCCACAGCTTCTCGGGGCAACCTGGGCCAGGCTCTCACCACCCTCCCACCAAACAAGTTCTTCCCCACATCTCAGCTCCATCTCCCCTCTTGCAGTGTCCAACCCTTCCCCCTCCTCCTAGGGCTCCCCTCCCTCATCCAGAGTCCCTCCCCAGCTTTCCTGGAGCCCCCCTTCTTTAGGGACTGGAAGGGGCTCCAAGGTCTCCCTGGAGCCTTCTTGGACGATGAGATGAGGAGCTGAGAGTGCCAGGAGGGAGCAGCCCCCATTCGGGCAGAGAAAGCTCCTCAATCCCAACAAAATCCCAGCGTGGCGCTTCCTCTACCGGCAGATTGGGAGGACAGGACACGGCTCATCCCGCTCCTGCCGGATGGTCCTTTTCCAGAAGGAGACCCTGGAGCCGTGCGGACCCCGACGGGCGCTGGGGCCGGGAGATGAAGGCGCCGTATCGATCCCGGCCCTTTTGCCGTCCCCTCTCGGCGCTGACCGTGGGGCAGCTTGGGGAGGCAACGGACCGTGCCGCCGTGCTTAGAGCGCGGTCGGGGGTATTGTGCCGGAGTAATTGGGCTTAGAAAATGAGAGGCTTCGCAATCGTTTAAAAGCAGGGAGGGAGGGGAAGGCGACGGGGAGAGGCAGCTGCCGGAGGAGCCGAGGGTCAGCCCAGGGGAGGGTCACGGAGGTGCCACGTAGTGGGGGTGGGATGCACTCTGGGGTGCCCCAAAAAGTTTGGGTGGGAGCTGTGGTTGCTCCCTTCTTTTTCCACCCCCAGTGCCCTGGAGATGCCTCTTCATCCCGTGGCCACCCCAGCTCCCAGTTTTGCCGAGCCTGGGGGGAGCAGCAGCCCCAGGAGGGAGACCCCAACCGTCCCGGACACGGTTCTGGGGTCACACCAGCAAACCCCAGCAGTGACAGGCAGGCGCTGGGGACAGGGAGCAGAGGGAAGGGGACAGGACTCTTGGGGCAGGAGGTGGTGCCTGTGTGCAGTGGTGAGAGACAGGCTAGAGATAGGAGAAGGGAATTTGGGGAGGGGGGGGGGGGGGGAATCAAGGCTATTTCTTGCATCTTGCAGGGGCTGCCCAGTGCATCTGGCACCAGTGCTTGCAGCCGGAGATTCGGCAGCGAGATGGGGATCTCGGGGTCCAGCCACAACCAGGTATTGAGATGTTTCACTCCAGGCAATCACCAGCAGCCGCTCTGGTGAATACACCATCCTCTCCTCCTTCGCCCTCCTTTTTGTGTCGGTTTTCTTTTTTTTCCCACCTTCTTGCTCCCGATGTAACATAAAATCCTATTGATCCCGCAGGCGGGCGCTCTGTGCATGCGTGTAACGGGAGGGGGATGGATCCAGGCATTGGGGCTGCCCAAAATGCCGGGGGCTGTGCCACATCCATCCCGGGTGCCTGAGGGCATCTCCCAGCGGGACGGGCAGGGATGGGATTGCCAAGGGCTTGGGTCTGACCCAGGGATCCCGCAGTGTTGGCTCTGCAACCGTGGGGCTGGCCCAGGAGCTGCTCCGGGACGGTGCTGGGGTCGTGGGGCTGAGCTGCTTTGGGAGCTGAAGTTGCTTGGAAAGGGGTTGCCTACGGCCAGGTTGGGGCTTGGTCTTTTAAAAACCTCCTGAAATCCAGGAGCTGAGGCTTTACATGCACAGGGAATTGCCCGAGCAGTTGCTGGAAGTGGTGGAAAGCCCAGACAAGCCCCTCCATGGGTTTATGAGCTACGAGAGCTGGGAGGGAGCCTGGGTACCACAAGCCCACAGAGCTGGGGTGTGGGAACCCCCCAGTTCCCTGCTCCTCACAGGGCTGGTGGCTCTGGGTGAGTCTCTCTGAACTCCAAACGCTTGTGCAAAGTGGTGATCCCTGCTTGTCCCCCTGCTTTTTTTTCCTTTTCTTTTTTTCTTTATTTCTATTTTTTTTCCCCCCGTGTGTTAATTCTTGTTCCTGCATCCTGCCCAGCTCCAAGGGCTGGAAGAGAATGAAAATAAAATAGAAAGTGTAACACAATGAGAAAAAACATCCCCGTTCCCTTTGAACAAGCATCTGCGGGTGCACACAGATGCTCTGCCCCCAATCCTCACAAATCCGGGGAAATGCTGTGTGGTTTGGATTGTGGGTTTTTGGGGGTTTTGTTTATATTTTTTTTCCCTTCCAGCTGGCTTGAGCTGTTACAGGGTCAGGAGTGGGCCGGGTGTTGCCAAATCCCCTCGGTGGGTGCAGGTGTTGCTTGGGCTGGGGGAGCGGAGGGGACAGTGCCGGGGTGATGGATGGAGGAAGGCGATAGCGCCTGGCTCCCCAGCACATCTCCCGTGTGCAGCTTGGAGCACTTGCCAATCAATTAAGCCAACGCGCTCGGGCTCCTTCAGATCTATTTAAAGAGTCTGGCTGCCTGGCCCTGAAAGGGAGAAGCGGCTAATAACCCCTCTCCCTCTCCATCTCCATCTCCCGGGAGGTACCAGCCCAGGAGGAGGGGAAGGATCCCCACCAGGGTCAGCTTCCCTTCCCTCTGCCATGGGGACGTGCCAGCCTTTCCCTGATGTATAGACTCTCAGACTGGTTTGGGTGGGAAGGGACCTCAAAGCCCACCCCCTGCCCTGGGCAGGGACACCTCCTACCACACCAACTTGCTCCAAGACCCCTCCAACCTGCCCTTGAACCCCTCCAGGGATGGGGCAGCCACAGCTTCTCGGGGCAACCTGG
>JAOQGH010000014.1:358737-370580 GCA_025769975.1 Gallinago jamesoni | reverse complement strand
TGGCCCAGGTTGCCCCGAGAAGCTGTGGCTGCCCCATCCCTGGAGGGGTTGAAGGGCAGGTTGGAGGGGGCTTGGAGTAAGGTGGTGTGGTGGGAGGTGTCCCTGCCCAGGGCAGGGGGTGGCACTGGGCCGGGCACTTCAGGGTCCCTTCCAACCCAAACCAGTCTGTGATTCTCCCATCACTCCGTGGTTTGGGAACAAACACAGCCGGGGGGGACAAGAGTAAAAGGGAGGCACTAACTCCTTCTTTGGCTTTAAATGCTCCATTTTTGTCCTGGAACGGAGTTGTCCTGGGGAGTGACCTGTGGCCACATGGGCTCGATGTCCTTGGGGGGAGGCAGAGACCCATCAGCCGTTGGGGAGCCCCATCCTCCCATCGCACTCCTCAGCGCCGTGCTCCAGCTCTCCTCTCCCCGTCCCCTCATCGGCTGCAACACAGAAAGTGTTTTGAAACCTTTGCGGAGGGGTCTCTCCCCCCCCCTCTCTCCTACACACCCCCCTCCCCAGCCTCAGCCACTTTTCCCGTCACGCTCATTAGAGCCCTGAGTATCAATCAGGCGGAGATGAAAGCCAGCTGGGGATACATTACAACACCTTGGGAAGGGATGAAAGGGCCTCTTTAGTCCCAGCAAACCTCTCGAAGCCGAAATGCATATGGACGCAGAGCCTCCCGCGCGCTGCCTTTCATCTTAATTTTCACCTTTTGGGCTCTTTGCCCCCCACAGCAATGGGGCGCGGCCATCCCAGTGACACCCCCATCCCAGTGACACCCCCATCCCAGTGACACTCCGTCTGTGACCGGTTCCAGTGGCCTCGCGTCCCCAGGATGGGTGGCACAGGGGGCTGGAAAGATTTAGGAGGTTTTATGGGGTTTTCTTTTCCCGTCTGTCCCCTCTGGTATCCGAGGATGACGCACAATGTCACCGGCCAGAAGGAGCCTCCGTGGACACCTCGGGGTGCAGCGTCGGTCCCGTCCCGGCTCCCGCCGAGGGAGGGTGGCAGGATCAGGCCCTCGCAGCGTTGCGCCGGGCAATGGGTTTTAAATTTAGAAATTGTTCAGATTTGTACTTTGAAAAAAATCCATGGGGCATTAAATATTTACAGAAAATCAGCAGCTGTGTAAATAATAGAAAAATCCAATATTCTGCGAATGGACCGGTTTTCAATAAATTTGAAAATTTTATGATATTGTTATTATTATTTATTGCCTATTTTATTTGTCGGTGTCTCTTTTCACAGGCTGCCTGGGTCTGGGTGTTTGATGGCCTTGTGCCAGCCCCGTGTCCCAACTTCCCCTGATGGAGCTCCATCTCCGCTGCCTGCTGAGACCTGGCCCGCTCGCCACACCGATGGGCTGTGCCTGGGAGTGGGGTGTCGGGGTGAGGTTTCCTCTGTCTCAGCGGGGTCCCTGTCCCTCCCCAGCCCCGTGGCGGTGGCACGTGGTGGCACTGAGGGTCCCAGTGGAGCCCCGGGAGCTGCGGGAGCCCTGCGGGGGGTGCAGGGCTGCGGAGGGTGACGGCGAGGTAGCACCTACTCTAATGGGATCCTCTCCACAAGTAATTAAGCCTCGGCTAATGCTAACCGTAATGTGATGTATGTATGCCTTTAACTAATCATTTATTAGCCTCGTTGATGGTTTGTCAATATTAATTCATTTATTTAAACAACTCCAAGCTGTAATGAAGATGTTTGCTTTAAGGGGGGGAAAAAAAGAGATGGAGCTGCCAGGAGATTTTTTTGTTGACTCGATGGATGTCGCCCTGCCCTGGGTGGTGGGGCTGCGGCGGGACCAGGACCTGCTGCCATCGCTCGTCCCCCCTCCCGCAGCCCCAGGGAGCCTGAGGAGCCGCCGCGGTGACCGTGGGTGTAACCGGGGGCCACCGGTACCTGAGGGAGCTCAAGGCTTCCCCCACTCACCCCTGGGGAGCAGGATCGGGCTCCGTTCCCTGCCCCCGGGGCCATGGGAGCACCCCAGGGGGGATGCGGGGCTCCGGCACATCCCGCTGTGCCAGCTCAAGTCGGAGCAGCTCCAGCTTCAGCTCTGCCACCGGAGCAACTTTGTTTGGAAGAATTTCCTTCAGTTTGACCTTAAAATGTTCGAGCCGCGCCTCAAAGCCTGAAATCAAACCCAAACCTGCTGCCCGACCCAGAACAATTGGTTTCTGCTCGACTTTCGATTTGCCAACGATTTCACACCGGTTTTCATTTCAAATCAAATTACCTCTATTTAATTTTTCTGCGGCGGGGAAGGGGAAATTGCCAATAAACTGGGGGGAGAAAAATGTATTTTTAGTGCTGTTTGATAGGCACAGATTGGGTCAGGTTTGAGTCCTTTTTCTGCACCCTTTGGGTGCTGCAGTGGGTGGGATGGCCAAGAGGGGAATGGTCTCTCCCAGGAGCATCCCCGGAGCAGGGCTGGGGATGAGCAGATCCCGAAACGCAGCTTCTGGCCAGACGTTAGATCAGCTGCTTCCAGCTCTCCTTGGCAGCTTCTTAATATCAACTAGATCACAGTATTAAAGTGAACTTTCTCTTAAACAGGCTTAATTAGCGTCCTTCAGACAAACATAAATTAATCCTGTGTTGCTGTGGAGGATGCAGAGTTTCCCCTTGATCGATCGCCGGCCCTGGCTCCAGATAAACTCCTCCGAAAGCCACGTCTCACTTTTGGTCACCTGTAAAGTTGCCCCCAGGAACTGATGGTGTCCTCGTGTCTTTGGTGGTTGACCCTGCTCCAGGCTATGGGCACAGAGACGTGACTCTGGATGTCACCACAGCCATGTATGACCATGCATGACCATTCACCACCATGCAGGACAATGTATGACCACTCACCACCATCCAAGGCCACACATGACCATTCATCACCATCCATGACCACACATGACCGTGCACAACCCCATATTACCATCCACAACTGTGGATGACCACACGTGACCACTCACCACCACGTATGACCATGCACAACCATGGATGACCATGCATGACTGTATATGATCACATATGACCATGCATGGCTGTGAAATAACCACACACCACCACACATGGGCCACCCTTCCCCAGCTGTTCCCTCAGACCCCCTGCTGCAGGGATGACCTTGCTGGGTTGGTGTCTTGGTCATAGATGGTTTGTCCCACATGAACGTGCTTCTTGGCCCTGACCA
Organism: Gallinago jamesoni; assembly: GCA_025769975.1. NCBI lineage: Eukaryota > Metazoa > Chordata > Aves > Charadriiformes > Scolopacidae > Gallinago > Gallinago jamesoni. The sequence goes on along the minus strand of JAOQGH010000014.1, from coordinate 367,417 downwards.
CCGTTGCCGTGTGTACAGCATCTTGCCATTGCAGGGTGACATACCAGTGGAGAAGGACCTTCTCCTGCATGGTTTGATCCTGCTACCTGCTCCTTTCCTTTGATGTCCTTCATTCTATACGAGAAGATCCACAAAGTGGTCTTTGCCTTGTCTCCTTCTCCAGGGGCAAAGAGGGAGAAAAAGAACGAAGATTTAGTAGGAGGTCAAAGAAACCTGGAGTTGAAAAATCAGTCTTTTGGGAAGCTGCTGAAGGGTTGAAGGACAGCAGGAACCCGCATGGATCCCTCAGGAAATGGGGATGGAAGAAACCAGGTTCATTCAGCTTGAATTGGGGTAGAATTTGCCCATTTTGACAAAAGCAACACCCAGAGCTGCTTCAGCCTTAGTCTCCAGTTGTTCCAGTGCGGAAACCTGCTGGAAAAGAAGGGGGGGAGATGCTCACTTTGCAGGGAGGGAAACTAAGCCGAGGAGCATTTGATGGCCTTTTTGGGGTGCAGCACCCGTCTCGGCCCCAAAGTCCTTGAACAAGAGGCTGAGACCCTTCAAAGTCACCCAGACCAGAGCTGGATTTCCCTTTGGGATTCACCCAGCACCATGCACAGGGCAGCTCTGAAGCCACGTCCTGCTCAGCATCACCCAAAGAAGCTGGGGGGCGGGGGGTGGGGGGACACACACAGGGGGCTTCTGGCCACGGGAGGACGCGGTGCCCGTGTCCCCGTAGGGTGTCAGGAGGGCAGGGAGCGAGGGACCCCATCCCAGCTGCAGACTGGGACGAGCCGGGGAGCAGGCAGGAGGAAGCACAGGGTGGCTGGAAGTGGAGGGGGAGCAGAGGGGGGGGGCTGCCCAGGCTGACACCGGGTCACGGAGCCGGGAGCGTTGCGAGGTGCCGAAGGGATCAATAGCAATTCTAATATCATACGAGTCAATTTTGACCTGTCATGGGCAGCTCGGCAGGCTGACTCCGGAGCTGCAGGACCTGATAAATGGGCTCGCGAAACCATATTTATGGCAAGAAAAAGCTCATAAAATGGAAAGAAGGGCAGAGCGCGGGGGGGGGGGCGCTGCAGTCCGGCCCCTACGCTGACCACGGGAAGGGGAAAAGCGGGATGCAGAGTGCGGGGGGGTGAGGGGAGGGGATAAGCTGCCCACCCTGGGGGGCAGTTTAGGGTTTGGGATTTAGTGCTGGAGGGGTTGGGGGGTGCAGCCCCAGCCTTCGGGGCCGGGGAGCACCAAATGATGTGCCCAGGGTGAGCATGGGGGGGGCATGGCTGTGTGTATAGGGCTTTTTGGATGCTCCCCTCCCTCCCCTTAGCCCTTTGCAAGCCCCCATCAGCCATGTGCCCCCCAGCTCCTGTGGGGGGCAGAGAACTCCAGGTCCAGCCCAAGCCCAAGTTTGAGTTTCTAACCTATTTCTGGGGGAGACACACGGGGGATGCACTTTGCCCCTCCTTATTGCCCCCAGGGCAAGTGGGGCCCCCAGCTGCTCATCCCTGCATCCCATCCCCTCCATCCTTCCTCCCCTTTCCCAAGAGCAAACCCCCTCCAGCATTTCCAGGAGCTGCACTTCTCCTCCAGGCTTTGGTGTGGAATTTATGAGAAGAATTAGTCGGGGGGGGGGTGGGAGAAAAAAAAGAGGGGGGAGATGGGCTGGGATGGGGGGAGGAGTAGAGGAAGCCCCTGCCATGCCCACCTGGGCAAAGTGACATTGGCTCCTTCATGTCCCAAAAACCTGTGCCCCCCCCCCCCACCTTTCCCACGGCCAGGAGGGGCATGAAGGGCCGTTGTCCCCATGAGGTCCCCCTGCACTGATCTCCTTCTTCATCCCTCTCCCCTTTCCTCATCCTCCTTCCCCCTCTTCCAAACCCCACACGGCGTGGGGCCGTGCTTCCCTCCTCCGTCTCTTTTGGCGCTTTCCCTGCTGGAAATCCTCCCCCAAATACCGCTCAACAACGAGCCAGGGAGATTTATCGCTCCCAAACAGCCTTCCCGGGAAGGCTGAGACTCACGCAGCCCCCCCAGGGGCGGGCAGGGTGGGAGTGAGCTCCCCCCTCCATCTTCCCTGCGGCTCCCCAGCCCCCTGGATGCCCGCGGGAATTCAAGGAAAACCAAACGGCCCCAGACGCAGTGCATCCTGACTCTCGTGCGGCGTCAACCGAGCTGGTGGCCAAGTGTAGTGGCTTCCTTGGGTCTGGAGCCCACCGTGCCCACACGTTACAGGTGTGATGAGTTGGCTGGTCTCAGCTTGAATCCTCCAGGAGTGAATCTGTGGGGGAGGGTATGAGAGGAGGAGGAGGAGAAGGTGCTGAGGGAGGATGTGAACACCACCAGGGCTTGGATTTGGGGACCTTGTGGTTAGCATTTTCGGGATGCTCCAGGCTGACACTGGGGGGGATCTGCTGGAAAGTGGGGGGGATCTGGTTTTTTGCCTCCCTCTAGAGAGATGGAAGGGACAGAAAAACCCCCACCCCTGGATTTCCCCCTCTTCTTGCTGTTTTCTTCCCTCTTTCCCCTCTGAGTTTTTCTCCCCCTCCCCCGTGCAGCAAATACAAAGTCCCGATAACAGCGGGATCGATGCAGCCGGAGTCAATCACCCTGACAGGGACCCTGCTGGAAACCCACGACCCGGCCCTCGCTGCTCCTCCCTCCTCATCCTCCTCATCCTCCTCATCTTCCTCATCACCTTCCTCCCAGCAGCCTCCTGGTCCCTTCATGGGTGCTTGCTGGCAGCCTGGGGTGGCTTTATCTTCCATCGCCAGCTCATTGCAACCGAGCAATGACTCCCTGTGCTGCTGTGGCATGAACCAAGTCTGCCAGGTCTCAGCTCCAGCCGATGTGTGCAGGGAGGGCCATGGGGCGAGAAGGAAACCCTGGGGAGCTGGTTTGCTGCTCCGTGCCTCGGTTTCCCCTATGGCCCAGGACAAAAACGCACTTTCCTGCCTTAAAAGCCTGAATTGGGTGCAAAGTGGGACTCTGCTGGGCAGAGATAAAATCCTCTTGGGAGCATCCTCAGGGGATTCCGGGTCCAGTGGCAACACGGGAATGGCTCTAAACTGAGGTGTGGTTCATCTGGGGCCGGCCAGGATGGCTGCGGGCAGGTTTTACACGTTCCAGCAGCTGACACCAAACAGGTCGGGTCCAGAACGAATAAAATAAGACAAAAATCAGAGGGATTTATGGGCGAGATGGCGATCGCCTCGCTGCTGCCGCCTCCCCAGCCTGCTCCTGGCCGGGAGGAGGGCTGAGAGCTCACGTGGGCAGCGGCGATCGTGGGGAAGGAATCAACTGCTTGCTGAGGTTTTGCTGGAGGTTTTCTTCCAAAATAGCATTTTTTTCCACTTCAAATAGAAGGGGAGAAAGGAGAGATCGGTTTGTTGGCACAGGCAATGTCAGTCCTGTCTTCCTACCTCCCTTCCTAGCAAATCCAGGTTTCTTTAAGAATTAAGCTGCCAAAGACCTTTGTGCATCTGGGTTTTTAGGTTAAAAAATGCAACATCCCCCCCAAAAGCTTTATATATGGGATATCTTATTTTTAATAATTTTCTATGGAAAAAATTGGCTTCGACAACCCCCTTCTCACCCTGTTTGTGAGTTTATCCAGCGGGTTGGTCAGCAGGGATCTCGGCGGGGGTCTTTGCAATACTTTTGCGTTGGCGTTGCCCAGGAGACGTTTGCGAGTCCGAGCACAGCCTGGGTCTGCACAAACGCATTTCTGCCCCCAAACTCTGCACCAGGGATGAGCTCGCTCCAGCACCCACCTCCCCTGGAGGGGAATGGATGATGGAAGGCTTTGGAGGTGGCTTGGATGCTGCTCTGATTGACTGGAGAAGGCTAAAAAGAAGAAACAACAGGGCAAGGAGATGCTTTGCCCAAGCTCCCTGCTCATAACTGCCAGGAAAAGGGGGTTCCGAGAGGTCAGTGTGAGCTGGGCAGCATTTTGGGGTGAAGCGATGTGGGGAGGAGGTTGTAGGACTGGATGGGAGCATTTGGTCTTGCTCAGGGTGTTTATTGCCTTGCAAAAGCCCTCTCTGGTCCTGGCTGGGTGAGACCTGGATGCACAAGAGAAAAATGTCCCACGGGGCCCAAATGCCACAGCCCGTTTTGCAGAGGGAGCCCTGGTTTCCCACTCTGGTGAGGATTTCAGCAAAGGCTGGGCCATCAGGACCTGGTTTCCCCCCTCTCCTCCTGATGGATCCTCTGAGAGGCTGTCCAGCTGGGTGGGATGTGTAGGAAGGCCACTCCTCTGCCATTGGGCATCAAGAGCCTCACACAGAAACTCGAGTCACCCAAGAGCTGCCACTGCACCCCCATGTCCTGCCATCCTCCACTCCTCCCTGCTACTGCAGGCACCTGAAAACTCTCAACAACCCTATCCCCAGTCGCACCTTCACCCTGCCCCATGTGCTTTCCTGATGTAAGGGACACAAAGAAGGCAAGAAATACCAGTTTGGAGCTGGTATCTGGAGAGCCACCACTACGGTGGGAGATGAGATAATGACCAACATCTCCTGGTCCTGAATGGAGCGGAACAGCTTCTGGGTGTCCCTTATTGTTGTGCTCATGGGGACTTTTGAGCATTCATAAAGTGGTCATGGGCAGCTCTATCTCACCGGTGACTCTATGTCTACCACCAGCTGCACCACCTCTCGCTTATAGAGTCCTCATTAGCATCGGCCTGGTACCAACACCCCTAGGACTCAGCACCACACCAGCAGCTCCTGTCCCCAAGAATGGACACAAAAAGCCAAAGGCAGACAAAGGCCAGGAAGAAACAGTTTCCTGCAGTGGTAAGAAGTCCAAGCTCCTGAGATGTGGTGCTCACACCACTGGGCGGTAACACATTCCCTTGAGGATGGAGACAGGCATGTGCCAGAGGTTCTGCTCCATCCCTTCTGCTCCTTGACCGCCTGGGAGAGCATCTCCTTCAGTAAAGACAAGCACCCAAGCCTGACCTGTTGGAGGCGACCCAACCACTGACATCCCAGGCCTATATCCTCCATGTAGGCCCATTCTCTTGATCTCCATTGCCTCCATCATTCATTACCCTTGGGTCCTACTACGCTAATGTGCTTCTGGAGAAACGGGGGTGGTTGCATGGAGAATCCATGCTTGGCAAAAAACAATGAGCATTGGGAGAGGACACGTCTGCATCTGGCTGCTCTTATCTGGGGGAGGCTCATCCGGAGGCAACAAGGAAGAGCTAAAGGGGACATCTGGCTGCTCGAACCCTTGGCCCCCATCTCCATGTACCAGGTGAAGATCCTGGCGTCCTCTTGACTGAAGCTAGGCAGAACGGCTGCATCTCCGGCCTTCCTATCTCCTTGCAAAGCGTGGCAGTTCCTGAATTGCCCGGCCGCAGCGGGCCCTAATGGCCCAGAGCTGATGTTTTATTGTCGGGTTTAAAAGTGTAATTAGTTCAAGTGTAAACAAAAAAACCTTGCTTAATTAAGAATTTTTAAACAGGGCAGAGAGAGATTCCGGAAACATTAATGAACCCCAGGCAAGCACCATAAAATTGATCGAGGGAAGAGAGACAACGGGGGAGGGCTAGGATGGGGATGCGTGATGAGAGGGTATTACCGCAGACATCGCCTTCAGTTTACTTTGGCCGCTTAATGCCGGAGTGCATTTGGAAGCCTGTGTTTATGGCGATGGGTCTCCATAGAAATACCTAATGATTTTTTATGCATTAATGGGAACGATGGACAGCGGTAATATATTGTTTAAGGAGACGGAGAGGATCCTTTTAAGGCTGATATGTTATAGATCAAGAGTGATGGGACGGGCCCTGGGTTGAGGTTCCCCGTGCCATGGCCTGTTGGGCCCCATGCCTTAACCAGGATCCAGTGCCAGCCTGTACCTTTAAGAGTCCATAAAAAGAACAAATAAAATCAAAGTGCTGTTTTCCCACCACCCCATCCCTCCCTTCAATGCTCTTTTTGGCTGATGCCAAGAGAAGCTAAATATATCTGCCTTTCCCGTCTGTGGGCAGTTGGTTGTATGGATGGGAAGAGGGTCTGAGCGTTTTTCCATCCAGACAGCTCCCAGGACCAAGAGGCAGATATGTGTCTCCAGGTTGGTATGTTCTCTGTAGCAAGGCAAGATGCCTGGAAGGTTCTTCTTCTTCCCATTGACTGGGAAGCAGCCAAAGGCTCTGTTGGGCTCTGCTCAAGGGCAGCTGGCCTCTCTCTGCCTGGTTGGGTTGTTTGGCGAGAGGTGGTGGTGAAGGTCAGCAGAAGGAAGAACCTTGAAGACTTCCTGTGCATAAGTGTCCTCTTGAAGGTGACGGGTAGGAGAGCTGGAAGGATCCAGAGTAAAATGAAAGAGAAAGAAAAGTCAACTTCTGGCTTGGGAAAGGTTATCCCTCTTATTCTACAAACAGGGCAGAAGAGCCCTCTGCTCAAGAAAAGAGTCTTGCTGTCTCCCTCTCTTGGACCAAGAGCCCAGCTCAGCTCAGAGTGAAGAGCAGCCCATGCTGTCGAGCTGAAGGATTCTGAGGATCAAGGAATGCTTTGGCTTTTCCCTTCCTGGTCCTTCCCCTCCTGACCCCAGGCATGTTTTGCCTGGTCCTCTGGTGCAGCGAAGTCCTGGAGAAGGACTTTTCTGTCCTTCTGGTCAAAGTTCCTTCTGGTCAAAGGTCAAAGGTATGAGCCAGAGCTCTTACCACAGATAGTGTCTCTTGGAGTTTGGCAGTAATATCCACTTTGTTCTCCCCCAGACCTCTATGACAATCATGTTTGGGGCCACCACTGGCCAAGAAAATCCTCAGAGAGAAATGGGGTCCTGCCTGGGAGCCCATCTTCAGTCTTGCGTGGTTTCTCCTGTCCTCCCCTTAATAGAGATGGAGAAGAAACCAGGCAGCGTCCTGTCCTACTAGGCTTGCTGCTATCTTCTCCCTTCTGGAATACATGAATTCACTGCTTTCTACTCTACCTCAAAGCCCATGTGTTCCAGACATCTTATTCTTGTTCCTTCCCTCCATGCTCTCCAGGTTGTCTACATTTTCCTGGAAGACATGGTGCCTAGCCCAGGAGAGCTGCTCCAGCAGGGACCTCGCTAAAGCTGAGTCAAACAAGAAGGTGACTGCCAGGTCAGGCACTCGCCTGGCTCCTGTGCACGCCCCAGACTTCTTGGGGATTTTCTCCCCAAAACAGGGCATTGTGGGCTCCATTGAGCACTCAGGTCCCCCTTGAGGAACAAGAATGACCAGGGCCACTAGGTGACACCTTGGTCCTTAGTGACTCCCAGCTCTGTGAGCTGTCAGTTGGTAGGGCTTCGCTGGGCAGAGAGAGGACCTGGATGACCAATGTGAGAGAAAACAAGTCCTCATTAGATGAGACTCACTCAAACTTGCTCTTTGTTCCATCAGCTCTAAGGAGGCATTACCTAGAGGCAGGAAAACTGAGCTCTGGGGACTCAGGTAGATCCACCACCAGTCAGCTGTGCTGCTACAGGAGGGACGGCTCCTGCCAGCAGAAGGAGGTGGAGTCACACCACGAGGTGGTAGAAGATCCGAGGTCAGCAGGTTATTTCCTGCACGCTGTTCAGGTCTTGCTGGGGGACTTTTGACAGCAGAGCAAGGTTCATTGCTTCTCACGCCCCTGGCCACAGGAGGGACACCTCAGCAGTGGCATTTCGCTGTCGGTGTGACGCCGAGGGTGCAGACACACCGGCGGCAGTGATGGAGCCCACGCCTTGCGTTCCAAAGGGGACCTAGATATTGGCGTGGGTGCCAGGAGGTCCCTGGCCATGCCATGGCCTCCCCCGTCCCGTCAGACCTCACGGCGCGTCTGGGGCCACGCGTTGGGCTTCCTCCTCCCACCTCCTCTTCTGTCCTCTCCTCTCTGCCCCTTCCTTCATTATTTCTCTGCCTCTTCCTTCATTATTTCTCCGCTCCTCCCACCCTCTCCCTGCCTCTCCTCCCTTCCCCTGGCTTTTGTTCCTTCTCTCCTCTTCCCCTCCCTCCCTCCCAGAAGCCTTCCCCCATCTCCAATCCCTGCTCCGGCTGCCCAGCCTGTGTCAATTAAGTATCGATCCCCTGTTCTCTATCAGTGGTCAGCTGAGCTAACCAGTCCTGCTAGGTGCTTTTCACAGTGATGAATAATAACAATAATAATAAAGGGGTAAAGGGGGGTGGGGGGGTGGGGGGGGGTGGGGGAGGGAGGCAGCTGCACTTGGTGCCTACAGCCCTTCACCTCTCCCTACCCCGCGCCCGCCCGCCCTCACCCCCTCCACAGCTACAGGCAAAATCGATAGCGCGCGGAGTCAGGAATGGAATATTTTTATCCTCTAATTGGGAAATGTGCTTTGACAAAGCCCACGGAGCCGGGAGGGGGCCGGGAGGTTCTGTACCGAGAGGCAGGGAAGGCGGCGGAGCCCGGGCAAAGCGGGGATGCTGAAGATTCGCTGCTGCAGCCAGCGAGAGCCGGGAGGAGGTGGCGGCGGTGGGGACCTCGTCTGGGTCCAAGGCATGGCTCTGGAGGACTGGGGCAGTGTAGGTCCCGTGAAAGAGCCAGGCTTGACCCAGGGGATGTTGGTACAAGGATAGAAAGAGGACAATAAAGCCCTTTTTCCTGTGCTTTTCTACTGCAGTTGCAAGGAAGAAACTGTGTGTTACTCCCTGCTGGCAGCTGGGACCCACATAGAATAGAATAGAATAGAATAGAATAGAATAGAATAGAAT
>JAOQGH010000014.1:344173-355140 GCA_025769975.1 Gallinago jamesoni | reverse complement strand
CAGCAATAAATGGCAGGTTGGAAAAAGCCAACAGAGCTCTCAAGTGCAGGTGCTGCTTTGCTGGGGCATTTCAGATGACCTCAAAAAGAAGGAGTTTGGGTAAAAGCCCAAGATGATCCTCACGAGGCGCCCGCAAGCATGAAATCCACAAATGGCACCAAACCAAATGTCCTTACCCAGCTCTGGGAAGGAGCTTAGGATTGAGGAGTGGGGTCCCCCAGGGTCTGAAGGGGTTGGGGCTGGGCTGGCCGAGGACCCAAAGGGGTGATGACCACCCGTGTGCGAGGCAGGGGGGCTGGGCAGACCAAGATCTCACCATCTCACTTACTTTAGTCACAGCCAACAACCTCCTTGAGGAGTCTGAAGTGGTGATGAGAAGCTCGGGGTGTTTTTACACCGCGCGGTGGCTGCCTTTTTGATCTGGTTTTAGGTTTGCTTTCAAACCTTTTAAACATCCCATCTTCTTGCATCCAGCCCTTGCCTTCACCATAAGAGCACTCTTTGTCTGCCTTCGGCTGGTTTATTTTTAGGCGTCTCTCTCTTGTGACCGTGCACACGAGGGCTTTGCAGGGGTGGAGGGGGAGATCCAGCACCGAAACCACGTCTCTGCTGCCTGATGCCCAGCTCCAAAACCTTGCAACCCCTGGATTTTACTTGCTACCCCTTGCCTTGCCAGCCATGCCCGGGGCTCACTGTGCTGCTTGCGGGTGGGATGCCAGTTTGCCCACCCAAGGAGAGCCTGTCTCGGTGCATGCCTGGGCCTGGGGCTGAGCCAATCTTCTTGGAAATGAAGAGAAATCGGCGGCTCTGCCTCCTGCAGCAGGGCAGGGAGTGATTGCAGTTGCCATAGCAGAGGGCACAATCCGCTCCCTCCAGCCTTCCCTGCCAGCCTGGTTTATTTTTGGCTATTGTTTTCCGAGCTGTTTTGAGTGAAACCAAGGATGAGCTGGAGGGAGGAACAAAAGTGAAGCTGGATTCCCCTGCTTCTGCCCGTGGCCAGGGGGAGGCAGGGAGGTGTCTGGCAAATTCTGGGCAAATGGGTATGGTTGTGGGGGCCGCAGCATCCTTCAGCCAAGGGAATCCTTCATCCAAAGCCGAGGGGAGGTGATGGAGCACCTCTATGACTTGGTCGGGAGTGGAGTTGAAATGGGATGCCTTCACTCATGGGATGGGCAGGGGTACAAATCCTGGTCCCCATCTCTTTGCATAGACCCTGTGAGAGCACTTGGTTCCCCCTTTGGGGAGAAGATGCCTGGCTTAGGAAGGTATTCACCTTCACCTAGAAAGCACGGGCTGACTGTCAGCTTGGCTGCTCCATCCTTCTGCTCCGTACCTACAGGGGCAAGGACAGGACGAAGACATGCCAGGGAAGGTAGGGTGGCTCACAGGGAAAGGGCAGCTCTGAATGCCCTGCTCAAGGAGAACCTGTCTCTGAGCACCTTTGTTGGGGTCAGTGCCCTACACTGTTCTCCAAGTGACCCAGTGCCAGGGATCTGGGCTCTGTGTAACCTCGACGTGCTCCAAGAGATCAGCAAGGTCAAAGGCCCTGCAGAGATCCCAGGAGAAAGCCCTGCTCTGCAGGCTCCCAGGCCAGAGTAGTTCCCATGGCATCCCAGTCCAGGGGACGGATGAACCAGACAGACAGACCTCAGGACAGACATGCCCATGCAGGACAGCAACAGGGCTTGAAGGCAACATCAACATGGGCAGAAGCCGTGTGCCTGGGTGAAGGACTTTCTTCAACATTCTTGATTATTTTATGGAATCTGTTGCTGCTCACTTCCATGTTCTCCGAAATTACCCCCTTCTCATGCCATGTCCTGGGCCTGAAATAGGTTTGCTTCTCCTGGAGAACCTGTGACCAGGAACGTAGCCAGGAGATGACTGGATGTCATTCGTTCAGCCTGAGACTGACCCTCATGGAGGACTTCCATGTGGGGTTCACACAGATCAGTGCAGGCACCCACTCTGATCCACAGCGTCTGAAATAATCTGGGGTAAAAAGCAGAAAACACAGCGATAAGGCTTGGTGGGGAGGCAGAAATTCTCAGGGTCGTTGACAGAAAGAACGAGTGGGAAAGTTTGCAGAAGGATCTAAGGACACGAGGAGACTGGGCAATAAAAGGGCAGATAAAATACAACATTGATAAATGCAAAGTCATGCACATGAGGAAAACAACCTTAACTACCTATATACCACCATAGGCTCCAAATTAGCTATTACTGCTCAGGGAAGAGCTCTTGGAGTTAATGTGGGTAGTTCTCTGGAAATGTCAGCTCAATGTTCGGCTGCAGTCAAAAAGGCAAATCGGATGTTAGCAATGATTAAGAGAGGAACGGAGGAGAAATCAGAACACATCATTATAGTCCTGTGTCAATCCATATTCGATACTCCCATCCCCTCCTGCGCCGGGAGCTGAGCGAGAAGAGGCACTGAGGGTGGGGTTGGCTGGTTCCCGCATGTGGGGACATTAAGGGCTCATGAGGAACCCTAAAGATTGTGAGCAGCCTGGAGAAGAAGGGAAATGGTTATTTTCTTGTTTTCCTAACAGAGGGATGAGGTAAACCCCCAAATATCTCTGATAAGCAGGCTCAGAGCAAACCAAAGGGAATCCTCTTCCTTCTGTGTTCCAATATCTTTAGGAATTGTCTGTCTCTGGGCTGCTAAGACTCAAAGCATAAATGTGGTTGGAGGGGCTGAATAATCCCATGGGATATGACCAGTGTAGCCTCAGCTAAATCAGTCCTTAAGCTGAAGGTACGGAGCAGTGGTTCAGCATGAGAAGTGTCACCTAATTTGTCACCAGTTTCCCCTGGCATCTGTCCCCAGGGACAGGGATGTGCCGAGGGTCCCAAAGGTCTCCTGGAGTTCGGGGGAGGGAAGAGGAAATCTGTGGGGCAGGAGGAAGGTGGCAGAAGGAAAAAAACCTCTCCCCATGAGATAGACCTGTGGAAGTCCATCACTGCTTTGGGCTGATCTTGGTGCTGGGCTGGGAGCGAGGGCTGGATTTGGTCTGTGCTGCCCCAAGCAAATTCCAAACCCAGGAAATCTGGTCCTCTGTTCTCTGATGTAGGTGCCCCCTTCCTGATGCTGAGCAGACATTGGGCTTGAAAACTAGAAATTAGCTGTGAAAATCCCCCATTTTGCTCCCATGTTTCCCTCCTCACCGGGTGGGAGCAACAAAGTCGCCCTTGCAGCCAGAACTGGAATGCTTTAGTGCACAAGGAGCATCTGAGCCAGGGCCCGAGGGGCATCCCTCCTTTCCTAGCCATTTGGAGCATCATTTACCTTCTCTCCTCACCTTGGTTTACCCATTTGCGTGGCAAGGAAGACCACAGGATGCAGGGCAAAAGCCAGAGGAGAGACACTGCAGAAGTGGGCTTTGGGGAGGGGGTGTTTGCGCTACTGGTCCCGCTGTTAGCACTTTGGTTAATGCCTCCACACTACCTTGTCTTTCAGTGGCAAACAATAGAGCTCAAGGTGAGCATCACCTCTGCCCTATCTCTTAGATTCGCCTCTCTCCTGTCCATCCATCACACGCTTGCTCTCCTGCAGCCGATTGCAGCCGACCTGCATCAGCTATTGATTTATTGACAGAGGCCAGGTCTGGAAGATTCAGGGAAGCAGCTCCCCACAGAAACGCTTTTCAGAAGTAGAGATTTGATTTTTTATTTATTCTTCTCTTCAATGTATGGATTTAACAAGCTCTAGGCAACAAAGAACTTACTCCTCCAGCACGCAGGCTCTCACACTCCCTCCATCTCCTCCCCTTCGCCGGCAGTAAAGTCATCTTTAAGGGATTACTCTTTAAGGGCAAAACGCAGCCCTGTGGATAGAGGCGTCCCCAGGGCTGGGATGCTGTGTAACCTCTGTGCTGACCTGTTTCAAAGGGGTAAATGCCTCTCTTGGTCTCCATGTTTGTTGTGTGTATGTGATGGTGTCAGTGTGAAACCAAAATGCCCTTTTTTCCCCTGTATCCCGATGATGAACTTCCTGCCCAAAGCAGGTGCTGTGGACCAGAGGCACCCATGGGTGTGGGGTTTTTCCCGGGGCCGCTGGCAACATCTGCATCTTCCCCTTTCCTGTGACTTTGTGGGGGTTTGCTGCTTGGTTTGGTTTGAATTTCCCCCGTTTTTTTCCCAGCAGCATGACAGGCAGGAGTTTGGAGAGACCAAAACCAGGAGAAAAGAACACCTTTGCCCTCCATGCTTGATTTTCTCAGCTCCAAAACACCATTGTGTCACCCAGGCTTCAAACCTGCGTGATTCTCCTGCTCCACCAGCCAGGATGTCACTACAGGCTTTGCTTCTCCCAGGACGTCCCCAGCCCCAACGTGTCCCTGCACCTGGAGCTCTGAGATGGGGTGATGGGTGGGCAGGGGGTTGTGAGGAGGAGAAGATGATGCTGCCTCGCTGGTGCAGCACTGGTGGCCAGCCCTGAGGTGAGGGGGCGGCAGCATTTACGGGGCTGGGGAGGTGCTGCTTTAGCTGAAATGCGGTTTCCCGGGACACACCTCATCCTTCCCAAACCAGTTGGGTTTTGACCAGCTTCTCTGGTTTTGCTCCAACTACACCAGCTGGGCTTTGGTTCGTCAATGCCACCCCCTTACCCGTGCTTTTCAGGCTGGTGAAAAACCTCGCTCTCTGAGCACAGCTCCTAGTGTCCCACATGGCCCCTGTCCCCCCATCTCCATCCCCATCCCATGGCCCTAAAGAGGTGACACCAGCCCCTCTCCAGCTCCCCCTGCCCTCACTCCGTGGGGGGAATTTATTGGGCTGATCCTTTACAGACCTCTTGTTTTGAATAGTTAATGATGGGTGATTTCATTTGCGGCTGCATTAACCATCTGATTACTCTCCTGTGGAAGACTAATTTGCAGATGATGGAGACAGATGCTTCCCAAACTATCAGCCAAAAGGCCTAATTCCTGCACAGCCAACTTTTTTTTAATTTACTTCCTGGCTGATTAAAAAAAAATAATACGGTTTTAAGCAACAGCAGGTGCTAAGGCAAGTCTTGCCAGAGGGATGTCGGAGCCAGCTCTGCCCACGAGCTGCCCTGGTGGCTCCAAGGGTGGGATTTGTCCTCATGGAGGGCAAATGCCCATCTTTGAGGATGGGCAGGTGATGCTCTGGAGCTGCTCTCGAAGCTCTCATCCAGTTGTGACCCTGTGTGCTTCCACTTCACCCTTCCCACCACCCTGTGCCCCTTCCTTGCTGCACGAAGGACGTGACAGCTTCACGAATGGGCTAGCCACGGTCGCCACCATGAGCCCTTTGGCTTCTCGCGAGGAAGCCTGTCTTGCAGCTGCCTCCCATCCCCAAACTGGGAGGAGGTCTGGAGCCATTCGTGTGGTTCTGCCTCGCCAAGGTCAGCCGCTCTCTGCAAGGACATTTGCAGCAGTCTCTCACTCCCTCTCTCCCCCAGCTCCGCACGAGCTGCATTGCTCGTAAGGGCTTAATGATTACCCTTAGATAACTTTATTGGCTGAGAAGTATTGGCTGGCTTTGCTGCAAAGACAGCCTCCTGCCGCTCTGTGCAGCCAGCCACAGGTGAAGCCCAGCGTGAACGGTGGGCAAAAAAAGCCCCAGGAGCCAGGGTGAGCCCCAAAGGGGTGGTTTTGAGGGGGGGTGTTGGTAGGAGATGTGCCTTTCCTTGCACAGAAACAAAGCAGGGGATGTCCATCCTTGGCTGGGCAACCTCCAGCTCCCTTAAGTTTTCTGACCACTTTTCTCAAGTGCTTTCCATTTCCAAAGCACTTTAAAGACCTGATCTAATTAATTCCTCCAAGCCCCCGGGGGAAAGGAGGCAGGTAGGGAGGTGGAGCCGGGGACCCTGCCCCGGGAACTCGGGCGGTTGGGAGCTGCGATTTCAGCTGTGGCTTGATGGAAGGAAGAAAAAGAGGATGAGGATTTTCTCCACTGCTGGCCGCACTGTGGTGACACCCCATGTCACATCATGTGGGGGACCTCATCCAGCCCATCGCTGGGGCCGTGAGGGCAGCTGGACCCCCCACCCCTGGATGGAGAGCCTCGTGGGATGGCAGCCTTGCCTTGGGGTGCTGAGCGGGGTCCCCAGCATCACCGCGGAGGACCGGGTGGCGGGAGAGCAGCCCATCACCATGGAAACGGTACATCCTGTGGCGATGCACATCCTGGCAGGTTTTTGTTGGTTTTTTTTTTTAATGTTTTTTCCCCTCCCTTCCTCTCCGTCTGCGAGACCTCGGCATTGATCCGGGAACGTGCTCTTCGCATGTATGATCCATGCAAACACCGTGTTCCTATTGATCAGGCTCCTTTGCTGCTTGGGGTCCGCGCTGGCAGCAGAAACAAAGGCCGGAGGAAGGAGGGGAGAAAATTACCCGGCACCGCACCGAGCAAATAGCACTGGCAGCATCTACAGGGTCTCTCCGGAGCTGCCTCCTCATCCCTTCCCATTCCTGCCACCTGCCCTCGGTTTTCCTCTCATCCGTCCCTTCTCCATCTTCCCTTCTGCCATTCCTCCCTCGCTCCTGCCCACCAAAAATGGCCAAAATCTCCCCACTTTTCTCCAACAGTGACTTTTGGGGGGCTATTTCCAAGGATAGCCTGCAGCAGGGGGACCAGTGTCACTGCCATCCCCCTCCCAGCCCTGTCCAGCACTGGGGGGGATGCATTGTGGGGGGGGTCCCAAACCCTCCTCCTTTGCCGGCTGAGCTCTGTGTGAGCCTTAATAATTACAGTGACGAGTCAATAACAATTAGGCCTAACAGCCACTCAGCAGAATTGACACAAATTATTTTAATTTTATGTTTCTATCGATGAACTTTTCCAGGTTGGCACCTTCTTCCCCATTCCCGTGCCCCCCCCCTGGAGGGACACCTCACTGTCTGTGCCCCAGCTCGGGCCATCGCTGCTGGGGAACAAGGTGAGGCTCCATCAGCCTCTTCTCCCATCCTTGCTCCAAAAACCTGGATCCAAAGGCAGAGCTGCCGGCAGGAGAGGGTGTTTGTGCCTGGATTTATCCACTCAGGAGGAAAAACTCTGCTTTTCCCAAGAAGGTGGTTCCCGGCTGAAGTTGCCTATCGGGCAGAGCCGAAGGGAAGAGGATGGTTTCAGGCTTGTTTTCTGGGAAACGGGTGCCACGCTTTGTTTCCCCGAGCCAAGTACAACCTCAGCGCCATGATGTGTGTGATGTTTTACGCAGGTGACTCCTCCTCTGTGGCATACACGGCGTCAGGTTTTGCTGGTGGTGGGTTGTGTTTATTTTTCACACTATCCTATACCATTAACCTGCTTAATATGTTTATACCACATAGAAATGATAATGAATCTAATCAAAACGATGCCTCGCGAGCAATCGTTTTCATGATCCCACATCTAAAGCTGTCTTAAATGGCCTCGTACGGGAAACACAGCCACGCTCCCGCTACCCAGAGGCTGCAGCTCATCCCGCAGGCTCAGGTTCTGCATCTGGGGCTTTGCAATGCCTCCAGCCCTTCCAGGAGCCCAAGAACAACACCCCCCACCCCCCACCCCCCATGGGATGTGTACCCCCACAGGCAGCCATTCATCAAAAGCAGAGAAAAAAAAAGCATAGATAAATATATATATATATATATATATATTTATGCTGGCTGATGATCAGTGAGTGATTCCTTGGAATTTTTTGTTCTTTCCTGTTTATGGGACTGAACAGCTCATGGCATGACCTGCTCCACGTCCCCTGGGACGCTGGGAGCTACAGAGCCCCACAGACCAAGGGGTGACCCTCAAACTGTGGTCATCGAGTTTCCCACTCATCCCGTGAGGCACCCCTGGGGAGAATTCCCATGGCTCCTTCCCTCCTTCTGCCTCTTCGGGTGGTTTCTTCCGCCCTCTTGGGAGCTGGCATTGTGAAGCTGTAAATTGCCAGCATCCCCATCACTGCTGACCAGCGTCTTTTCTCCGCTCCTGTCATTAGGGCGATGCAGCCCATTCAGTGGGTGACAGGTGCTCAATTGCTCTTAAGTGGCTCCCAGATAATTGGGGAGGTCTTTAGCTACTTGTAACTTCCAATAATAAACAATAGAGAGAGGGAAAAATATCCACATGGAGCACTTAACCGACAGCCTCGTCAAAACTGCATTAGGGCTCTTCTCCTTCCCTCAGCCAGCCCCAGGCCATCGTTTGTACGACACTGTGCCACCTTGACAAGCGAAAAGCCACCTCCTTGCCATCACTTTGAGGTGATGGGTGATGAAGGGTGAGACCCTGGGTTCGGTCCCACCGCTGCTGGGAGTCAGGGGGCTGCTTGAGGGCTTGGGGGATGGTGGTTTGTGAAGCCCTCCTGGATTTTTTTGGGGTGGAGAGGATGCAGGTCCAAGACTAGGATTCAAAAGCCATGTATTTACATCTCAGAGAATGTTGCTGAAGGAAAAAGCTGATCCGAATCCCCCATCTTTTGGGGGTGCAGTTTGCAGATAGCTGAGCCTGCTTTCAGATTTCCTTTTAAAATCTAAAACTAGGGTGTTGCTTCTGCCAGCTCTGAGCCATCCATAGTCCCTCTTCTCAGAGAAAAGCTCTTCCCATCCCAAGAAAAGGCTTTTTCCCAAAGCTGTTCAGTAGCTCTACAAGGAGACCTGTCCATGAAGCTTTTATCCATCAGCTCTGGTGTTAGCCCAGAGAGCTGTCTCATCCTTGGCAGGGGGAAAAGCAGAAAAGAAGGATGAACCCCTTCAAAATCACTCAGCTCAGTGAGCAGCTGTGTTAAAACTGAAATTCCCTCAAAAAGAAGCTCTCAGAAGCCCGTCTCCCGCTCATCAGCTGGTGTAAACTGGCCCTGGGAGTCAATGGAGGGCTCCCGATGTCCACTCGGTTGGGATTTGGCCTCTCTGCTTACACAGGCAAAGGGGAGGTGTGGACGTGAACCATGACGTGAACCCCACTGGGCAAAACCACCCCCTGCCCTTTGGAAACCCCATTCTGAGAGCAGCCAGCTCACAGAGCTGCAGGGCTGAGGTTCATCAGACCCAGCAGATGCCAGAAGTGGAGAAGACACCCTGCTCTCCCTTGCCTTCCCCGTCCCCCTTAGTGAGCCCAGATTGTGCCTGTGTCTGTGCCACAGCTTCATTTTCTAATTAAGACCTGAGTCCTGGGAGTCATGCAAAGAAATAGCTTCATTCACACTGGCTTGGGCTGGGAAGGGAAGGTCCCCCACATTCTCTTCTCCTCTGGTGACCTGAGGATAGGCCAGGGATGGAATGGGATGGGGTGGGATGGGATGGGATGGGATGGGATGCAGGGATCACTGCAGCAGTAAATACTCACACAGAGGCAGGAATGAGATTTCTCTTTGTCCCGCTCTAGGCTGAAGGAAACACAATGGGAGACCTCAGAGTAGCAGAGCTGGAAAGAGGGTCCAGGTCTTCTCCTAGGAGTTTCCTTGGACTCCTGCTCAGAGGTACCCTAAAGCTCTGGAGTACCTGCACCCTGTATGGAGCTTTCCTGGGAGCATCGCTCTGTTTTAATTCCTCTAGAAGAGCTTTCTCACAAAGTTAAGCCCCTGCTTCAGGTCGGCAACTCCAACTTCCTAAATAAGCTGGCAAGGATGTGAAGAGACACCTTGGATGACATTGGGCTCTGTCCAAGTCATGGGCACACATGGGCATGGGGTACTCCTCTTGCCTGGGGAGGTGTTGCTGGGGAGGGTCTGAAGTCATAGAATTGTAGAAAGATAGAATCATAGAATGGTTCCAGTTGGAAAGGACCTTAAAAATCATCAAGTTCCTGGGCAGGGACACTTCCCACCACACCACCTTGCTCCAAGCCCCCTCCAACCTGCCCTTGAACCCCTCCAGGGATGGGGCAGCCACAGCTTCTCGGGGCAACCTGGGCCAGGCTCTCACCACCCTCACACCAAACAAGTTCTTCATCCCTCCCACTGTGGAGCATCCTCCCCTTCTGCTTCCGTGCCACCCCAGGCAAGTCCAGGCTTGGCTTTGGCCAACAATGAGCAAAATCCTCATGGCTGTGCCTGGGGTGAGGATCTCTGTGTCCTGACGGCCCAGGGAGAGGGTTGCAAATATCCCCATTTTTGCAAATGCTGCCGTGCACACAGCGAATGGTCCCCCAATAACGGGGACCCTCTACCATAAATCGCCATTGATTCCCCACCAGAAGAAAAGGGCAACAAATATTATTCCCGATGAATAATTCAAGCAGCTCCAAGCCATGTATTGCGCGTTCATTACCCTGCACGAGGACCTGGGGGATACAGCTTGAAAGGCCCTATAAAAGGAAAGAGGGGAAGATTTATTTTTTAAGGTTGGGCAAATCCCGATAACCCACGGCGGGGAGGGGTGGTGCCTCACACCGGCGCGGGGTCTGCTCGGGGGGCCATGGGGCGGCTCAGCCCCCGCTCCCGTCCCCCCGTCTCGCCGCTGCTTTGTTAGAAAAAGAAAGCACTTACGGTGCTGTTGGGGGATCGGTCCATTCACCCTTTTTCCCCGCCGAAGCTTTCAGGGATGAAAGCACTCTGAAGTGCTGGCTTCGGCGCTCAGAGCTGAGGAGTGAATAATTCCCCCTCCTTCATCCCTCTGCCTGCCTGGGAGGCGGCGGTGGGGTCACCGCGCTCACACCAGCCTCGGCAGCCCAAACCAGGAGCAAATCTTCCCTCCTCAACACGTTGGGTGTGGGTCTGACGTGCCTTTTACCTCTTACGGAGGTATTGAGCCCACGGGGGTGGTGTGAGTTACCCGGTGCCACCAGGAATTGGGTATCAAGGCGGGGAACACGGTCGGGCATTGAGCATCCTGCCACTTTGCTCTGCTCTGGTGAGACCTCACCTGGAGCACTGTGCAGGTCTGGAGCCCTCCATAGAAGAAGGACATGGACCTGATGGAATGGGTCCAGACAAGGGCCACAAAAATCCTCAGGGGGTTGGAGCACCTCTGCTCTGAGGACAGGCTGAGGGAGCTGGGGTTGTTCAGCCTGGAGAAGAGGAGGCT
>JAOQGH010000014.1:257286-288465 GCA_025769975.1 Gallinago jamesoni | reverse complement strand
GGGGAAGGGAAGAGTCTCCACTGACTGTCTTTACCCGGGATTTTGAGTGAGTGTGGTTGGTTGTGCCGAGCTTGGTGCCTCCTTGGTGGGAACCAATGGCTCCCACCAGCGGCGTGGGGACGGGGCAAGAACTGAGCCCAGAAACAAGGCTAAATTTGTTGGATAAATTACCAGCATTGCTGAGCTCTAGATCTCCCCAGCTTTGGATGGAAGGGGCTGGAAATCATCCTTCTCTGTTAGTTCAAGGTGATGTAGAGAGGACTCATAGTGCATGCCAGCTGAAGAAAAATCAGAGGAAGACCTCGCTTGTTCTCTAGGGAGGAAGGAATGACTTCAAACACCCTCCCACACTCCTAGCCCATGTGGCTGCCCACCCTTTTGCTCAGCCTGGCCATGGAGGTGGGTTTGTGTCTGAGGAGGGTAGTGAGCCCAAGGGAATGCCTGTCCCGTGGACCCAAGATGCCACCCCATCGCTGCGGCAGCGGCTTTCAGCCCTGGCCTGTGGCCCCTCCGAGCTCTGTGCACCAGGTCGAAGAGGCTCCTTGAAGTGCCCGAGAGAAGTGGAGTTGAAATCTGTCATCCAGCAACATTCCAACAGTGAATGACTCAAAGGACCTGCCCCTCCTTGCAAAATCCTTTGGAAGATCTAAACCAAGAATCCCCAAAGGCTGAAAACTGCTGTTCTCTGGGGCAAGAGTGAGACTTCCCTTGGAAAGTCTTTAGCCCATGGTTTATTCACTCTTTTCTGAGCGTTCCAGGAGGAAATGTTGAGTCCCCAGCCTTGGAGGGCCAAATCCATGCCCTGCCTTGCTCACGGGCATCTCGCTCTCCCAAAGTAACCCACACAAGTGTGCCCAAGTCCTGAGCAGCCAAGTCCTTGAGCACCTTGATCTGACCTTGACAACTTCAAAGTTGGCCCTGCTTTGAGTAGGAACCAGATCAGCACCTTCCACCAACTTCAGTTATTCCATCATTTTCTAGAAGAATATCATAGCAAAAGGCTCCTTTTCTCACCACTTCCACCAACAGTGTGCTTGATATTCCTGCAACTACACTTCATATATTTAACAAAAGATGTGTGCATGCCAGATGGTAGTGTC
Source organism: Gallinago jamesoni (assembly GCA_025769975.1). NCBI lineage: Eukaryota > Metazoa > Chordata > Aves > Charadriiformes > Scolopacidae > Gallinago > Gallinago jamesoni. The sequence continues at coordinate 287,365 of JAOQGH010000014.1, read as the reverse complement.
ACAGGCACTTTCCTGCCCCTCAGCAGCCCGTCCCAGTGTGACAGCACTTCTGTCCTCACTTTGGCTCAAGCCAAACCCATAGGAAAAGCTTTTAATTCGGTGCGGGCTCAACCTGACGTGCTGAAGGGTCTGGTAGCCAAGGCGTGCAGGAGAGACTGAATTTCTGGAGTTTCAGGTGGCTCAGGTTGTTCTGCAGCCTCCAGAGGCAGGAAAACCCCTTCCCAAGGCAGCTAGAACCATGAATGGTCCTTCCAGGATGTCTGTCCTGGAATATGGTGGCTGCAGAGTGGCCTTTTCACAACGTCCCCATCCCTGTTTCTTCCCTGCGTTTCGGAGCTGGTGGCTGGACATGACAGCCAGGAGACACCAGCTCCGTGAGTCCTCCAGCGAGGTCCACAAAAGTGTTGAGGAGGTGAGGGAGAACCCAGCAGTGAGGGAGGGAGGCTGATGGATGACCCCCAAAATTTAGGGATGGAGCAGGTCCCAGTAGCCGGGCTGTGGGAGCAGAGCCAGCCCAGGAGTTTCCTCAGTCTGTAGTCCCAGGGTCAGCTGGAGATGCTGAGACTTGGGCTCTTTTCCTGGGCATCAGAAGAGGTGGTGGGCTTCACCCAGGCTCTTCTCATACTGGTGTTGCAAGAGGCTGTTGTCCCATCTCAGCAGATGCTCGGGAGGCACAGGGAGGCAGAGGAGGGAGGTAGCTGAGGGAGCGGTGGGCAACAAGCCCAGCAGATCTACTGGAGGGAAGGGCCTGGTTTTTGGGAGGCAACCACGTGACCTGCAAGCGGGCCAGGGTGGTGAGCACCAACTAATGGCCCTGTTCTCTCTTTTGAACATCTAGCTTGCAAACGCAAAGAGCAAGAGCAGCAGAAAGACAGGAGCCTGCAGCCCAAGAAGCAGCGGCTGGTCTTCACGGACCTCCAGCGCCGCACCCTGATCGCCATCTTCAAGGAGAACAAGCGCCCATCCAAGGAGATGCAGATGACCATCTCGCAGCAGCTGGGCTTGGAGCTCAACACCGTCAGCAACTTCTTCATGAACGCCCGCCGGCGGTGTATGAACCGCTGGCAGGAGGAGCCAGGCACCAACCCCGGAGTCCCCTCTTCTTCTACAAGCACTTTCTCCAAAGCATGATGTCCCCCAGCCCTCCCTCCCCCTTCCCGGACATCCTTCTCATGACAAAGCCAACCTCAGACTCACACACATGTCCCAAACCGACCGGGCTGGGTGCTTTTGGATGCTGTGGGTCCATCAGCCTCCCAAACCCTCAGCCGGGTGTCATCCCTGGACATGGGCCTCGTGCCACCTCCTGCTGCCACCTCCCCGCAGCTGGTGGAGCAGGGAAAGGGTTTGCAACCAGGTCACCTCTGTCCCCGGGAGGGCTTGGAGGAATCCCGCGTGGAGTGAGGGATGGAGGGAGAGGGCGAGGTGCTGTTTGGAAGCATCCCTGGTCTTTGGGAACCGCAGAACCTTGTCTTCACCCACCCACCCACCAGGGTCTCTGTGAAGAGGGGCATGCCCTGACCTCCCCCTCCCAACCTCCATCTCTGCCACAGCCCCCCCCTTACGGCTCCCGCAGTGGAGGGGAAAAGGGGGGGGGGATACAAGAAGTGGAGTCATGGGGCTGGGCTCTGGCACAACCCCACTGCCCCGGGGCTGAACCCCCTGTGGTTCAAAGGGGGGGGTCCTGCTCCCCGTGTGCCTGGAGGGTGACCAGGGTCTTGGCTGCTGGAGCTTCCCCCTCAACCCCCGAGGTTCGGGGTGGGGTGTGTGTCCCCAAAGCAGCCAGACCCTCTCCACCATTGACACACGGGAGTTTCTCCCCCTTGAAGGATTTGAAAACCTGGTCGAGGGCATTCCTGCAGCTCCACCTCTCCACAGGCATCTTCCTCTGACCCCCCCCCCCCCCCCAGACACCCCCAAGAGCACCCACAACCCCCCCCCCTTCCCTCCCCCCGCACACACGCACCCCGACCCACGAGAGCACCCGTCCCCCCGCATCCCTCCCCGAGGAACTCCACGGCAAAGGAGACGCCCGGCCGCGGCCGCCTGCACCCGAGCAGCCCCCAGCCCCGCGGCCGGAGGGGGACGGCGGCCGCACCGCGTCGCCTGGCGCCCGAGCAGGTCAAAGAAGCACATTTAACTACAGAAATCGGGTATTTAAAAATAATAATTGTTCGAAAGGAGACGGGAGGAGAGACTTGGAAGTGAAGGAGCTGATCTTTCCCGGGTAGACTGGCTCCACCACGCACCGTGGGATTTCTGGTTCACTTTGTGGTTGAGGAACGGACACGGACAAAGCAGATTTGGTAGCTTTTCGTCTCGCCCCGTCCACCCCTCGACACACACTGTTGCGCCCTCCTGTCCCCCCCTCTTCATCTCTGTTACCAAAGAAATTACAAAAACCAAAAACGCAACAACAACAACAACAACGACGACACCAAATTCCCTCCTGGGAGCCGACATCGGTGTTAGGTGGGAAATGAGAAATCCGAGGGATCTGGTGGCGAAATCCAGCCCTGGGTGTGAGAAAGGGGGAAAACTCCCCGACGAGATCCAAAGGGAAAAAAAAAATAACCAACCCCCCCCAAAAAAAAGGAATAACAACAGAAACCACAACCAAACAAGCTCAACGCAAAGACCGGCAACTTACCAAAAAGATGCCAGATTATTATTTTCTTTTATTTTTTTTTTGTGCCAATTAACAACCTGCCTTAAAACGCGAATTTCTGGAGCAATGGTACTAGCTTCAAAACGATCGTTTCCTCCGAGCTCTCGATGGTGACTTGTGCCATATAAAAAAGCAATCACGAGGCCAAACCCTTACAATCAGCCCTCGTCCCAGCCGCCCCGCGGGCTCCTTGCCAGCCTGGGGTGTCCTCGGGAGGAGCAGGAGGTGCCACCGAGGATGGGGAAGGGCTGGGAGAGGCTTGGGGATGGAGTGGAAGGCAAGGTCCCCTCCTGCCCCCGCCACTTGGGGAAAAAAAAAAAAGAAAAAAAGAAAAACAGAAAAACAGGAAAAAAAATCCTCCAAAACCAACCATCAACCAAAAAAAGAAAAAACAAACAAACAAACAAAAAAAAAGGGACACTATTGAATTTATGCGGGTAAAATAGTACCATCTGTATTCTAGTGCTATGGTTTCTTTGATTCACTTTACTTTGAGAACGATCTGTTGTGTAACAGGAAGGCACCTTGTTGAAAAGAAGGAAAAAAGGAAAAAAAAAGAAAAAAAAGTGTATGTGTTCACCAAAAAAAAAAACCCAACAAAAAAAACCCCGAAACCAAAAAAAGCACCCCCTCTCCCATTAAAAAAAAAAAAAAAGAAAAAAGAAAAGAGGAAAGAAAGGACAAAAGAATGAAAGAGAGAAAGAACAGACCCCGGCACACGAAGCCCTGGCCGGCCGCGGCCACCGGTGGGGTTAGAGGACGTCTTGAACCAAAGAGCTCCTGGGGTAGGTGGGCGGTGGAGGGGCTGGGGGGGTCAGACTCGACACGGTCACCCCAAACTAAACCAATTTGTTGCTGGGAAGAGAGGGCGGGAGAGAGGGATGGAGAGAGGGGAAGGAGCGGGAAGGGGCCAGTGCCGTATTTTGCCAACCACCACCCCCCCCTCCCCCCAAAAAAATGAATGGCAAAGCGAATCTCATCCCCCTCCCACACCCTCCCCCCCCCAGCACCCCGCTCCCCGCCACTGATTTTTTTTTTTTTTCCCCTTAACGTTGTTTCTTCTTGTCTTGTCGTGACGTGGTGACGATGGTGGTGGGTCCCTGAACCCCCATCGAGTAGTATTCAAGGGCTGAAAAGCCAGGAAAGGGGGCCTTGGTTTGGGAAGTGAAAAAAAAAAACAACAAAAAACACCACACAGAAATGAAACCAAAAAGAAAAAAAAAAAGGGAAAAAGGAAAAGAAAGAAAAAGAAAAAAAAAAAAAGAAAAGAAAAAAAAGAGTAAATGCCACAGGCCCTCAAGGATGCAAAGACATTTCTAGTGAGAACCCGAGAATAAAGGCTACCTCACTTGAGTTTTCAATTTTTGTGATTTGAAAATCACGTCTGATACCAAAGATTTTGTTGCCTTGTCTGGTCTGTGCTGGAAACACCACTTTCCCTGCTCCCCTGGACGGGCCAGCCGAGAGCCCCCCCACCCCGGCCGAGAGCCCCTCACCATCCCCAGCCCCCCTCCCCAGCCCCGTCGTGTCCCCAGAGAGTGAGGGAGAAGGCAAGCGAGCGACGCGGGGATGGCAGCGTGGTAGATGAGTGCCTTTTTCTTGTACCAAAGGTGTGTGGCCATTTCTTTGCTCCTCTGCTTTGATCCTAAAGACTCACTATTACCTCAGCTCTCCAAAAGGGACAGATTCTGGCAACTTGTAGTCTTTGGGTGTTGGGATGAAGGAGAGAAACCCAACCCTTGTCCTAACTGAAGAGAAAGCATCCCCCTCGCCTCCCACTGCGGGAAAAGTGCTGGTTCCCCTCTCAGATGTCCCCGTGTTCCCCCCCAACCTGGTGTGGTCCCCAGGGTCCCTCCATCCAGCCCCCACTTGCCCCAGGAACATTGACCTGGTGTCCAGGTCCCTTCTTGTGGGCCCTCACTCCCGGGGAAAGGCTTTGCTCCGTGTCCTTGGCCAGCCCAGCTCGGTGCTGGGACCCTACAGAAGCCCACGAGATGTGGGTTTCCCTTTTTGGTAGCGCAGGGAGGGTTTGTGGCTTTTCTGTCTGGGAAGACAAAGGCAGGGGCGGTGGAAAGTCTCACCCTGGGTTTTCTCCAAACCCCTCCTTTAGGGAATGGTTTGGAGCTGTGAAAACTTTCATTGGGCACCGTTTCCAAGTCCCCAACGGGGCATTTTTGGCTCACTGGGGAGACAGGTGCCACCGGGTCCTCTCCCTCCACTGCCCGGCCTTAGCAAGAGGCAACGGGAGGTCCCGCTGGAGAACGTGCTCTTCCACAGCGATCTCCAGAACATCTACTTTAGGGAAATCTTGGGTTGAGTTGTACCTACGTGGCTCAGGCTCTGGCCAAGGTGGCTCCTTTTGAGTTGGACCAAACTTGCCCATCCTCCACCCCGCTGGGCAACCTGACAGAGCAGGTCAGAGCATCCCTGACCCCGTGGCCGCCCTGTCCCCTCACTGTCCCCCCCCACACTATTGCCTTGGCCAGATCTTGCCCAACCTCATGGCCGTGCCACCCCGCTTCTACCTGATACCCACATGGCTTGTGATACCAAAGACGTTCTCTATGCAGGAGAAAGCCTTCTTGTCCACCCAGCACAGACCTTACAAGCCTTTGACAATGTTCTCTGAAATACCTCAAAATATTTAATGTATAGTTTATGTGATAAAAAAAAAAATTACTTAGCTAGTTTTTGGAATTTGTGACTTGAAGCTTTATACTGTTAAATTATAATTTTGCAGAAGACGGCATGTTCTTATTTCTTTGATGCGTTCAATGGGAGACGTATTGAATGTTAAGGAAATGAAAGCTGGATAGTTTCACGATTTAAAAAAAAAAAGAGAGAGAAAGAGAGAGAGAAAGATTAAAAAAAGGACCCTTGGAGTTTACAGATTTCATATTTAAACAAGTCCTTTTAAAAAAAAAAAGAAAAACAAAAAGAAAAACTAATAATGATGACGATACCTTTGCGTTCAGATGTGTTACTTTTCTCTGAGTCATGTCGTACAAGAGTATTTATTATATGTGTTCTGTGTTCAAATGTAATTTAAAGAAGACAAAAAAAAAGACAAAAAAAAAAGACAAGATGAGAATTTGATTTATGCATGAAAAAAATATACTCTTTCTTGAAGTAATGTAATAATTATTCGGGGAGGGGTGGTCGGGTGGGAGCGGGAGGGGACAAACTGTGCTTTTTTTGTCCACGAGTTTTTGGTTGATGAGGACTTCTCTGCATGGATCACCTTCTTTTTTTTCTCCAACCTCACGCACCCACGGGAGAGTCGTTGTTTATCCCCTCGTTTTTCTTCCTTCGCCTCTTTTTTTCCTTTCCTCACCCCAGGAACGGTGGGGGGAGGCAGGGGGGCTGCTCCCAGGACCCCCGGGGAGGTCGGGGCGCACGGCGCAGCCCCCCACCTGGCAAACAGGGTAAGGGTATCTGGGGTGCGGGACCCCGGCGTGTGCCCCCACCCCTCCCACCCCCCACTGTGGGGTCTGCCTCCTCACTGTGCTTTGGGGTTTTGGGGGGTTTTTTGTTTTTTTTTTTCTTTATCCAGCTCTGTGGGTCAAACCCCAAGTGCAGATGAGAGAAGGACAATCAGCCGACACCACCTGCACCGGTGAAGCCGCAGGGCTCCTTGTGTCCTCTGAGACAAGGGAAACAGCCCCCCAGGCACCCCAAACCTCCTCCCCAAGGATGAGACCTTTCCAGGTGACACTCCCAGGTCCGCGTCCCTTGGGGGGACCTCACAGACCTGCCTCTGCCCTTGCCCTGCATGGAAAGAGGCGCTGAAGGTGGTGCCGCATCAACACCCAACTGGACTCAGGACTGGAGCGACCCATTTCTGAGGTTTTTTCACCCCAAGGATGTGGTTTGGGTCAGAGACACCACCCAGCACACAGAAGGAGAAGAAGAAGAAGAAGAAGAAGAAGAAGAAGAAGAAGAAGGAGAGTCCAGCCAGTGGAGGTGGTCCTGGAGGACCCCAACCCACCGGCAGGTCCCAGGGGAATTCGGAAGGTCTCCCTGCCTGCCCTAGGCAGCCAGGATGCTTTCTGCAAATATCCAGAGAGCCACCCCTGAACAGGGCTACATCACCTGCTCCTTCCTTCTTCCCCTCTCCTCTCTTAAAGATGAGAGGAGAGCAGTAAGGAGTTACCTCTTTGGAGGTCAGGAAGGTGATACTGGAGGAGGCAGCGATACCGACTTCTTTCCTCTTCCCCACCAGTCTCAGAGTAATTACCTTAAACTGCTGATTCCTCAGCCCTCTCCAGCCTCTTCACCACTCCATCCTTCGCCTCTGGCACTAGAGGTGGCCCCAAAGCTCAGCCCACTGTGAGGAAAGAGATTTCAGCTCCTTTGGGCCCCACCAAAGTGGCTCCCAGAAGCAAAGTAGGTGTTGTGGGTTTTTTTCATCTGCATCTCTTGTCTAATCTGGTCCCCCTGCAGCCTTGGCCTTCTTCATGGCCAGCACTGAGATGCTCAGTACCAGGTGGTGGGGAGAGATGTGGGACCCACTGACCAATGACCTGGGTTTCAGGAAGAGATGATGTTTATTCCAGCAGCACCATTCACCTACTAACCACCTCCCCTGCCCTCCAAGGAGCTCTGCATCCCCACCATGTCCCATTTCTTCCAGTGAGACCTTTTCCAGCATGAGAAGCTTTGGTGCTTGGAGGCCAAGACCTAGTTTGAAACTGCAAGAAGGTCTCACCAGGCTTGGATGCAACCTATAGTCACAAGTCTTTGGACCTTGCAGATACCAGCTGGTTTCCATCACAGGGCATGAACCGAGTGTCTTGGGAAACCCTGGAGAAGCCAAGAGCCAAGCGCTCTCCCATGGCCACCAGGGTGCTGCATGTGGCTGGCCCTGCTGCCCACACCAACCAAAATCCCTTGAGGAGCAACTTGCCACGATACCAAAGATTTTTTTTTCCCTACAGGTAATGACAATCCGAACTCTGTCCTAAAGACAATTCTCTCAACCAAGGTTGCCCCTAAAGGGTGTTTTTGTGCTGTGGGGAGCAGGAGCAAACCCAGGGTCCCTCTGAGGGCGATGGAGAGCGGATGGTTGGAGGGTGAGGAAGAGGAGGGGATCCAGGATCCCCCACTGACACCTGCTGGTTCAGCCTGGCCACAATGTCCTACTTCAGCTGTGGAAGCTTTCAGGGATTTGAGTCATTTCATTACCTGTGACATCCCCCAGACACTGCGGTTCTACCTTGGATGGAAGTTTTTCCTCTGTTGGCTTTTGAGCTTTGACAACCCACCCTTGGCAGTGCTGTCCTCATCCTGCCGAGCAGGAGGAGCACAGGCTCCTGGGGACAAATAAATGGCTTTTGGTCATTGTCACCCCGCTGTGGCACAGCCAGAGCTGAGCTTTTCCAGCTCTGATGGGACATGGGCACAGAGCAGGTCAGGAGCTGGTGTTTCTCCTCCGTGACAAGAAATGACTTTGCAGAAAAAATAAATAAATCACCATTCATCCCTTTTCTGGACCACCCGAAGTCTGGGTGGGGAAGACGATCGGCTCCTTGTTACCTCTCTGCCCAGCCCACTTTGGGCACTGGGAAGATGTTGCTGGGCTGGGTTGGCTGCTGTCACCACCGGCGTCCCCGGCCTTAAACCGTCCCCTTTCCCTTGTCTCAGAGGACACCCACGGCCGGCGACGGGGCTGGAACCCACAGACGCTGCCCCCAAGAATCCAGTCCCTCTTGCGTCTGTCTTTCTTTGGGGTTTTTAAAAGAGAGGAAATTAAAAATGCAACGAACAAAATTCAGGTTGTTGGGGTTTTGCTTTGTTTTGTTTTTTGTTTGGGGTTTTTTGTGGTTTTTTTTTTTCCTCTTTCCCCTTAACTTTCTAAAGGAAAACAAGACGTCAGATGGTAGAATTAATCCCGGCCAGGAAGAATCCGCAGCCTTGGGTTTGCCAGTCCAGCCACCTCCAGAAAACATCACTCATTTTTCTGTATAGCAATAGGCGACGCTCGCCCTCGTCCCGCAGGGTCTGAGGGCCGCATCTCTGAGTTTTTAAATGACCTTTTCCTTCTAATTAAATTGAATTAATTTTTTTTTTTTTTTTTTTGCTGCTGCTTCATTGTTACTCTCATGGGATAGGTTTTACTCTACAGCGAAATGCAATTGTTACTCCTCTGTGTCTTGCAACTATATTTGTTTAAGCTATTTACAAACGTTAAAAAAGAAAAAAAATAATTAAAAAAAAAAAAGAGTCTTATGTGTCAGGCACTTTATCCAAACTGTGCTGTGTGCTCTGGAGTTTGTTCCTCGTTCTTTGCAATGACTCACGCAGGGGAAATTACCAGGAAACTTAACTCCAGCCTGTCAACAGGTTTTAAAAGAGGAAAAGAAAAAATAATTAATCTCTATTTGTTCATCCTCTACTGGTCATGACTGTGTTGTATTTCTGCAGCTTTCTGTTTCTTCAATAAATTATTTTCTAGTCATTCACCCTGGCGTGCGTGTCCTGCAGTGATGCTGGGGGCTCCGTTCCCTCCTGAGGCTGCTCGGGAGGAGCAGACCCATTTCAACCACTTCAGCTCCTGTCCCCACACCTGGCCCAGGACATCGGGGGAGACATTTGGGGGTCATGCCGAGGCAACTGGGAAGGGTTCCTCCCCCCCCGGTTTTCTAACTGGTAGCCTCAGGGGTCAGAGCTTTCCCTGATGAAGCCTCACGTAATTTCATTTCTTGGCAGTGTCCATCTTCTGGCCAGAGCCCAAAGAAAACACTTTAATTCTCACAAACTCAGAGCAGAAGAGGCCAAAGCCCTCGTTAAACAAACCCATGGAGATGGGGGTGCTGCAGGCAGGTCCAGACCCCCCCAGGGCTGATTTAATTATTTATCTTTTTTACCTGAATTTCTCATCCTACTGAATGTTTTGCCATAGAATCATAGAATCACGGACTGGTTTGGGTGGGAAGGGACCTCAAAGCCCACCCACTGCCACCCCCTGCCCTGGGCAGGGACACCTCCCACCACACCACCTTGCTCCAAGCCCCCTCCAACCTGCCCTTGAACCCCTCCAGGGATGGGGCAGGACACAAGTGGCAAAGAGCTGGTGGCACAGACTGAAGGACCTCAGGACTTTCTCCCTCGGTGGCGTGGGCAGAGACGTACAGGAGAGGGGAGAAAAGCTAAAGCCCTTTTAATTAAAAAATAAAAACTATAAAAAGGGTGACCCGGTCACCATCAGTTGTTCACACACAACGTCTCCAGCGGATGTCCCCAAAGCGCGGCTCTGCAGGACATGGTGCTCCCACCCCACTGGGCAGAGTTGATCCTCATCACCCCCCACGCTTTGTCCTCCCCCCAAAAGTACTTTTCAGGGCTGTCCCCAAAGGTGGGGACATCGGTCCTGGGGGCGGGGTAGGTGGTTGCTGTGGAGATGGGTCATGGCACATGGCAGCCACCCCGCCGTGCGCAGGGGTGGCAGAGAGGAGGAGATGGAGATGGCAGGGAGGGACGAGGAGAGGAAGCCGGCCTGGTTTGGCTGGAGCAGAAAAGCCCATGATACACAGACCCCCCCCTCCAGAAAACAGGGGGGGCGATTTTAAAATTGTACCATTAGAGCCTGACCATGTTGGGGTGATGCAGGTGAAAGCCACGGGGGCCAGATCCAGCCCCACAGGGGGAGGATGAGGAAGATGATGGTCTTTTTGCAGCTGCTGCAGCCCCAGGATCAGCCCCAGGCAGGAGGAAGCCCCCAGCTCCAGGGGGGCTCAGCAGAGGGAGGGGGGTGGGTGCCAGGCAGGGGGTCGCGGGGCGAGGGGACAGGCGTGGAGGCAGATGTTGGTGGTTCTTCATGGCTTTACGGGCTCCCCCAAGCCCACGCAGACACTGTGAGGGGGAGATGGAGCTGCTGGTGGGACACGTAACTGGGATCAGCACACGGAGCAGAAGCCCCCCCCACAGGATGGACCAGCCCCTCCACAGCCATGGGGGCTGCCCAGGCTTCAAACTCATCCAAATACAGCTTTTCAAAATGCCCATGAAAGGAGGGAACCAGTCAGTTCTGTGCCTTGATGGCACCTCCCCTGTCCTGGCATGGTGGGAGGGTGATGCCAGGGCAGCTACGCCAAGGGGCTGGGGAGGGAGGACAATGCCGGGGTGGTCTCTGGGCACAGGAGACCCGGGGTGGTCCCATGGGTGGCCCCGGAGCGCAGGCTGTCCCCACGGGTGATGAGGCCGGCGTAGCCCTCCTGGTGGGAGAAGGCGTAGCTGGAGCGGCGGTGGAAGGAGCGGCGAGGGACGTGGGCACGTAGCTCCACCGAGGGCTCTGGCTCCCGCCTGGCCTTCAGGCAGATCTTCTGCAAGAAGACGGGGAGATCAGGGCTGTGACCACCTCCCAGGCAAGCCTTCACCCCAAGGGGGGACATACAAGGAGTGCAGGGATGCCCTCCACCAAAATGCAGCTTGGCTCCCAGCTCCACCATGACCTGAGCTGATGGGATGTGATGTGTAATGTGGGGGCTCTCTTGGGTTCTTCAAAGCTCTCAGAGCTCTGGACAACAATCTCAACCCCAGTTCTCATTTGGGATCTCTCTGTACCACGGGGAAGGTATGACGCACAGCCCAGATGGGGGTGAGCTCTACCAAGGCTGGGGGTTGTACCAAGACCTGTAGCAGACCCCAGTACCTCCTAAGCAGCAGCTCCAGGGAGTCCTGGAGGGCAGTTCCTTGCTGCAGCCAAAAGCAGACCCTCTCCAAGAGCTGGAGCAGGTCTCTTGCCTCAGGTCCTCCCATCAGGCCATGAACTGATTTGGAGAGAGGACCCTGGAGTCAGACTTGGACACCAATGTCGTGAGACACCACGACCAGTTGAGTGGTGCCGCCAAGGAGAGATGACGTCCCACCACTACAGCCCAGACAGTGGCTTTCCCGGGGAACCTCACCCTTCCCATCACCAGCAGTGCCTTGGCCAGCCCCAGACAGGGATGCTGGCAGAAGACCCCTCCCCATGCCACCACCACCCCCCCCCAGCCCTCACCTGCTGGATGGTGGTTTTGCCTGTGATGGTGCAGTACAAGCGGATGGTGAGCGAGGGGATGGTGTTCACCACCAAGGACAGGAGGACCACGAGCAGGACGTAGGGGTCAGTCAGGGCGTTCTGGCTGGCACCTGTCAACACAGGAAGTCGGTGGGTGATATTTAAGTAGGGAAGGTGGAGAGGACAGAGGGAACAACTTTTGGGGGACAGGCCCCCACCCATGAAGGTGTTGAGGGGTCTAAAGAGGAGATGGCACCAAAATTGGAGTCAAAAATCAAGACAGCAAGATTGAGAAGTGGTGATGAAGAAATGGTCTCTAAGGCGGGAAAGAGCTCGTAGCAAAGCCCAGGCTGGGCTCCCCTGGCAGGAGAAGGGAAGGACCACGGGGGTCACCGGGGCATCTCACCTGGGAAGTGGAAGATGGCAGGGGCTATTCTGAAGGCATTGAAGCTTTGGGTCAGGAAGGAGAAGAGGCAGAAGAGCATCAGGCTGGCTGTAACCATCAGGAAGGACAATGCTGTCCAGAACTTGGTGTCCAGGATGATCTGCAGGGGCAAGAGCAGAGCACACAGAAACTGCGGGGACCCTCTGGACCTCTACAACCACTGGTCCCTAATTCCTCCTCTGCCCCAAAGGAGATCATGTCCCAGCCACGAAGCTGCTGGCGATCATGTCAGAGAGTCAAGGGCTGAGCACAGCTGCAGTTCCTGAACACCTGCCCCAGGGCCACCATGGAGAAGGACAGACCAGCACTCACCTCCATGAGGACCGATAGCAATGCTGACGTGGCCACCGTGACGGCAAAGGACTCGTAGTCACCAACAGCCCTGCTGCCCACGTGGTCCTGGAAGGCCCAGAGTGCGATGTAGAAGCTGGCGAGCGAGGTGCTGACCCCATGCAGGAGGGTGATGCTGAAGACACGGTAGTTGAAGAGCTCATCTTGCTGCCCGATCACATAGAGCTCGGGGAACTCCAGGCTCTTCTTGGCACTCACATCCTGCCGGGAGGACACCAAGCATCACCCTCCCCACCCACACCGCACAGCAGGATTGGGCCCCCCCCCTTCCCCCAGCACGCCCTCTGGGAAAGCTGAGGTGAGTCCCTCCACCAACTTGCTCTGGGGTGACAGGGACGGAGGCACCCCAGGACTGGTGGTGACCTCCAAATGCCCATTGAGCTGCTTGGTACCACAAAGAGCCACATGGATGGGGTGCAACGACCACCCAGGCTGGTTCACACCCACTGAGGATGCAGCCCCCAGGCAGAGGGGCTGGATGCAGCCCAGTGAACCCTTACCTGCTCCAGAAGGCCTACGGACAGCACGGGGTAGGCGGTGTAGAAAATGTTGTAGAGCGCAAGGAACCAGCCCTCGTACAGAGGCTAGAAGGGAGAAGAACGTAGCTGTGAGTAAAGGCTCAGAAAAGATGTCCAGGCACCAGGGGTGAGTCCAAGAGACTCACATCCAAAGGCTGGGGAAGGCTCCATGGACTTGCCCCAGGCTCTGCATTCACCCTGCGATGGGTGGGCTGGGGGGCCGTGCTGCAGACGGAGATGGGGAGCTGGAGCCACACAGCGGGGATGCCAAGTCATACTGATGGCCCTTGGGATAAAAGCTCCCATTTTAGGGGAAAGCAGCTTAATGCATGTGGCATCTTTCCTCAAGTCTGTCCAAGACTGACCTGCAGCTCACAAGGACATCCCAGATCTCCCCAGGCTGCTTTTACTAGCCAGGTAAAAAGCAGGTAACCAGTTGCGTCTCAGCCAGGCAGCCCTCAAAAATTGCCCAATACAAGGTCAAGGGAGAAAAGAGATCAGGACGGTGATGTAGACACTTGTCCATCGGGCAGTACCAGGCATGAGACCTGCATGGGGTCCTCCAACACCCATGTGGAGACCTTCACGGGATGGATGTGACCCCCTGCTCACGGCAGCGTCTCTCACCTGAGCCGTGAACCCGCTGTGGAAGGCGAACCAGACCTGGGCCATCAGGCCAGCAAAGGTCTTGTAGAAGAAGTAGCGGAGGAACTTGCAGATACGCAGGTAGGCCCAGCGGCCGTGGACGAGCAGGAGGCGCTGGAGGTACGAGAACTGCGCCAGGGCGTAGTCGCTGCACTGCACGGCTTGCATGCCCTCCAGCCCGCTGATGCCCACACCAATGTCCGCGGCTGCAGGGGACAGGAGGGTGGGAAACGCAGGTAGGGAAGGGTTCTGGGGAGCCGGGCACTTGGTTTCCCCATGGATTGACCCCAGGGTGATGGGCTGAGGGGAATCCAGGAGTGATGGGCAAAGGGAAGATGCTCCCTCCATCACATGCCATGCTGGGGGAGTGAGGTGCCAGGCAGGGTTGGGCATGTGAAGAGCACAGCCCTGTGCCAAGACTGCTGAAGGGGCAGGGAGGTCTCTGCTGGCTGCCCAGGTTGGTGCTTGAAGGTTCATCAAGTTTCATCCCAGCTGCTAAAGCAAGTGGTCCACCCGGCCCAGGCTGGTCCTGGTCCTCTTGCTCCCCTCCCAGCACAGCAATGTGGGGAACTGGGTTGGGGGTTCCCCTTCCAGCTCCTCACCTCGAAGGACAGGATGGTGGGCCACCACCACTCCCCACCAGTGGGACATACCGGCCAAAAATCCCCACTCCTCCTTGCCCTGAGCCTCACTTTTGATCATGTTGACATCGTTGGCCCCATCCCCGATGGCCAGAGTGATGGCCTTCTTGTGCTTCTTCACCAGCTGCACGATGAGGGCTTTCTGCTTGGGGGTCACTCTACAGCAGATCACTGCCTGGCAGCTGGTGGCCAAGTCCACGAAGGCTTTCTCCACCAGACTGCCCTGCTCCTGCGAGCCTGTAGCCCTGCAGGCTAGCCGCCGCCACAGCCACCCCTTCTTCTCCTTCAGCACCTCTCCTGTGTGGAGGATTTTGTCCTGAGGGGAGAGCGCAAGTGGTTGGGACCTCACCCATACCCTCCACAGCATGAGGGCCCCCACCTCCTCAACGATGTTCTTAGATCTTGTCAGTGCTACAAAACAGTGACACCAGTTTTCTCCAACCTCATCACACAGCCTGCATCACCTCAGAAGACCAGTTGGACAGGTTTGGTCAAGCCCTTCAGCACCAAATGACAGATGCAAGGTTGTCCTCTCCACTCTTCATCCCTCAGCCCAAAAATGGCCTTTTCCCATCTCTCAGGCAGGAGGGGCATCACCTCCTCCACGTGCTGGTGTCATCCAGAATTTTGATAGAACCAGGGCAGAAACAGCACAGGTAGGGAGTGGAGAAGAACATCCAAGTGCCACCTTACCAGGAAGTCCCCGCTGACGATGAGAGCTCTCTTCTTGTGGCGCGAAGCCTCCAGGCGCTGCTGGGAGAGGTGGCCACTGCAGAAGGCTTCCCCGCTGCTGCTGAGGTTGTTGTTGCTCACCCAATAAGCCTCGAGGATCTCACTGTGCGAGGAAGGGGTGGTTGGAGCCAAGCTGGGGACAGTGGGGATGCTGCCTGGCTTCAGGTGAGACCTACAGTTGGCCGTTGCCATCTCAAAGCCAGTGCCAGGGGGATGGGGCTGGTACCTAGTGGTGGGAACGGGGCGGGGGCAGAGAGGGAGCCTGAGGGGTTCATTGATATGAAAAATCAGCCTCTGTCCCTGTGTTTTAGAGGCTGGAGAGACAGTTTATGCACTTTCTGGTCAAAGCCCACGAAGGAAGGGAACGTTATAGGGGCAGAAACAGATGGTGAGGCCTGGGAAAGCATCAGCAGATGAGGGCCATGGACATACAAGCTGGGATGGGGAAGGAGAAGCAGAGTTAGCTCTGCCTGCCCTGCACAGGTTCCTGTGCCCTCGGGTGTCTTCAGTGGGGATAAGAGGAACCAGAGGGTGATGGTTCCTCACCTGATCTCCTTCTCCTCCAGGATCTCCATGTCATCCGTGAGCAGCTTGCAGGCGTAGCCAATGTTCATTGCGGTCTCTGCAACACGCAGGTGTCAATGGCCAGTGGCCACATGGTGCTTCCCCCAAATCCCAGAGCAGCCCCCAGCCCTCGGGTCCAACAGCCCTCAGAGTAGGCAGCAGCTGCTGGGGGCTCCATGCCATCATGCAGATGGTTTCCCCTGCTTCACCCCATGGGTGATGTGATCCATGGGACACCCTATTATTTTATATTAAAGGGAAGAGCAGAACCTGGTTGTTGCCCACTCCCAGGGTCTCCTATCTCTTCTCTGATCCTGGTTAGGGGAGAAGCTGAAATGTGTTAGTGGGATCTGGGGTCCCCTCCACTGACCTTGTTTGTCTCCCGTCAGCACCCACACTTTGATGTTGCCCAGTTTCAGCAGCTGGATGGTCTCAGGGACTCCATCTTGCAACTTGTCCTCAATGGCCGTGGCCCCAAGCAGCTGGAAGGAGGTGAGTGGGTGGCATTACATGGGGCAGGTGAGAATTAACCTGGATCCAATCAGGGGTCCTTGCCCATGGGTAGGCACCACCTGATGGATATCTAACCCAGCATCTACTGGCATGTCACAAAGTCACCCTGGAGGGGACCTCCACCTGCCCTCCCACCCAGGGGATGGGTGTTGGGTTGGACACTTCTCCCCTTCATCCCGGACAGCTGAACCCCACATTCCTGCCCTCTGTGGGACCAGAAGAACTGGTTCCTCCTAAATCCATCCCACCTGCAGCCTCATCCCACCTGCAGGTTCTGCTCCATCTCCTCGTACAGCTTGTCCAGCTCCCGCGCGCGGTCCTGCAGCAGGACACTGGCCTCATGGTGCCTCCTGCTCCACACGCTGTACTCCACCTCGCTCACCTCCTTGCTGGCCAGGCATAAAGTCCTCAGTGTCTCCTCTGCAAAGCGCTGTAGAGATGAGACATCAGGTCTCCCTTCCCAACACCAGGATGACTCTGACGGTGGACCAGAGCATCAGTCCAGCCAGCCACGATGCTCCCATGGGCAGAGCCAGAGACCCTCCAGGATCTGCGGGTCTCCCTCTGGGCTGACTCCCTCCCCCCATCCTACAGCATCCCCATGAGCAGCCTTGGAATGCAACTGGTCCATGCAGAACACCAAAGGTGGCTTTGAAAAAGGTGGCAGGGGAGGGTTCTTGAGCAGAAGGAAGAAAAAAGGACCAAAATCCTGAAGCTAGAGGGAGAAAGAGCAGCAGGGACAGCCAGGGACTGCAGGACACCCAGCCCAAAGTTAGCAGCGGGGTGACCAGCCCTTTCTGCCCCAGACTCACATCCAGTGCCATCTCGGTGAAGGTCTCATTGGGCCCTCGCCTCTGCAGCCTCTCCAGGATGACCGTGTCAGCCCCCTTGGTGTAGAGCCGGATCCTGCCGTGGGGGTCTCGCACTGGGAGGGAGGGGAAGGACAGCTTAGGTACCCAGAGAGATGGCTCCCACTCATCACTGTCCCCGTGCAATGGCCACGATGCAGAGGGCACCACTGGGGACACTAGTGCTTTTCTACTGGAAGTCATAGGAAGACCGTCGTGGATCTACATCACCATGAGACAGGCTCAAGGACTGTCAGTTCCTCACACATCTCCTCTGAGCCCCTGATTAACTTGCTCTTTCTTGACTGCTCAAACCCTTCTCAGCTGCCTTCACCCAGGTATTTGGGTGAGAAAAATTCTAGGGATGACCAGGATGATCCTTAGGAGCCCCTGTGCCAGTTGTGGTCAGTTGCAGCCATCCTGGTGCTGTCCCTTGTAGGGCTGAGTATGGAAGGAACCCTCTGTGTTCCTAGGGGAGCCCCCTGAGATACCCCATCCTGCTCACCCAGGACAGACATCCTCTTGCGATCGCTGTTGAAGTCCAGCATGGCCAGTACTTTGTACGTCCTCTTCCTCCCCAGCTCACTGATGGTGATGGTGTCTTGTGTTCGGGACAGAAAGATGTACCCCAGGTTCCTGGCTGCCAACACCAGCGCTTCTTCATCCGGTGAAGCCGCCTGATAAACCAGCTGGTCTGCAGAAGATGAGAAGGATTTAGACAAGGAGACTCCCAGCCCAAGCAACTTTTGGACTTCTGAAACACCCTGTTCTTTCCCAGCACCAACATGATCTATGGATACCCTAAAGTCCAAGCCACCAGGTTTGGGAAACTCTGTCCTACTTGTCTCATCTCTTCAGCTCATTGCCCAGGCAGGACAAGTGTCCAGCCAGAGATGGATTATCTCACCAGTGCTTCTGTTCCAACTAATTTTCTTTAAAGCAAACCCAAAGGTACACATTCATGATGCCAGGACAGTGTCCAAAGCATCCCCGGGCTCTCACACCACCTGCACCCCAACAGCAGAGCTGGAAAAAGCCATCGTGGCCTCAATGCCTTGAACCCCACTCTGAGCATCAACCACATCAACTGCTGTGGCCAACCCACCGCCCTTCTCCTCCACCATGACAGTGTGGCAGAGGGCCAGCAGCCTCAGGAACTCCCTCAGCACGGGGTCGTTGTCTTGCCGGGCAGCTTCCAGCAGCGTCACATCGCAAAAGTCCAACTTCTTCTCCCCGTGGTGGCTCCAGGTCAACCCTGACCCCTGCAAGAGGCACATGCAGGGCTGCAGGCACCCGGGAGAGACCGAGCACGGGGCACTGCACTGGGGATGGCGTGGTCCCATCAGAGATCCACAGACCCCGACCAGAGTCCGTGAGCCGAGCTCTGCATCGGGGGGGAGTATAAAAAGGTTGGGAATAAAAAAAAAATAATTAAAAATAAACCCCAAACAAATCAGAATTGCATGATTCTGCAATGATTTTGGTTCCCCTGTCCTTAACTGCCAGCTGAGAACTGGCAAACTCAGCAGCCCGAGGGAGCACAAGCCTCTCTCTCACAGAGTGGGAGCCCAAGCCGTGCCCCAGAATAGAGGCTGGTCCCGGTACCGGTGTAACCAGTAATCACTACGGCTTTGGCCCCGGTGAGGAGCAGCGCCCGGCCCTACACGGGAGAGGGGAGTTACGCACCCATGGCTGCTCGTTCTCATGGCCTGTGCTGGTACCTGCCAAAATAAAAGTAATTCAATTAACAGAGACCTGGAGGGGGTGGGGGCACATCGAGCAGTTTCTCTGGAAGGGGCTGCTGCTTTTGCCGGCCAAAAGACTGGCCAAAAGGGACAAGTTTCCAGCGTCTGCTCAGTGTCGGTCCTGAGCCAGGCTCAGTTAGGATGGCCAGGTCTGAATTATGGGGCTCTTCATAGAATCATAGAATCATAAGGGGTTGGAAGGGACCTCTGGAGATCATCTCCTCCAACCCCCCCACCAGAGGGGGTCTACCCAGAGCAGGTCCCGCAGGAACATGTCCAGGTGGGTTTTGAATGTCTCCAGAGAAGGAGACTCCACCACCTCTCTGGGCAGCCTCTTCCAGTGCTCTACCACTCTCACAGGAAAGAAGTTCCTCCTCATGTTTAAGTGGAACTTTTATACTCAAGTTTGTGCCCATTCCCTCTTGTCCTGTCCCTGGGCACCACTGAGAAAAGACCGGCCCCATCCTCCTGACACCCTCCCTTTCAGTATTTATAGGCATTGATCAGATCCCCCCTCAGTCTTCTCTTCTCAAGACTAAAAACACCCAAGTCCCTCAGACTTTCCTCAGCAGAGAGATGCTCCAGGCCCTTAATCATCTTTGTAGCCCTCTGCTGTCCCCTCTCCAGCAGTTCCCTGTCCTTCTAGAACTGGGGATCCCAGAACTGGTCCCAGTGCTCCAGCTGGGGCCTCCCCAGGGCAGAGCAGAGCGGCAGGATGACCTCCCTCCACCTGCTGGCCATACTCTTCTTGATGCCCCCCAGGATGCCATTGGCCTTCTTGGCCACCACGGCCCATTGCTGGCTCATGGGCATCCTGTTGTCCACAAGAACTCCCAGGTCTTTCTCCTCAGAGGTGCTCTCCAGCAGGTCACCCCCAACCTGTCCTGGTGCAGGGGGTTATTCCTCCCCAGGTGCAGCACCTACACTAGCCCTTGTTAAATTTCATGAGGTTTCTCTTGGACTGTTCGGAATTTCTACATGTTTTTAATGTTAAAAATCCAGGTCAAGATTTCACCCACGTTTCCTGGGAGACCCCGCAGTTGGCCAGAGACAGAGGTGCAACACCGCGCAGCAGGCAGGCGAAAATTGGGTTCATTCCTGCTTAAAAACTTTGCCAGATTCGTTTTTCTCCTCTTTACTTTTATCCCTGTCCATTTGTCCCAAGTGCCTGATACTTATCTCAGGAAAAAGGAGATCCATGCTAAAGCCCTGGCCTGCCCCACTTGCTAAATTTCACTAATTAAGCACTGAGACAGCTCCCAAAAGTCAGCCAAGATCTCGAGTAAGTGTAGCAATAAGAAAAGGAAGGACTTGGCAATTCTTGGGCTTCTAGGGGAAAAACCAAGCAAAATAATAAAAGAAGCAGCAAAGAGCATTTACACTGTAAAGAAGACAATTACACTGTAAAGAAGAGCATTCACTGTAAAGAAATGACATAAGGGACATGATAATTTGTCTCCTCCGTAGGCCAACTGGAAGCCTCAAAGTGCCCAGATTTGGAAACCAAGCTGGAGATTCACCCAAGAACAACGCAAAGAAGAAAAGTAAAAACCTCCTTTGTCTCTCCAAGACCTTTGTAGGAAATAAAAATCCATGGGCCTCGCTGGTCCGTCTGGGGGTGCCTCCTCTGCCTGCCCCATCCTGCACCAGCTAATTATTATTCTGTGTGGGATCCACCTGACTCAGACTCCGTGTTTGCCATGGGGCTGTGCTGAGCTCCTAATCCCAGGCTCCCTTCAGTATCAGGGAAGACCGAGCTGATCTCAGCTGTGTTTGGGGCATGATACATCTCCTGAAAAGCAGCCTCACATTTTGGGAGGGCAGAAACGGGCCCTGACTCCATGCACCAGGAGCACGAGACGAAGGTGACCGCAGGCATGGTGGCCCCTGCAGAGCACCGGTAACATGGGAGATGAGAACAAGCAGAATTCCTACAGCTTCTGCCTACTTGCTGGACCACCAAGATCAATCCACATGCCCTAAGCTTCCTAGCAAGCCAGGAGGAGTGGAAAGAATCAAAGTGGCCTAAATTCAAGGTCTACTGTGCTCACAAGTCTCTACAAACTTGCATCCCCCAAAAGTTACCATAGATGGTCCCGTTGATGCAGCATTTCTTGAAGCTCATCACATTTTGTGTCAAGGTGCCAGTCTTGTCTGAGAAGATATATTCGATCTGGCCGAGCTGATCATTGAGGCTGGTGCTTCTGGCTTTTGCTGGAATGTCCTTGGCAGCGTAATACATTTCCAGATCCCAGTTGATAAAAAAGCTGTTCACCAGATAGATGAATTCAAACCTAGGGAAGATAGAAGACTTACCCTGGGGAAGGAGATGGCTTTACTCACATCCCGGGAAGTCTTGAGGATCTGACACAGGACAAAAGGGTGGAGGGGAGCTCCCCACCTGGATCCTATTGCTCTGAGCTTGGGGGAGGCAAGAGGGTTTTCATTGTTTGTGGCTAGTTTTCCAGAAGGCTCATCAGCCCAGCCTGAGAGCCCACTGGGAGCCAGGCAACTGGGCTCCCCTCTGGAAACCTGGCCCTTGATGACAAAATTCATAGATCTGGAGACTCAATGAAGGGCTGATAAGTTTGGAAACTGCTTCTTCCAGCACAAATTGTCATCAGTGTCCACCCACAATGGCTCTGCCCTTATCTTGTCCACCCTGCTGCTGCAGGGGGAAACATCACCTTCACCAGTCTCATCCTCAGCCCGCCAACAATTTCCAACATCAGTAGGTCAGTCCTTGCATCTCTTTTCTAGCTTTCCTCTGGGAAGACCTCATAACACCTCGTCAGTGTTTGTAAGACACCCCCAATGGATCCCTACCCTCTCACGTCTAAGGAACCACATGGTCACAGCTGGATATTTTGTGCAGCCTCATTTTGTAAACCAAGGTGCCAGCCAAAGACAGGCAGGAGGATACTGATCTCTGATCACTTCCAAGCTCTTACGTTATATACATGGACATGGGTATGATGATGCTCAGGAGGATCGTGAAGCCCCAGAAGTTGAAGAAGGCCTGCTGAGCAGGAGTTGTGTGCTTGTAGAGAGCAGAGAGGTAGCTGTGCTTCTCCTGGAACATCTTGGCCCAGAACCCAGAGGCAACGGCAAGGCACAGTGATATGACCATCAACACCAGGAAGATCTGAGATGGGAAGCCAAGATGAGAATGGCCCATCCTGCAGAGCCCACCCATCTCTTTTCTAGGACCAACCATTGCCCCCTTCCAGACTGTCTCATTTAGATGTAAACTTGTAGAAAGGTATCCTTGTGCCTGAAGCTGGTTCTCAGAGCTCATCCTGGGCTGAGATGAAGGATCACAGCACATATTTCAGCTTGACACCTCAGCAAAACCCAACTTTCCCACCCTCCCGATTGCCTCAGACATCATCTCCCTGGACAAGGGGTGTCCTGCAGCTGTTTTGCTTCACACAGAGGAAAGGCTCCTCCTTCTTCCATCCTCCGTCTGCTCTGCTGAGCCACAGCCTGCAGGTCCCTCAGCACAAAATGCCTCCTCGGACCTGCACAGTCATGGGTTATTAAAGCAGGACAGGAGGGCTTGGAGCTCCTGAATCCTCCAGCTCCTTGGTCCACGGGGCTGCTCTTCACCTGAGGAGCCAGAGCTGCCAGTGTCCAGGGTTTAAGCAACACAACCACCACACCGACTGTTCCACACCCAGCAGCTACCACTTCCTGAGAATATCACTTGGTATTTGCCCGTAACATGCTAACCCCAAGATATTTTGAGCAAAATATTGCAAGCTGAAGAAAATCAGCATCAACCGAGCAAGCAGCCTCTCATGAGAAGACTTGTGAGCAACCCCAGGAGGCCAGTGGACCACGGCAGGAGGTGTTTGCACCACACTCACTATGATCACCAGCCGGTCCATCATGCCGTCCAGCTTGGTTTTCTTCCGCTTGATCTTTCCACAGTTCCTCATAATTTTGGAATCAAATCCTGGACGAGAAACATTTTAGAAGTGAAAACCCAAGTCCAGAGCCCCCAGAAGGTTGACTTGCAGCTACGTGATGCTGGTTTCCTCCAAAAACAACATCTCCCCACCTCTGAAGACTTCAGAGGACCTCATCCCTTGGTCAGTGGTTAACCAAGCCGTGGTTGCACACAAGGAGAAGTGCCGCTTACACCTCCCCTCTACCCACAGCTACTCATGGCCAAGCTCCCAGCTGCACCGAGCCACAAGGTGGAGTGGATCCAGGTGAAATATAACCTGGGATGTGTCAAGGTTCGGTACCACCACCTCATCTCCCTGCCGGCGAGCCCAAAGCAGAGCTTAGGACAACCTTGCGGGGGCTCAGCTTCGGCGGTGGGTCCCCCCACTTTGTATGAGCTGGGAACGGGAGCTGCTGATGCCAGAAGCACATGTGGGCAGCTTAAAAAACCCCAGGGACGTGGGTGTTCTCTGCCCCTCCTGGGCACTCACCGGCATAGATGACCAAGCCGTAGCAGAGGTCGGTGTTGCGCAGCTTGCAGCCTCGCAGCAAGATCCTCTCGCTGTCGAGGGAGTAGGTCTGGCCCCTCCACTCCAGGGTGCCCGTGAAGCTGTGCATGCGGCTGTTGGGCTCCTCGCAGGTCACCCTCCCTTGAGCAGAGGGACACCGTTCAGGTGATGGCTTTTGGGGGAAAAGAGAGGATCTTCCTCTCCCCTCATCCCCCATGCCTGACCCCTCCAAAGAGGGGTGCTGGGGGCTTCTCAGGGAGATTCAGGTTTTGTCAGGGCATCTCCAGATCCAACTGAGGTATGGAGGGCTCAAATCAAGGCCAAGGTGGAGGGACACCCTGCAGTGCTGGGAGGGTGTCCAGGAACTGTCCTGGGCTATAAAACTGGAGAAGGTTCAAACACAACCCCCTTCATCCCCAGAGCCCCTGAGAGGACCAAAAGGGAAAAAAATTCAGGGTCTGATGCCAGGTTTTGGGAGCCAAGCACTTTATTCCAAGGCAGAGGGAAGGTGCACAGCCCTGATGGACCCACTCTGCTGGGGAAGGGCCTCCAGAGAAGGTTCTTGGCTCCTTGTGGGCAGGAGCAAGGGCAACCTGCCGTTGGACTGATGGCACTTGGTGCCTGAGGGGACAGAGACTTCCTGAGGCTGAACCCGTCCCATCCCGGCGGGATGACCACATCCTTCCCTGTCCGGGAGACTCACCATCAAAGGCAGCCATGCTCTCCTCGCTCACCAGCTCCTGGTGGGTGACCAGAAGGGCCTGTCTGAACTTCAAGTTTGTTTCCCTGTGAAAAAGAGTCAGGGAGGGAAAAATAAAATAACCCTGTGGGGTGAAAGAGCTGTTAATTCTGCTGTGGGACCCACGGGACAGAGACAGCCATTAATTACATGATTACCTGAGTGGTGGCAATGAAAAGTGAGATAGGGACCTATCATGCCAGACATCGAGCCCTCATGCAGGGAGAGAGCCCTGGCCCCGAGACCCTGCCCTTAAATCATCCTGCAGACGGACGTGGGAAGGACAGGCAGCCGCTGTCCTTGGAGATGGAGAGAGGTGCTCGAGGTCACCAGCTGCTCTAGGGAAGCCTCCAAAGTGGTTTTGGACTCCCATTTTCAAAATATGGGGCTCCAATCCCATTTCTGGAGTGTCTGTAGGTTTTAACTTTTGGAGAATCCTCCACCCACATCCCATGGTTTCTGCTGGACTTGCAGCCCTCCCAGGGTGCCTGGCCCCCCCAGTGCTGGAGAAGAGGGGGAAGGCTCAAGCCTTGGAAGCCTCAGCTGTTGCCTGGGATGTCTCTGCCCCTCTCCTCCCGCGGCAATGGTGGCCCCCTGCCCTTCTCCTCACCCGTCGATGTCGGCCGTCTCCACGTAGCACAGGCTGCTGGGCTCCGAGCTGCGCAGCAGGAGCATGTCGGCCTTGAAGAGCAAAAAAAGGGGGGGAGGAAGAGACCCCAGCTGAGCCCCTCCTCGCTGAAACTGACCCCCCCGCGACACCCCCACCACGCAGCCAGCTCCGGCACCCTGCTCACCGGCACGAAGCTCTCCTTACGCAGGCGGACGATGTCCCCGACGCAGATGTCGCGCCACCTCTGCCAGCGGAAGCTGCAGGAAAATTAAGGGGGCAGATTTTTATCCTTGTAGAACAGGGAGCCTCTTTCTGTCCTCTGGACCAGCCTGTGTCTGTCCCAGCCTCTGGCATGAATGGTGTCTCCAGTTCGTTGGTTCCTCTGCCACTGCGGTGGCCTCCCATCTGGGTGACCGAAGGATGGCACAAGGACCCATTCGTCACATCTCTATCTCCTCTGCCTATGGGTGACAGGGACTTACAGGTGGGAGACGTTGGTCCTTCCCTGGACTCGTGTTTAGCAGAAATAGGTCTCTGTGGGTTAGATAGGAAGACCTGGGGGAACTTCTCTGGCCAGGAAACCCTCCTCCCAGCGTATCACAGCAAATCAGGGTTTTTTTAGACCTGTTGTCTGTGACTGGGATCCGATCATCCCTACCAGGGAACAGCTGGACCGGCAGCAGATTTGGGAGGTGATGGGAGTTTGCAGACCCAGAGACATTCCCACCAAAACCCTTCTCAGCTGCTCTGCTCAAGGATGGTCAGCACTTCAGATGATCTATTGTCCCACACAGGCCTGGAAAACAGGGGTACAGCTTCCCAAAGCCCCTCACCTCTTCCCAGACAGGATTTCACATGGCCTTCTGTTGATGTTTCTGTCACTTTGGTGACGGCCCTGCGCAGGGGAGAGAAACAAAGAGGTCAAAAGAAAGGAACAGGCCATGCCAGACTTCCTTGTCCCATGAAAACAACCCTCTTAATGCCACAATCCGCCTCCTCAGCCCCAGGGTGAGATGTGCTTTCTGAAGCAACTGGAAGATGTGTTCTGATGAACAAAGAGGCAAAATTTCCCCTGAGGTATTTCTGGGAACCAACCTGAGAATATCACCATTGGGTAAGATATTAAAGGTATCAGAGATGGGGTTTTGGCCCCAAGGAAAGCAACAGGTTGATCACATCCTTCCTGAGGGGAGACACAAGGTGTTTTGGACATGATAGTGTTGATGGTACTTCAGGAACGACTAATGACAGCAACTCCCAAGCTTTTCAGTTGACCTCCCAGCAAAGGGGCCCTTTCTGCTGATCATCTTCCCTCCAGAACCTACCCCTAACACTCACAGTTTTTCACTCCAACTCATACTCACAATGTCATCAATCAGGTCTCGTAGCCCCCGAATGGTGAGAAGGCAGCCCAGGGGGAACAGCAGAGTGAACCAGGGCAGCGTGGAGATCTCAGGGAAGGTCTGGAGAAGGAGAATTTTAGACCATGGACACAACTTCCATCCCACCTCAGGACGCTTGAGGTGACTCCTCGCTCCCAGCTCCCCTCCCCAGCCAGTGCCTGAGGATGGCAGGAACCCATCTAAGATGAATCCAACCAACATCTCTGTCTACAGAGAACTATTTTGTTGAATTTCCAACCTCTTTTTAAAGTGGTCGTGTGAGTGCCTGAGTTTGGAGGGTAGGATTTTTTACTTAGGTGTGGTCTATATGAGCTTCACTTACATCCAAACCTAATCACTTTAAATTCACCAAAATTAACATGGGTTAAACCCCTGGGAGCTCATGAAAGACAATGAACACCACTGAAAAGCACCATCCTTGACATCATTTTTAGACCAGGGTCCCCTACTCTGGACACCAGGCAACCCTCCTTTGCCAGACAGTGTCACACACGCTTGCTTTCCGTGTCCATCT
This sequence comes from Gallinago jamesoni, assembly GCA_025769975.1. Classification (NCBI taxonomy): domain Eukaryota; kingdom Metazoa; phylum Chordata; class Aves; order Charadriiformes; family Scolopacidae; genus Gallinago; species Gallinago jamesoni. The sequence continues at coordinate 260,968 of JAOQGH010000014.1, read as the reverse complement.
TACCTGTAAGAGGATGACAAAGACAAAGTAGACATTGGCCATTCGGTGGAACTGCTCGTAGAGGTTGAGAGGCAGGAAGGTAAAGATGTTGTATTTGGCTGTCTTGATGGCATTGCCCTGCAGACGAAAGGCGGTGGGAGCTCAGGCACATGAAATCAAGGATGTGTTTTGAAAATACCAGAATTATTCTGGTGTTTTTAGGACTTTTCATGGCATAAGAGATGCCTTTAAAAATTTACCAAAGCCATAAGGAGAAACAGAGATTTATTAGAGCAAAGGGCTATATAAAACTGAAACAAAATAATTTGCTTCTGGTTGTTTAAAGTGTGTACCTAACAGACCCCCAACTAGATTGTCATTATTTAGCTGGAAAAAAATAAATCTGGCTTTGTTCAATCAAAACTTTTCCAAAAATCTTTCTTTTGATTTGGCCACCCTTCATCCAGTTCTGCACCTTGTCTGAGAGCTTCATGGGGCACCAGGTGAGGAGCAGCCCTTCCTCTTCACTGAGGACTATGTACGTGACTCTCCATCCTACTGGAGCATCTCTGCATGTCCTCCCTTAACCACCACCAGCTCAAGAATCAGGGGCTAGGTAAAGAAATGGCCCAGGGTGGCCCAAGCTGACTCACTGCGTACTTCTTCTTGCTCAGACAGAAGGCAAATTTCTTCTTGAACTGCATGTGGTAGTTGCGGTCATTGGCCCTCACCTCCCAGGTGAAAGCTGCCAAAGCAAGTAGATATCCACCAGCCCTCAGCAGAGGCCACCAGCATCTGGCCTCCAAGGACACAAGGACCAGTGATGGTGCCACTGGGGTCAAGGTGACCTGCTGCTGGCAAGGTGGGCTTTCCATAGTGCTCCTACAGCTTCAGAGCAGCTGGAGGTACAACTGGGACAGAGGTGGGTCTCTGGGGTCAGCTGGGTCACAGAGGAGACAGAGGGAGCAGGAGGCCAGAAGCTTCCAGAGATGTAGGACTGCTGCCTATGCTTCCCCTCTCAGCCTCAGGCTGACCATTTGGGGTCAGCTTCTGGTTTAACAGTATAATCAGGCCAGGTGAAGGATGACTCCTCCAAGAACATTATTTCAAGGCTGGTCGTTCGTCTCCTGACTTCATGTTTGTTATCCCAGTGCAGATACCACCAAGCAATGGACACCCCAGCCATGTTCCCCAGCTCCTCCATCCCAGCTGATGGTCCATCCTTCCAGACCATTTCACCCCAAATCTGCTTCTTTGCCATCTCAAAACTCCATCCCGCAGTCAACTTTCTCATAAACTGCCTAAAAAAAGGCGGGGGGGGAACCCCAAAACACACTCACCTGGCAGCTGCTTCTTTCCATGCAGGCAGCCCGGGGCTGGGGCTGGGGCAGCCATGCTGGCTCTGCTGCCAGGATCTAGGGACAAGGACAACGAAAGACATTTGCAACCCTGAATGATGACACCATGATCTCACTGGGACGCTCTCACATCCCAAAGCTGGGCCCTCCACCTCTCCAGGGCAGGAGTTCACGCAGAAGGGACACTCTCCTGAGCACGGCTGGGGATGGGTGTCTTCCTCGCAACCACAAACTCCCTGAAAGGAGGGGGTAGCTGGGGGGGTTGGTCTCTTCTCCCAAGGAACAGGCGATGGGACAAGAGGAAGCAAACTCAAGTTGCGCCAGGGGAGGTTCAGATTGGATATTAGGATAAAATTTTACACTGAAAGGGAATGAGCTGCCCAGGGAAGGGGTTGAGGCACCATCCCTGGAGGGATTTAAAAGCCGGGTTGACATCGTGCTGAGAGACATGGGTTAGTGATGGGTTTTATCAGAGTTAGGTTGATGGTTGGACTGGATGATCTGAAAGGTCCCTTCCAACCTGAACCATTCTATGATTCTAAGATTCTGTCTTAGACCTTTTTACGCCACCAGAGACACAAAACACCACACTGACACTCAGTCATCCGTAACCATCCAATCAGTGACATCAGGGTGAATATTTGCCATCAGAAAACCTCTTTCTCCATTTGATGTTCTTTGCTCCGCTTTTTGCAGGTCCAGCCACAGCTCAGATTGGAATTGAAACCCACATCGCCCTGGAATTTTTGTCCAACAGTCACAGGTTTGCCCTTCGTGGGTGCCTTACGCTTACTCAGACCTTGGGCGGGCATCAGCGCTGGGGGCTGCCTGGACAGACCCCTTCTCAGTCTCCCCAGGGACACTCAGTGGCTTTGGCGTGGGTCACCTCGCAGACCCGCCTTCGCCCATGACAACTCAAAGACATTTTTCCTCTCCGAGGAAGTTATGGGAAATCATTTGAAGTCGTCAGTGATGAACAGGAGCTCTCCCCATCCTGCCATCACACCCATCATGCCCTGAGCGCAGCCACCTTCATCAATGACAAGATTTCCCTTACGCTCAGTAGCTCAGTGACCTTCCCTGCAGGGATCTTAGAGAAGATTAATTAATGTTTGTGAAGTGCTTTGTGATCCTTACATGAAAGGAATCAGTGAGGTATAAAGCATTAATTACCTTATTATTAAATAATCCCACACAGAGTCCTATTCCTGCCATTTTTTTTAATCTCACTCCTTTGATCACTTCTCTTGTCCATTCTTTCACTAAAGTGTCTACTTCTCACCCTATTGCTCCTCCTGGTACAAGGCAAGTTTCACACTGGTTGGCCCCCACACGATGCTGCCCTGAGATGCTCATGGAGGCCACCAGCTGGCCCAGAGCTGCCACCTCATCCCAGGTGTCACCTCATCCCAGGTGTCATCTCATCCCTGAACAGCAACGTGGTCCCTGCGTCCAAGAGGTTGCCCAAAAAAACCTTTGATCCACAGCATCATCCTTCTTTACCACTAAGGACTCAGTGAGTGAGGACTCAGTGAGTGAGTGAGGACTCAAAGAGTGAGGATGCCGGGAGGGATGAGATTTCTTCCACACCCAGCTGCACAGAAGCCCCTTGGTGCCCAAACTGTCCATTCCAACTTTGGGCAAAACAAGGTGGCAAAGGATTTGACACAGAGAAATGCAAATCTCCCACCATCCTCCCTGCTGTGACCCCACTTGTGTCCTTGGTCCAGTGAAGCTGTCACCCTGGTACAGCTTTCCCTGCAGACAGCCAGTTCTGGGCTGCATCTGGTTGTAGAAGGAAGAAGGAGGGGGACACCAAACTGCCTCCCATCTCCTGCTCCTGGCAGACACGTTCCCAGCCTCATCCCAACAGAGGGGTGGGCTCCCTGGACCACACAGGGGTACCTCCTCCTCATGGACCATAAACAAGGCCAAGCGATATGGGCTACATGGAGGTACCTGCACCACAGGGAACATCCAACAGGAGACAAACCTTCAAGACCAGGCTGGATGGGGCTTTGAGCAACCTGGTCTACCGGGAAGTGTCTATGCCCAGTGCAGGGGATTGGAACTGAATGATCTTTATGGTCCTTTCCAACCTAAACCATTCTATGGTTCTATGAACCTCAGGGTATCCAGAATGGGGAAAACTGAGCCACCTGCTCACACCCCTCTAAACCAGCCAGTGCCCGTTGGCTCGTACTGGTGAAGGTCACCATCGCTGCCATGCAGGTGGAGGGAGGTCATTCTCCCCCTCTGCTCTGCCCTGGGGAGGCCCCATCTGGAGTACTGGGACCAGTTCTGGGCTCCCCAGTTCCAGAAGGACAGGGAACTGCTGGAGAGGG
>JAOQGH010000014.1:203388-248817 GCA_025769975.1 Gallinago jamesoni | reverse complement strand
CGACACCCAAGAAGAAGGAGGTTTGCACAGAGCAAGGACACAGCCCACACCACCCCAGGCACGAGGGCCATCATCGTGTTGGGTTGGACTCCTGCAGCTGCTGAGTGCCACCGGTTTCACCCCATTTCCTCCAGCTCACAGCTGGCCCCGCAGGCTGGGAAGGTTGGGCTTTTCCAGAGCCACGTGAGTGGCTCTTTGGGAAGACACGGAGGAAATAACAGTCGCTGCAAGTTGAGGGGATGCTCTGGGGGACCCTGCCCAGGCCCCCCCTGGCCTTCAGGGTGGCTCCAGCACCCACCGCCCCTCACCCAGCCGTGGGCAGAGCAGACCCAGACTCGGGAGCATGCGTCTAAGTCAGCACTCTTTTATTAAAAACAATTACAAAAAGTTACAGGTTACAATAGTTATATACAACCCAAAAACCTCTTACCAACCACAAACCTCAGGGTTTACAGTGTTACGGTGCCCGGGGAAGGGGCAAGGGAAGGCTGTGGGTCCAACGCTTGCTCTGACCCACACCAACAGTGCGGGGGGACGTGGTCCGTGTTCCCACCAGACAAACAACCTCTCCCCTGATACCCTCCACTCCAAAAAACTCATTTTAGGGAATCCCAGCTGAACTGTGGGGAAAGGAAGGGGAATGATTGAGGTCCCCCTGACCCAGCAGGTCTCATGCCTGAAGGAACACATCCTGTGGCCACGTTCTGCCATCCCCAAGCCCAGGGACCAAGCCTCGCAGCCGGCTCCCTAAGCAGGACACCGGCACACCGGGTCTAACAGGACAGCTTTTCCAGGGAAGGCAGGTGCTGCGGGAGAAGGGCAAGGGACCTGGAATTGCCTGGCGAGTAGCGGGGGGAGCTCCGAAGCAAGAGCCAGCTGTGAAATCTATCGGTGGATCTTTGGGGTGCTCCAGGGTGAAGGGAAACGGGGGGATAAAGAGGGGAAAAGAGGCAGAAGCGGGACCAACCCCCCTCCCTGGTTAGGAAGCACTGAACTCACCCTGTCTCTCCCATGGCCTGGGCAGGAACAGGGTCGTTCCCTGCAGGCGATGGGACAGGGGGACAAGTGTCCTGAGGCTGCTTCACCTGGAAGCCCCCCACCCCCCAGCAGGGAAGGAGGTGGCTGTAAGGAGAGCAGGATGCCATGTGCCCCATGGGGGGGTGGCAGGGAGCTGCATGGCCCAAAATTTGGGGTATTGAAGGCTGGGAGCCTGTGCCACTGCCCACCAGAGGCAACACCAAAGGGCTCAGCGATAACAGAAGCCTTCGCAGTCCCCAACTCCCCCAGTGGCTTCAGGAGAGCCCAGTGCTGGAAGCCACATCCTCACCTCCAAGGACAGCACTGGGACTTAGACAGCCCCCCAGCCTGTACCACCACCCTTCGGCCCATGCAGAGGGGCCCGAAGAGGACACCCTGCCCGTGGCACACAGCCCAGCCCCACAGTCCCCACCGCTACACTAGGGACACACAGCATGTCCCCAAACTGAGCCCAGCGCTGGTGGTGGGAACAGAGGAGCGAGCAGGACCCAAACCCCAGCAGCTCCCCTACCCCACTGCCACCGGAGCAGCAGCCAGCCTGTGACAGGGGGACACAGTCCCACCTGGGAGGGACAAGGGGCTCTAATACTGGGGCAAAGCTGCTGCCTGGACCTCAACTAAAAGACCTCGAGCCCAGGTGGAGAGAGGCCACCAGAGCCAGTCCGGCTGCCCGCGCTCCTGCCACCGCCACCGGGACAGTCCTGATGGCTGCTTTTGGGCTCAGACAGACAGCAACTGGGTCTTTAACTCTCCTTAAAACACCCAACATGTAAACTAGTTTAAAGGAGTTAATTTTTACCTATTGCTTTTGCTCTGGCCTGCATGAAGTCCCTGCTCACAGGGACAGTGGTGGGGTGTCCTGCAGAGTGTCCAGAGGCCACCCACAAGTGCAGTTTGAGCTGCACCCGGGTCTCCCTAAAAACCTTGATCCCTAAATACCAGCTCACTGGAGACATGAGGGAAGCTCAGGGTGAGGGGAAGGACACCTTGTCCTAACCCACAAAGACGCCTGTTCTTCCCGCTGTCCTCCCCAGCACAGCTCCTCCTCTGGAAGGCTGCAAGTTGGCTCTGGGAGCCCAGTTTGTCCCAGTCCCGCTGTCCCTTAGCCCCACTACTTCACACACGGCTCCTTGAGGTCTGGGCAAGGGCTGACGTTGTGGCTTCCCCCTTTTGCAGAGTCTGCAGAATCAGAATGGCAGCTCTCACCGAAGAGATCTCCAGGGTGGCAGCAGGGGGCAATTCCCCTGACCCTGTCTCATTCCTCTCCAACCTGCTGCGACTGCACTGGGATCTCCACCCTGATGGCTTCAGGCCCCCATCTCACCACCCCTCGTTTGCCATTCACACACCAGCTACACAATCCACTCTCTTTACAGCTTCCTCCCAACTTTCTGCCATTTCCCCCCATCTCCAGACACTGCAGGAATCTACCAGGCTTGGAGTAGAGGCAATTTAAGTTACATTTGAAAAAAAAAAAAAAGAAAAAAAGAAGAAAAGATCTACCTTTAACTGAACCAGAAAGATCCTTCTGCGTGTATCCAACCTACCTCTAAAAGCTTCTCCTAGGAGCCAAGAAGTTCTCTCTGGTTGTGCTACTCAAAACCACCTTGCCGTGCCTACAAGGTAATTGTTGTACCACAGAACATCTCTCAGGTGGGGTGAAGAGGATCTGAGAGCCACTGCCTGGCCCCGGGGACCTGCTGGTGCCCTTCAGCTGCACCAGCAGCAGTCCGTGAGTCCCATAGGTACCTGGAGGGAAGCCCGGGGAGCATGCTGCTGCGTACGGGTGGACAGTGGTACTGTGAGCATTTATTGCACTGCTTCAAAGAGGTGGAGGAGGAAGAGGAGAAAGAGAAAGCGCAAGTCATCGCTTCACTTTAGCATCTTCTTTGATCTTCCAGACCATCAGCTCCATGCAAGCTCTGGCATCCTCGCTGGAGTCGTGTCCTTCCACTGGGAACAGAAAGCCAAGGACAATCGTTACTCCCTGTGCCCAGGCAGCCCCTCTGACAGCCCCTCTGCTGCTCGGGGGCTGCCTGCCCAGCACAAATCGCAGAGGAAGGTGGCCCAAGACCATGTCCTGCTGGTTGCTGCTGGCCCAGCTGCTCCCTGCCCTCTGCCACAGCAGCCACGGGTCCATCTGTCATCACCGTGAACCACAGTGATGGATTTAAAGTAGAAGAATTTCCACTAAACACATTTTTTGCTGGGCTTCAGCGTGATACCATTCCCTTGTTTAAATTAAGGGCTGAAGCCCTGCCAGTCCGAGACCCTCAGGCTATGGAGTAGTTGGTCAGAGAGGCCTCAACTTCCCCACCATTATGTTCACAAAGAACTCAAAGGAAGATGGAAATGAACATGCCAAGCTTCAGACGAAAAGGTCAATCTCAGTTTGCCAGAGAGAGAAGGGAGGGCACAACATGGCCTTGACAGAGCTCCCTCTGGTCTTCTCACACCCCTGCTCTGGTCCCCACTTAGCACAGAGGGGGAAGAAGCAAGTTCTGCTGGCCCTCAAACAGGGTTCAGACTGAAACTGTGGCAGATTTCACGTGCTGGGCCATTCACAGCTACTGCCAGATGCAGGAAGGAAAGATGAGAAACAAAAGGATGGGGCTTGGGGAGAGCAGAAGATGGCAGGTCCAAGGAGCCCACATCCAGATGGGATGGGACACCAGACCCTCGCTCTCAGCTCCTCCTTGCTCTCACCGTTGTCCTGGATGATGCGCTTGAGGTAGTCTGCCATCAGCGTCCGGAGAGCCCGTTTGTAAGGCAAACCCAGCCGGTGAGGAAAAACGATGGCGGTATCTACCACTGTGCCATGGATAAGCTGGAGGAAGGAAGCAGGAAAGAAACCTGATTATTTTCCCTCTCCCACAGGCACAGACAGACATTCCTTCGGATTAACCACGCTGAAGCAATCTTCCGGTCAGCCTCCCACTGTAACGCTATCACCAACCCCAACCCAACCAGTCCTGCAAGAGGCTCTGGCTGAATCAAAGATGACTCTCCTATAAAGAGCGTATACAATCTGGCTCCCCAAAGCTCTGCCAGCCCACATCCCTGTCCTCAAAGCCCTGCCTAACAGCGTGTTCAAACCAGCACAAATTCAGGGCTAATTCAGCTTGTATAACTCAAAAACAGGACAGGTCAACCCTTAATACCCTGGTCTGGAGAGGCTGGGATACCTCTGAGAGCGTCCTTCACAGTGGAAAACTCAGATGAGGAACCAGCTGAGCCCACAAAGCTTCTAACAGCCTTTTGACTGCTTCTCAAGAAGTGAACTGAAGTGGGAAGGATGTGCAAGTCAAAACCGTCCCTAACCCATTGTACATGACGCTGCTTCTATGGAAAAGGCTTCATCTTTGAGGTCTAAACCACCCTGAAAACCCCCAGTCTGTCAGCAATGAGTCAACAGGAAGCTTTTAACCAGCACTGGATAACTCAGCAGGGACGGAATGGGACAAGGAGATCCTGTACTTCTGGGGATAAGGAACTGCCTGGTGGACGGGGAGGCAGGGCCTGGCTGGTCCTGGGCTCAGGTCACAGTGTCTGGGCACACAGGAGAGGAGAGAGGCACCCTGCCCTCCAGGTCTGAAGTGTCATCGCGCTGGAGGAACTGAAGGTGCTGCCTGACCTGCACGTCTGAGTGAGTCCACAAACACAGGGTAAAACCCCGCTCCTTCTAAATACTAATTTTTCACTCTCGGGCTGAGATTAATCCTCTGTTGCCAAAATACATGTTCAGTGAGAGTTAAAGGAAAGTGGACAAAGGCAGTCCCACATCTTAAGCACAGGAGTAAAATGTGAGGCCTAAGAGATAAACCTGTACGTCTGACCGAGAGATGGTAAGGACGCAGGACGATGCCGACAGGACCCGGATGATCCCGACTCCTCATCTGCCTCGACTTGTCCCAGGCACCAGCTAATGTTGCATGAGAATCCCTAACCTCATCATTAGTAGTTTCATAGCCCAGCTCCGTAGATGCCCCCCAACAGCTGCAGTTCAACAGAAACAACCTGCCACGCTCTTCTGAGTATAAAACTGCCAACGTTATGGATAATCCCTCCCGGACGGCAGTCAAGTTTGGCACCCACCCAGGCACAACGATAATGACTTATGTAGATCAGGAAGGCTGAGGAAACGGGATAATACAGCTTTAAATAAAAATTGAAATGCTATTGCCATTTGGAGCTTGCCATGGCCATTAGCGAGATGTCAGCTTTACTGCCACAGCCTTCAGACATTACGGCTCGACGTGCCACCGCGCTGTCACCCTCGGCGATATCGCTCTCAGGTTTGTTCTCTTGGCAGCGTCTGCAACGCTAAGAGAAAATCATGCCTCTAAGAGGCCAGCGCCGTCATCTTGTGCTGATAAAACTGTAAATAATTTTTTTATGATGATGATGAACTCTCTGAGAGGCCGGGATAAAGGGTGCCATGGAGAGGTAAAGCGCTTTGCGGGCATTAAAACCTCCTGCTTCCAAACCACCGCTGTGAGTTGGCAGCATCAGCTTCTTCATCAAAGGAGCTGCAGGATGAAGGATGGACTGGAGGAAGTTCTGGCTTGTGAGCACAGAGTGAAGGCCCAGCTCCTGCCTGGCACACGCTCTCTTGGTGACCCTGGACAAGCCCCTGGGGATCTATGTTCACTGTGCAAGGGGAGAGGGCAACAGAGATGTGCAGGTCAGAGTGACCAGGACCAGGCAGGAAACCAGACAGAGGAAAGGTCAAACACCACAAATCTCAGCAAACCAGGCAGAGAACCTCACTCAGAGAAAACAGACATCTTAACATCAGAAGAGAAACCAGGAAAATTATGTCCAGCAACAGAGAGAATCAAGAGGCTTGTCCTGTTTCTGAAATACATCCTGTGGACATCCAGAGGGCACAGGGGACATGAGAGAGCCAGAACCTCCCCTGTTCATGCCCTAACCCCAGCTGAGCACACCTCCAAGCCAGTCAAAGGATGCTGACACCAACAGAGGATTCTTGACTATATGGCCAAGGGGTGAGAAGCCAATGATTTGAGATTGTTCTTCCAACTGGCCCTGCTCTGTTCACCCTCCCCAGTCACCTCTAGAGGTCTGTCACCCTGGGCAGCACCAGTCATTAAGAGCTGGAGTAACATCACGAGTGGTACACACGACCCACACCCCTGCTCTTCCATAACAGACAGTCTCCCATGGGCTCAGAGACAAGACAGACCTACTGTGTCTCCTGGTTCTGGAAATAAGGAGACAGAGAACACCCACCAGGGTGGGAAAGAACCAGAGAGAGATGTAGATGCAAGAGATGAAAGTTACCTTTAGTGCAAATAAGTCGCTTTCCAAGCTGTGGCCTATCAATATGGTATCTGCACTGAACATGTTCAGTAGGACGGCTTGGACATCCCGCAGGGTAATACTAGTGTTCTCCAGGTCCTCTTCTGTCACACCTGAGAATCTGCAGAGCAAGAGCAGAAAGGCCTTCCTCCACTAAAGGAACATCTCAAGAGCCAAAGTGTGGTCAATGGAGCTTCACCAAGTGCTCCCAGCCATTGCCCCAAAATTCCTGACTCTGGGCACAGACCTCTGACCCAAGGAAGACCATCCTCCATCCTTACCTGGTATTATAGTCCACCACCTTGGTGTCCGGCTTGACGAAGGTGTCGTACACCACTTTCAGGTCGGAGTTGATCACGGTTACTCTTGTCAGCTCCAGCCCTTGCTTGGTATAGCACTGCAAGCAACAGAGCAGGCGTGAAGACACGTGCGTGGCAACCACAGCAGTGTTGATGGAGTCAATCACCCAAGGGCCACAGCTCCCAAAATGCAGCACCTCCATCGTAAAAGCAAACCCTGCTCAGTATTGGCCAGCTAACTACAGCTTTTCAAGGGTGCACGCAGTCCCCAAATGAAACACATGTTGCTAAAACTAATTAATAAGAGCTAATTCATGCGTATAAGACCAATATGATTTGAAGTCCAGAGCAGAAAGGAAATAAGGTGGCAGAAAACCAGAGCTTTCCTTCAGCCACTTGTATCACACCTTCGGCCTTCCCCCAAAAGCTTTGTTTTACTCCTGCATTGCCCCAGTCATTAAGCACCCACCATTTCACAGTCTAACGCGTAGATTCCAGGGTACCCATCGGTCGTAGGCAACTTCTCAAAAGTCTTCACAAAGCCATCAAGGCTCTCCTTTCGCCCATCGTGGACATGTTGCTTAAAGGAAAAAAAAAGGAGGGAGAAATTTGTTTGTTGATGGTGAGAACAAGAATCCAAAAAGTTCACTTCAACAGAATCTCCCACTTAAACAAGCAGAATTTTTTTAATCTTTTCTAAAGTTTAATGAGGACTATGTTTTGCCTACCAGTCTGAGAAGGTCACCACAGTGGCAAACACAGCCAGGTACAACCGTGGTTCACAAGCCACATCAGGGCTAGTGGCATCATACTGACAGCTCACATGGGAGCAACACATTCCACACCTGGGGACTAGTGGCTTTTAACTTTCAATTTGAAGCAGAATTATTCAGAAAGGGTGATACTGAGGGTGTCACCCTCAGAAAGGGTGAAACTCCAGCTGCTGGTTCCTGGGTTAGCTGGCTGAGAACACCCAGGTGCAGGACTCTCACCACAGACATCCCAGTTTGAGCATTGGCATCAGGGGTATCACAGCCCACAGAAGGCAGCAGAAACTGGTGTAACGAAGTACCAGCCGATGTCAGTGCGTGCACACAAATAAAAGCCACTCTCTTCCAAACCCAGATGGTTCACAGACAAACAGGAGCTGCTGCCTACCGGCACTCGAGGCAATAAACAGAGACTATTTCCAACTGCTCTTCATTATCCCCAGATAAAGCTTGAGGGTCAACAAGATCCCAGCAGAGAAAAGCTCCCCAAGGCAGCAGGAAAACTCGGGGAGTCATTTCACGAGTGGCTTAAGCCACCACGAGACTAAGCTGTTGTTGCCACAGGCACTGCCCCTCTCCTGTGCAACAAAGGATCCCACCTGCTGACCAGCCTGAAACCCTTCTTTGCAGGAGGAGTTTAAAGGGGTGATTGTGCTGATCCAGGTACCAGCACCACTGGGGAAGCAGGAAGGTATAACCAAGGGCAAGAGATTGTGCCTGCCCCTTTGCCCACTGACATGGGTTTAGGTGGAATGAAACCGCTGCCCCACACCCAGAGGTGACACGCTCTCACCCTTATTCCCCAGTGGGGTTTTTTTTGTTTGTTTTAAGTTTGGTCTATCCCTAAATCTCACTGTATTTGTGCATAATCACAGGAGCCTGTGCACAGCCTCCTCCATCCTGCTTCTCACAGAGCTCACCCTACAAGGAATCAGACTGGATTTGTTTGTCTCGGGATAGAAAGGCTGGAGAGATGAGCAACTGAGGCACTTGTAAAGCTGAAACCTGCAGGCATGGGGATAACTAAAGCAAGGATTTGCCTATTTTCCAGCCCAGGTTATTGCTGCAGGTGCAGCCAGAGAACACAGAACCACATCATTTGAAGTGAACAAGGCAGCTGGGCCCACACTGAGTCTCATCTCTCCCAGTATCCAAAGCCAGCACCGCTCAAAGGCCGCGTGGTTTGTTGATTTCCAGGAGCAAGAGCCCTCACTTGTCCATTCTGCATCTCTTTTGCTAAAGAAATGGGTAGAGCAGATTACCAGGCCAACAGATAGTAAATATTTTTCTCCCTTGCATCTTGATCCCTTCCCTCTGTAATACAACACAATTGGGCAACGAAGGAAAGAAAAAAAAAAATATAAATAAATAGGGTGTTTTTCTACATTAGTTGATGTTCTGCAACTGCCCGGTTCTCCTTTGCTGAGAGGAAGGTAGAAAAGTTGCTTCTGTTTTTCAGAGCAGTGAAAGCAGCACACTCGGTTATCACAAAGAACAGCAGCTCCAGCCTCCCTGGCTCCCAGGGAGCAGAAGGTACCAGCACAGCTCCATCCTGCCATCTCCTGCCACACAGCCCAACTGCAGCGGGATCCAGGCAGGCACATCTCAGGTGCGTTTGGAAGGAAGATACAGAAAAGATTTTTTAATCTAGTTACTTAAAACAGCTTCTTATTACAAATATTTGCTGTTTTCAATGCCCTCCTCCAAAGCTGAGCGATACTGTGCTCCCCAGTAGCTCAAACGTCTCAGTATCCTGCTCTGGAGCAGGCTGTGGACTCCAACCTTCAATCTAACACAGGATGCTGTGAAACTCGCATGTTTGGTTGAGAAAAATCAAGGAAGCCAGACCACAGTGATCTGTAGCAGCCCAACAAGGAGGCAGATGCGACAGGATGCTTGAGCCCTGGAGCACTGGTGGCACACACTTCATTGAGTAAGAGGCTATTAGAGAGATTGTATGTTTCTTAAAAGGCTATGAGGTTTTATGGCGTACAACAGCCAGGCAAAAACATGCAGAGAAGTCGTGGTTTTATAGCCACATCAATTTCTCCCAACTTCCCTGCTGGATGTTTTTTGGAGCACTGATTAAAAAGAGATCCTCATTTCACATGAAAAAGAAACAGAAGTAGCAGCCCGATCCCATCAGTGCCCCAGGCTCTGCAGGAGCACCCTTCAGGTTGCCCAGACAATTCTTCCTATTTTGATAAGCCTTGAATTTTGCCCCAGAATTCACTTCCTCTCTCTGGCTTTCAGCCAGAACAAGGTCACACACCTCTGCAGAACCTACAGCCAGCCTTGCTGGCCTTGTATCGCTTGGGGACTTTCAAAAAGCAGGACTAAAGATGTCTTAGAGAAGCTCTGGGAGCTCCTTCCACTGGATGTGGATCCCTTTTAGATCCCCTCTCTCAGCTCAGCATCACATTCCGCTCCCCTTCAGGGCAGCCAAATATAAAAATACCACAGAAACAAGTGATGAGGAGAATCCCCAGAGACCCAAAGGAGAGCAAAAGATGGATTCCTCCCTCCAGCCAATGGTCTGAGGACCAGTCATGCCAGGCTGGGAAGCCAACTCTCCTCTTGCCTAAAGGGAGAAAAAAAGCACCTGGGCACAAATTTCCCAAACGTTCCAAATGATGCTCAGCTCTATCAAAGGGCCAAAAGCAGGTTTTTTGTTCTGCTTCACTCCCAACCTCTCAAGAAAAATAATATCTCTGAGTTACAACAGGTTCTTTGGAAAGATTTGGAAGATTCCTCCACTTCATACAGTAAAGATCAGCAGTTAATGGAAACTAACAAAAGATTTGGTGTACAGCAGGAAGTTACCTTAGCACAGGCATCTGGGAAAGCAAAAAATGGGAAAAAGGTTTTTGGCACACTGTCACCAAGGCCCTGAGACTGCTGCTAGAAAGGAAATTCCTTATTTCTCACTTCCTCGATGTTTCCCTAAAGAAGTCTGTATCTGAGCTTTTGCTGGGCAGCTCAATCCACTGGCATTTGCTTAGAACAAATGAAACCACCTCACTCCAGGCAGCTGAGTCTCCTCCCTCCTGTCAAACACTGAATTTTTCTACCTTTGCATAGCAAAAGATATTTTAAAAGTACTTGTTTTCCCCCCCTTAAGGGAAGCCACCATTCTCCTAAAAGCTTAAGCCAGGATTACACAGCCATCACCACTGTAAGCAAAGGACAAATGTTATTGAGAGTAAAAAGGTGTTGCTCCACGTCTTACTTTAGCAACCTGGCAGCCTGGTGAACCCACAGCTCCTGAGCAGCAGCTGTAATGAGTTTCCCATCCACCTGGCACTGAAAGAACAAGAGATAAGAGTCAAAGAGAAGAGTCCTCTTAACAAGAGACCTAAACTTTAGCTCTCGCACACAGAGATATCCCAGATGAGCACAGCAGCAATAAAGTGTCAAACAAAGGGGAAAAATAAGTATAGATTCGCACGCAGCAATCTAAAGAGTTTAAGTCTCAGCCAGACAAACTCCAGAAGCCACCAGGATGCTCTGATGGAAAACCACAGCAGAGCTCAAACTAGGTTAGTGTCTTGCTACAAATGAATTCAATCATGATCAGTAAACTCTCCTGGGCAGTGACAGACATCCAGTGCTCCCAAGGGAGATTCCTAAAAAGACTGATTTTATTTTTTTTTAAAACAAAGACAAACAACCTCTGCTCCAGCCCCAGAGCCACATTTTCGGGACGGTATCACTTCTCACCAGCAGCTCTTTGAGAGACTATTTAAGCAGCAGCAGGGCCACCCAGTGACAAAACTAGGAACTGCCACAACCTGTGAGCGTGACAAGTCCCGAAAGCCCCAAAATGTTCCACAGCAACTCAAATTCAAGGTAAATTCTGTATTTGGAGCTAATATGTGACTAAGCCCTCTTTGTAGAGATGTACCTCTCTGCTTGCGCAGCCTTCCCCAGTGATGGACACACTCCTCCTTGCGAACGCAGTTTCCGGAGGCTGAGACCATGTACTCGGTGCCGCAGCGACAGCAAATCCTGCAGGAGGCTTTGAGAGAGGAGAGAAGCAAGAGTCAGGTCACTAGAGATCCCTCACCTTTAGACTTGGCCAAAGCACAAGGAAATCAGAATCACTCAAGGCCCAAACACTGGTGAAACAACTTTTCCCGTTAAAACGGATTCCAAATGTTGTTTTAGACCCACATAAAGACACAGCAACCCCTCTGAAAATGCAATCCTGTAGCATTTGCCCCCCAAACACTTCTCAGAGGCAAGCATAAGACTCCCTGGTGTTTTGGGTGTGCAACACCAGCTTCAAAACAGTTCACATCAACATTTGCCACATTGCTTCTCCACCCACAGCAAATTACGTTGTACTCTAACACAGTTATTTTAAAAAACAGGATAAATAAGTCATTCGTTGGACATCAGAGCTAATGAAGCCTGCTTTGCAGGGGATCTGTGCCTTGTCACTTCTAAATGACATTCGAGTTCTTCCTGGGCACAGCTTTTCTGAAAGGATTCCATGGCATCTAAAGACAGGAACGCTTAAGAGCTGCACAGCCTGGCCCACCGAGGGGCAGCTACGGATCTCCCCCTCCTGCCACCTGAACTGCTCACAATTCAGAGAAGGGAGGTACAAAAAGCCACATAAAGGGGTTGACTGTCATACTTCTGATGTCCATGCAATTCCCTGAGTTCTAGTGTGAGCATTTAAGCTGCTAACACATTTCCAACTCTGCTTAAAATTAATCTGGACCATTTTTGTCCCCTACCCATGGGTGCAGCATTGACAGATTAGTGATAGCTTTAGTTAAGTAAGAAAAAATTCAAAGATCCTGCAAAATCTGCAGGAAACTACAGAAACAGAACCAGGAATGTGATTTCAGAGTGGTACAAAGGAGCTGGCTGGGTCACTGGAGAGAAGGGCTCTAACAAATACAGTACTTGACAGTGTTAATGCAAGAGAGCTTTGGTACAGGTTGCTTCAGCAACCGCAAGACAAATGTAGACACAGGGTGTTAACATGGATGAGCACTTAACACACTTCAGCAAGGTCTCTCCACGGAGATGCTCAGAGGAGCACCTCGCAGTACACCCTGAGTACGTGTTTCATCCCTGCTCCATCCCAGCCTGTTCCCATCACTGTCTGAGAAGCACAAATCCTGCTACCGGAGGTCCGAAAATTCAGACAGAAGAGGAGCCCACCCTGTCCTGAGGAAACCTGGGGGATCACTTTGTCCAGCTGCAAAAAAAAGGCTTTTGGAAACTTGGTTGGCCCCAAGCTCTCAAGCACAAAACTCCACAATCCAAACCTGCAAGGTAGGACCCACCGCAATACCAGTCCTCCCCAGTGTCACAGAATGATAGGGGTTAGAAGGGACCATCCAAGTCCAACCCCCTGCCAGAGCAGGGTCACCCAGAGCAGGTCCCACAGGAACGTGTCCAGGTGGGTTTTGAGTGTCTCCAGAGACAGAGACTCCACCATCTCCCTGGGCAGCCTCTGCCAGGGCTCTGCCACCCTCACAGCAAAGAACTTCCTCCTCATGTTTAGATGGAACCTCCCATGTTCAAGTTTGTGCCCGTTCCCTCTTGTCCTGTCCCTGGGCAACACTGAAAAAAGACTGGCCCCATCCTCCTAACACCCACCCTTTCAGTATTTATAGGTGTTGATCAGATCCACCCTCAGTCTTCTCTTCTCCAGAATAAAAAGACCCAAGCCCCTCAGCCTCTCCCCAGAAGAGAGATGTTCTGGTCCCCTCATCATCTTTGTGGCCCTAATGTCTCTATATCGGTCCATATCCCACCATAACAGCAGTTCATACACACAGAGACACAAAAAATCCTTTCCCCAGGAGAGGGGTGATAGCAGACACCAAACAGGAGCCTCTCGCCAAGCAACTCCCTCACAGCAGCAGGGAGCCTCTGGGTGACTCCCACAAGCTGGAGTCAAAACCTGCACCCATAGAAGGTGTGCCCTCCCAGGGGGAGGCCAAAGGCAGCTTGTCCAGGGAGGGAACCTGACCCTTCTGTAGTTCTAATTCATATTCTTTGGCAGCAATTAAAAACCTCACTCAGCTTCACAGCCCCACAAGCCACCAACTCTAAACCTCGTGTCAAAAATAACATTCTGGTGACACGCAAGCTGAAGAAACTCATCCTCTAGAAAGGCCTCCTCTAGCCATGCTCCTCTCCTCCACGATGGCTGTCAGCAGAGACAGAGGTCACCACCACGAAGACCCATCACAACAGGAGCCTGTTGTTGACTCCAAGCTGAGACCAAGAACATTTTTATGCAAAAAGAGCCTTTGCCAGCAGGACAGATATCTCCAGCTGTAACGTATCTAGCAAACCTCACAGAAGGAAAGAGCCAGCAGAGCTTACAGTCAGTTGTTTTCTTCTCCTCCACCGTGTAGAGGACGGCGCGACCAGGCTTCTCCGGGTGAGGCATCGGGTAACCGTTTTCCTTCAGCTGCTCCTCGGTCATGAGATATTCCTTCAGTCGTCGGTACAAGGCAGGTCCTGCACACAAAGACAATGCTGAAGCCAAATTGCTTAAGTAGGGGCTGTTTCATTCCCCATTTTTTGCTTTATCAGACCTCCTGGCAGGGACTCCTGCTAGTTTGAACTTGCTCCCATGGCCTTTCCTCAAGACTGACATGGAAATGGGTTTCAGGGCACAGTGACAGCAATTTTTAAAAATCTCATAATTGGTGCAGAATCTGCTTTTTAACCTCTTCAATAACCAGCATTAGGTTTGGAAAACACAGCTGAAACAGAACTCTTCCAAAGAGTCCATCATCAGGCCTTGCTGTGACCAGTGTGAGACTTTAATGTTTTAAACGCTTTAACTGATAATTTGTAACACAGTCCAAAGAATCCCCCCCCTCAAAGGCCACCCACAGCTACAAAATTCATTATCAGAAGCTTTCTTCCTGCTGTTGATTTCAGGCTGTTCGTTTCATTTCACAGAATAATTACAACTTCTTGCACCCTGCTCAATATCTCTTCTTTCGCCGCTACGTTAAACCCTTCCAATATTGCCGCGGACCCTTTGATGTTGCTTTGCTGAGCTGTACAGGCCCTTTTAAGCTTTCTCCATGTCAATTCCTTCTGCTCCGTGGCTTCCCCATCTCTCCTCTGATCTCCTCAACAATTTGCCTACATCTCTCGGCAACCAAAAATACCCAGAACTGATTGGAACCAACACGGATAAACGCTCGTGGCACAATCCTTTGGCTACGATATGACCTTCTTACGACGCTCGTGAAGGTGAAAACGAGCCCCGCGGAGCAGATGGGAGATATTTGTAAAAAGTTTGCCTTTTTAATCTGACGGGCACGTTGTAAAGTACTGCTTCAGGGCAAGAAAGTTCAAGTAAAATCCAGACAGAAAGAAAAGCCCCAAAGTCAGTAATACCCAAAACACAAGAGGCAGCTCTGAACTATTGCTGATGCTACATCAAAGGGACACAGGCCCCATCACCGAAGTGGGGAAGGTGCTGATCACTCACCCAACAACTGCCACACTCTTCTGCAGTCGGGTAATAACTCATAACACCGGCCCGGGGATAAATCCCAGCACTTCGTGCCTCAGCAAGATCCTGCTCTCCCCGGTCACAGCGTTAATTTATGGGTTATGGCCCCGCAGGAGCAGGGTCTTACCTGTTAAATCCTCTGCTCTCAAGCTCCCTGACCGGTTTAGAGTAAAGCTGGTCTTAGCAGCAAGCTTCCCTCCCAGCACCGCTTCGTGGGA
Organism: Gallinago jamesoni; assembly: GCA_025769975.1. NCBI lineage: Eukaryota > Metazoa > Chordata > Aves > Charadriiformes > Scolopacidae > Gallinago > Gallinago jamesoni. The sequence continues at coordinate 233,663 of JAOQGH010000014.1, read as the reverse complement.
CACCACTTTCTTGTTACTTGTCTCTGCAGCAAAAAGAGGGAAGAAAGAAAATGAGACAGACATGAGGTACCCAGCTGAGAAACAGCAAGTGACTCCAGCCCTAGAATTTGGGCCACCAAACACTGGCAAAAGGAAAACTGCTTTTATCCTCTGGAATTCTTGCTCTGCTCCAGAACGGGCACGTGTGAGGTGGTGGCCCAGCATTTTCATTCCAGCACTACGGGGAGCTTTCTGTTTGCACTTTCACCCCACAGCAATTAGTTTTTTAAGGGCAGCAAGGGCATTTTTACAGTTCCCCTGGCAGCTCTTGGAGCTCTACCTGCTTACCCAGCACTGCAAACCCTCCTCCTCACCAAAAGCACGAAAGGATCAAGCACAGAAGCACCTCGAGCCAGTCGAGCGCCGCGTGGCGGGATCACCCCCCCGCAGAGAGCAGCTTTGCTGTTCAGCTCCCCCACGGAATCTTTCCGCTTCCTTCAGAAAGGAGCTTCAGAGCTCTAGAACACGCTCAGCACATCAGATAATGGCAGAAAGGTGCTTTTTACTAATCATTAACTGGCAGCCCTCTCCTAAAGGCCAGCCTCCCCAGTTCAGCCGCTCTGACTAATGGCCATGAAGGTAATGAAGACAGAGGGGAGAAAAGGGAAGAGACCAGGGAAAAAAAAAAATTCACAGGAACAGCACAAATTGATTGTTTAATGTACCCTCTCGAGAGCCAATAATGAAATGTCTTAACCCTCTTCGTTTCTCTCTTGAAGCCTAATGTGTGTAACAGATTTCTGCGGTGATGGACGAGTCTATCACTTTGAAGGGATCATGTGAAAGTTACTCCATTAGCGGGGCTTTTCATTTTAAAGAACTTGTGCTTAAAAAAAAAAAATATAAAATCCATGTGGCATTATCTCCATTTAGGTTCAGGCAGCCAACAAAGCATTGCAGGACTTGCCTCTTGAAGGCCCATTAAAGCTTGCCAGACTATAAAAAGATAACTGGAGTTGTTTGCCTTTCAGCATAATGCTTCTGAGAAATGGGTCTGGGCTATTCAACAAGTTCCTCTCCGTGGCTTCTAATCCAAGCAGGGCTCCGATTATTAAACCACAAACGTGGTACGTACTTTTCGTACTGGACGGGGAATTGGGCACGAGGCTTCGGAGCTTCTTTAAGGTGTTCACTGCCACGTTCAGGTAGATGTTGCGGCTGGTGCTACGTTCATAAGCCACCTTCTCTTCTGACAGAGCCTGCAAACAAGGCAATTCATTACTACATACTCTTTTTTCCACTACCGCTTTGGGAGAAAAGAAATGTTTGGCTCTTAAAGTATACAATCCAAGTGCGATAGCAAAAAACAAATAAATTGCCTGTCAAGGAATTGATTAATAAAGTAGAATGTGGCACAAATTTATACTGGTTCTGGGGCCTGCTTAGGAGAGCAAGAGAAAAAAATAATAATTGCATTTTAAACCAAGTGCTGGAAGAAGCATTTTCATGTGAAAGCTTCCCTGACAGATTAACAAAGCCTGGAACTGCCTGGACAAGGCTGCTTTCCTCACTTTGGTGGCAGCACAAGATCTTAACCGGCACGAAAAGGAAGTTTGGCAAACGGTCACTCCTTGGGTGCAACAGGAACATTCCCCTTTGGGAGCTGTGAAGGTGAAATTCCACAAAAGAAATCCTTGTGGCGACTGTTTTGGTTACAAAACACACCACACAACGTCCTGTATTTACCCAACTAACATTAATGGCCTGAGTTTTCCAACAAAACACATTACTTTCTCAACTCTGCATTTGGAAATCCTACTTCACTATTTCCTACCAAGCTCCGTAAAAGCCTTGCAGCTCGCAAGCAGCAAGTTTTACCAGTTATATCTCTCTCAAACACTTACCTGTGCTCAGCACTTAAGATTCCAGGAGGTGTTTGCTGCTCTACCTGAGCAAAAGGTCCTTTTGTCCAGCTTCACCATAACGCACGCTCCCCTAAATCCCTCTTCTGGGGTTATGGAAAAGATGGTGCAAGGCTCCCAAATGCAGGAAAAGATGGGATTTCCTATTGGAAACCTCCACAACTTCTGTTCTCCAGCCAGAATCATATGTGGATAAGAGAGTTTTCTGGGTTTGCTACAATTTTAGGTCTCAGCCACTTTATTCCCTGCTGCAGACTCTATTCATAAGAAGCAAACACCGGTACAGACCTTGTCAAACGCTTCCTGGGAGGAGGAGCAGAATTTCAGGCACTCATCAATGAAGAGGTTGAGATATCTTTGACGAATATTTGTTGGGACTTTAGCACCGAATTCTGTGGGAATAACAGGCCTCTGTAAGCTGGCGCTCTAGGGATGAGACAGAGAAAGAGAGAGAAAGAGGCTATTCAGGGTTCCAGAAGTACGTTGCTTTGAGACTCTCGTGTTTCTTGCTGTTATTAATAGTGGCGTGACTTCCTTTCTGAAAACCTGCCCACAGCTAAATATAACATCCATCATTTTTGGTACTAAAAACACTACTTGAAGCTTTTGTGCCACCTTCAGTATTTGAACTGCTTCAAAAAACAACCGTGTTTCATTATGCAACCGAGGCCTCCCGGGGGCATTAGTCACAACCCCACATTCCCACACACAAACATTCCAGACCACGAAAACGGTGACATCAACACTAAGGGATTCTAGATTAGGATGGTACCAAGTGCCACGCGTGGAATTGGAGATGGGAACACACAACACCGCTTGTGTGCACACCAGACATGGGTTTTCTCAGCACTCTGGCTGTGAAGGGAGAGGGGGTGGCCCACTCCTGCCAAGCTGGTCACCAACTAAATCATCACATTCCTGGGACGATTCCCACATTCATTACATGGGACTCCTGTGACTTTACAGCATTGGGGGGGTTCTTTTTTTTTTTTTAAATGCCAATCATTGTGCTCCTGTGAAAGGATTTCCTCCTTAAATTGAATGACATCTTCATGCATAAAAACTGCACGTTGGACTGAGTTACGACCTATCACTGCAGTTTTCTGTTTAACACCAATTTATCTGTCAAATCAACACAATTTGCCTCTTTTTTGGGGGAAGAAACTGTAAGTTCACCTCTAAAGTTTCATCAATCTTACTCCATCCCACCCAAGAAACATCCATAAACCAAACCATCTGCTGCATTCTATAACAAAAAGAGCTCTACGGGAGATACGGCACATTCAAAGGGGAGCAACTGGTCCTGGCTCACTGGGAAGAGCGCTCATTTTCCTCATGAGACCCCCGCTTTGATGCCCTGTTCAAGGGGATTTGGTCCTTTTCATTACATATACATTTTTTCTCAACCTCTAATATGATACCCATATGCACCTCAGTTAACACTGGTAAATATCTTATCCTTTTCATGCTTCTTTTATTTTTAACCAGCTTCAAGTTATAGGTTACTGTGGTGGCTTTTTGGGTGGAGAAGGAAGAAAATGACTTTTCACTCCTCCAAAAATAATCAGAGTACATATGTTATGTACAGTTATGACATACAAGATATCATCAGTATCATAAAGATATGACACAAGATATCATCCATAAAGATATCTTTAATCAAGTCCTGGCACTAACTATATTCCTTGCCATCCACACACCACTACATGAGGAACTCTATTCTGAATTTTCTTAACAAATAATATGTTCCCCCTGTACTCACGGGAAAAGGAGGGACTTCTCTGCTGAAGAGCTCCCAGCAAAAGTACACAAAGGCTGGGCCAGTGCCCCAGAAAAAAAAAATTAAAAACAGGAAAAAAATATTTGTTTTTTCCTCAAATATTAACAGCAGCATAAAGTTTAAATGACCACATTTTAACTATATAGGTCACTGCAGGACATTGTTCATAAGCACCTTCCTCGGCACGGCCCTCAAAGCCCAGGCAGGCCATTAATCCAGCCACTTTACAGCATTGGGGGGTTCAAGCCCTGAACACCAGGGGCTCCGAGTCCCTGACACAAACAGCTACACGCCAAGGCAGAGAGCACAACAGAGACTCAAACTGAAGATGAGGGATCAATATCCAAAGAGATCAGAGCAGCACTTAAGTATTTCTACCTTTTTAAGCTCCTACCCCTCAAGTGTTTAATTTTTTATACAGAGCTATCAAGGAAAACCGCAGGAAGAAACAAACCCATTTAATCAACCTAATCAAAACATCGCTCTTTGGAGAGCGCTGCGTTTGGGGCAGGGTTAAACATCCCGCCCTCGACGGGGAACGACCAGGAAGATTTCCAGTTTCTCTTACCTGCAAGGAGGGAACATGCGCTACCCTTTTCGGCACGATGGTGCTGGTGGTCTTCGAAGCCATCCCAGCTAAGGTGCAAGCCTTCAGAGAAAGGGAGGGGGCTTCAGAGTCATTGGAAGGTGTGACAGTCCTGCCAGCAGCCGTCGTCTTACTACTCACCAGGCCTGCCAGAAACAGGAAATGTTTTTAGGCAGAAATCCTATCACCAGGCTTCGAGTTGCCAGAAGGACCTTAAAATCAAAGGCCCAAGCTGCAAGCTGTGATTTTTTTCAAATGGGAGCCTCCGAAGGGCTACAAATTGGGTAATTTTACCACCTTCCAGGCAAGGATGAAGGAAGCTTCTGCCAGGAAACGTGCCTCATCTCTGTTTGTTTTGGGGTAACTGAGTCAGCAGAGCTAAAAGAGGGAACCCTGTCAGCAACAACGCACTGACTGCCCCGCGCGTCAGCTCCCAGTCCTCCCAACTACAAAGGGACACCGGGGAGCGTTAATTGGTACTTCCCCTCCTGTTCGTGCCACCTCTGAAGGCATGAATGGAAGAGGGAAGGAGGAGCACACACTCTCCAAGAAAGAAAGAGAAAAAGAACGGGCTGAAGAGAGTGCGGCTGGGTGAGATGATGGGGGAATGGGGCTGTTGCTTTTTCAAACAGGATGGAATTTCTCAGGGGAAAGACATTCCACTGGTCACTATCAACAAAGGTTCAAGTCATGGCCAAGGCTACGCATCTCCTGATAGTTCCACATCTGCTCGGGAGAAGTTCAAACAGAAGGCAGCATCTTTTAACAGGGGGGAGGATGGGACAGGGCTCGCAGATAACTCCGCTGGCTTACTTTGTTTGGCTGCTGCGGAAAGGGCTGCGTTTGGCACGTGAGCAATCCTCCTTTTTTCTCCTGGCAAAGAAAGAGAGGCCTTTTGAACCAGCTGTGCCGCCTGCTGCTGAGCCAGCTGGATCCTCTGGTAACAGACCTCCTGAGCGGTGGGGGGACGGTACGGCCGGATTACGGGCTTGCTGGGGATCTCTGCCTGCACAGACAAAAAGGTTTTAGAGCCAGCACCTCACCTCCTCAATCCCCTCCCTCCGGCTTCCTTCAACAAAGAAAAGTCTCTTTTCCTCACCCCCTCTCTGTCTGCAAATAGAGGTTTTTGAGAGAAGATCCCAACCATCTTCCACAACAAAATATTTAGATTCACCCACCGAAAAACACGACATTAATGATTTGCCCTCTGGCAAGTTCCTAAATTGGTAGGTGGTATCTGAGCTGCCTGTTTAATGGCATGATGTTCCCCATCACAGCGTCTAACCCACTTCTGGATCCCGTCAATACTCCCACCTCTACAGTCTTGCACTAGAAAACAACTCCAACCCTGTGCTGCCTTAGTTCATATTGCAATGGAAAAGGGACCAAATACTCTCCCATCCCCTTTGCTGCACAACACTGAGTTTTACAGCTCTCTCCCTCCCTCTCTCTCCCAGGCTGAAGAACCAGCGCCATCTCCCTGGCATTACAGCAGCTCCCCAGCCTTGTGTCAGGTCTCTAGTCCTTGTAACTACTTAAAAAGTCTCACATATATGTATTTATGGGATTAGAGCATTACATAAACTCTGAATTTTAAACAGGCTCTGCCTCCTTCTGGAGGCATTTCACTGTCTCAGCCGTTACCAGCACAAACAAGTTACACAGGCATTTTCTTTGATGTCCAAATTTAGGCTGCAGGAAAGGTGCCAGGAATTATGTCAGCAAAGAGAGAAGTTTTCTAGCAGCAGAAGTACACGAGAAGCAGCAGAACAAACTTCTCCACACTACTTAATAACTTTTGAACTCTGAGAAACAGTTCTTCCCTGCTGAAATCTCTCAGAGAAGGGTGCGCTCAGCCCGGGTGTGATGTGGCGTTTCTGAGACCACAAATTGGGGACAAGCTGGCACCTCCTGCATTCCTGGTCTCTGATGCTGACAGTGGATTCTGGATACCAACCCGAGCACAGTCACCCATTAAATTTTAATTACAGACTTCCGAGCAGGATGGGATACTCATTTTCTGCCTCACCTTCAATTCCTTTGGCCCACCAGTTCCCCCGGCAACTAAACTAGAATTCAGCTCCATCCCTTCTGCTTGCCTAGTCCCTGAGCTATAAATCAAGACTGAGCAAATATTCGACTCGGAGGGACACGGCAAAGCACGAGCCTCAGCTCTGCATGTAAAAGCAGCAGTTCAGGTCCCATGGCCCCTCCTGAGCAGACCTGGCAGCGCGGAGCTGCAGTACCCCGGGAAAGGCACGTCCCACCACCAAGCACGCCAGATCGGCTCTGTTTGCCCAGGCAGTGGCCGTGCCAGGGCTCACATCTTTGGAAAGCATTTTGGGATCAGCTGTCACATTTAAAAAATGCATTCAGAGATTTGCACATGTCTAAAAGGCACCTATTTACAATAAATATTTGAGCTAATGAATTTCCAAGCCATTTGCTTCAATCTCTTATCTCTTCACTTTGGAAGAAAGGGCCCTTATCAAAACCCACGAACTGGCTGAAGATATGTAGTTAAATGCCTTGTATTGACCTCAGGGCTTCAAGTTATTAAATAAGCAAAGAAACCTTTTCTAGGCAGAGAGGAAAGGAAGAACAATTAATTTAGACTACCCAGCTCAAATCAGTGCTTAAGTCCCCCCTCTTATCCTGCTGGAACATAAAACTGACTAATCTGTGCTCAGCACCTGGAGGGAAACGCATTAAAGCCTCAGAGAAAACATGAATTAAAATCCCAGTGAGAAAGAAATAAAAAGATCCGAATGTCTTCCTTGCCTTGTTTTTTTTTTTTCATTCTTCTCCTCTGCATTTAAAGCATTTTCACAACTGCAGAAGAAGAATATCAGACAAGGTACTGTTGATATATCAGCTGATTGAGAACAGATATAAGGTAATGGCTTTAAACATCTGACAAAATTCCCACAGCCTTCTCTTAGGTCCGCAAGACAAAGAAAAGTACCATCAGACACAGACTGACCTTGTGTCCAGCTAATTTTTATCTAAGTGATTGAATGAGGCCATACTCCAGAAAAACGAACACCTCGATCTATCCCGATGAGTTACAAGCTGCAGAATCTATTTACTCTTCCACCACTTACCCTTGGTTTTATCAGAGTTTATTAGAGCTTTGCTGCTGTGTCTAACAGATGCCTCACCACGGTTTTCAGACATCAGAACGGGAAGGAAAGACATCTGACCCAGAGGGATTCCAGTGCAAACAACTCCAATGCCACTGCCTGAGCCTGGGACTGCATCATTTTCCAGTGTCATAAAAGGACAGAAAATCTTCACTTTTAAGAAACTAAACTTTTGCTTCTAAAAGCTGCACTTACATTTCCTTGTTTGACAAGATGAGAGATCCTTCTTTTCTGGCCAGGAAACAAAGTAGTTAAATTATCTTCTGTCTTTTCTTCGTTTCCTTCCTCTTTGGATGACTGGAAAACAAAAGAACAAGCTTCCAAAATTGAATAGACTTGAAGATCCCTCTCAATGAGAAGGTCTGAAAGTCTCTTTTCAGGTTAACAGAGAGGTGAGGTGTTGCAGGTGAGACCAATGTGTGGTCAAGCAGCCAAATTACGGAAACAAACCTTATTTTGAACCCAAGAACCACCAACAAAGCCAACAAACGGCAGCATGACAGTTTCCCCCAGGGAGTCGCTCCACAAGCCGTGCCCTCGGCAGCGTTGGCTGAGTCAGGGCAACCCCTACCCACCACCTGAGCACCCTTCTCCTGCCAGCCCCTCGCACACCTCACCTCCCATGGCATCCTGAAAATCCAGGAGGCTTGGGTTGAGGTTTGGTTGGGTTTTTTTTTCCCTAAGAAATTGGGAGCTGACTCATTTCTGCCCATGTATAACATGCTGCCAGAGCCAGGTCCCAAAAACCTGCTCTACACCAAATCCCGGTGCCCCCATTCCTTGTGTAGGGAAATGTTTCTCTGTGGTTTTATCCACAGCTGCATCCACAGAAAGACCACGGTGACAAAGCCCCAGGTGACACGTTTGGGGCCAGAAACCCAAGAGGACAGAACAGCATCTCTCCAGCTAAAGCTGCCTCTGAGCCAGCATCTCAGACCTGCTCCCACGGGTGGGGGGAACCACTTTAAGATATTCTTTGAATTTGACCCGACTGTTTGTTGATACAAAACACACTTCCTAAGTTTATTTTTCAAACCTCTAGCTCTCCAGCCAGTCTTGACTTCAGTTTTCCAGCCCAGCCCCCGGCAAAGCTCTGAGCAGGGATGAGCCTGATGGTCTCCCAGAAATCCAGCAGCCGAGGCTGGATCTGGGGATGAGCCTCGTTCCTCACCGCCAAGGCCAAGTGTGTGTTTAAACCACATTCTGAGGACATTCTGAACCCTTCACACCACATCACTTCACTCTGCAGCAACTCAATAAATCTGATAATTCAATTAAATCCCTAATAAACTCTCTCACAAAGTGATCCTTCCTGGTGGAAGAGTTCTGCACTGCCCACACATACCTTCCCTCCAGACCTGCACCCTCTGAGCCCAAACCACCCGGGCTCCAGCCACAAAATTATTCCATAAATAAATAAAAAATTCCCTGTGACCAATTCCACCTGCCAGAAAGGCAGCAGGAAAGCGGGCACCTACTTACAAACACCCATCTCTCAAAGCAGGATCCCTCCACTGCAATGCTTGTTCCTCCCTTTGCAAAAGAGAGGGAAATTAAATTTCAGTGCAGGGAAGGAAGGTAAAGCCTGTGCTGCCAACAGCGACCACGGCCACCCCATGTCGAAATTAACTGTTTGCAGCCTCTGGTTCAGCACTTCCCAAATTCAGCTCATTTTGAACCACCCTGTATTTAGAAAGCTCTAAAGAGATTATAATTTCCCACTATAGATTGTGTGCCCTTAGACTATTTTTCACTTAAGCCGGGCAATTTGAAGAAACAAAATCAAAAATAAAGTGCTGATTCCTGGCTGAGAATTACACTAAACACTGAAGAAAGAACAGCTGAATTTTAAACAAGCAAAATGAAGTGATGCTTAACAGCTCAGAAGAAAAATCATTGCACTCAATTGTTTTATATAGTTTCTTCTGCCAAGGCATTTCGCGAGGGGACAAGTAAAGACATTTTTTCCACAACACAGACCTCTCTCCCAACAGATCGGGGACATTATTGCAACACAGAGTTCAGCAAAAAGCTTTAATAGTCCAGCTTCTCTTTTCAAAAGATGAGCTCTTCTCCCCACACTGCAGATCCCGGCTCACTTTGTCCTCCACGTGCAGATGGTCACGAAGGGAAGAGCTTTGTTCCCAGCCTCCTCACCCACCTGACAAAAACCTAAAACCAGCACCAGTTTCTGATGCTGCTTTTAGAATAAAAGTCAACAAACAATGGCACAAAGAAACGGCCTTTCCACCAGGCAGTGGTGCAGTTCCTGCTGCACATCAATAATCCCACAGGGGTCGTTTGGTGTTCGAAAGGGTCTCAACTGGAACACACTGGAAGCCCTGATGGTGTCCCAGTACCTCCATTACCTTTTGGATGTGGGATAGCTGCAGCTGAAGCCACTCAGTGATTAATTCCTTGGACAGACACTCATCCCTTAGTACCCCCTACCCCCAGCACACAGAGGGCACTGGATTTTGTCACTTTGCTCCATTAAGCCTCCCAGGTGACACAGCTGACTCAGCAACCTCAATACCCCTGCACTGGTCAGATGTGCCAGACGGATAATGCTAGACACAAACTTGGAGTGCTTTCTCAACATTGTCAAATTTGTCACCTTTTTCTTGTTTAAAGCTCTTTCCAATCCAACTCCCTGAACGCCTGCTCTGTGCGCAGGCAAAATCACCCCAACAGGAGACCTGGTGGCGCTGGGACGGGTGCTGAAGTGAGACAATCCTGTCCCTGCACAGGCTCCCAGGATCCAGGCTTTGCTCCTGCTGCCCAGTCAAACTCAGGTGTTGGAAGACAAAGGATGAGTTTTGTCTGCTCCCATTTCCCTGCTTCAGAGGCTGCTGGAACATCACTGCCAGCAGCTGCTTTCCAGCCTTTTACACACATGGACTCCCAGGCTGGTTTGGGTGGGAAGGGTCCTCAAAGCCCACCCAGTGCCACCCCCTGCCCTGGGCAGGGACACCTCCCACCACACCAGGTTGCACCAAGACCCCTCCAACCTGCCCTTGAACCCCTCCAGGGATGGGGCAGCCACAGCTTCTCTGGCCAACCTGGGCCAGGCTCTCACCACCCTCACACCAAACAAGTTCTTCCCCACATCTCAGCTCAGTCTCCCCCTTTCAGTTTGAGCCACTTGCTCTGTTCTGTTTTAATCTTTGAAAACAAGGGTCTTGCATCCTCTGGGGACCACCTCACAGTCACTCACAGAAGCCTTTTACTTATTCTGAAACTTATATGGGGGTTGGGCTGGATGATTTCCAACCCCATATCTCTCTGTGAAACCCGTACTGGCACAAACACATTCACCTGGTTCTACCTGAAACTACGTTCCTTAAATTCCACTGCCACAAGAAGGCATCACTCAGATTAACAAACTTAGATTAGCTTTGATACCCCCACAACACACTCTAAAGCCTTTTCTCCAGCCTCCCAGGCCACCACCGTTCTTAGGCCAGATGGAGACACCTTACATTTCACAGCAGCTTTCAATTCAGCATGTAAATTCACGTGCAAACTCTTCAAAGCACTCACTCATGGTAAGGATGAGATTCTTCCAACATCTGGAGTCTATTCTCAGGTACTCTCAAGGTAGCTCTCTTTAGCTACCTGGAATAAGCAACACCACTAAACTAGACCAGAATCTTTTCACATTCACAAAAGATGTGCAAGAACCAACCAACCCAAACCAGCATTACCTGTTTCCCCAGCCTTCCCTTGTCTTCAGTTTTCACATCTGTAGATTCATTAAAAATCCTGAGACACTCTTCCATCGGATCAGACTCAAACTCCAAGTCTTTCTCGAGGACGGAATAATCAATGTCATCAGATGTTGAGGATGACGAGGATGACTTGGACAATTTGGAGCGTTTCACTTTCTTTCTCCCTTCATTGTCGCTCTCAGAGTCTGAACCACAGTCATCACCATCTGAGTCCGAGCTCACGTCAAGCAATGTGGACGGCAAAGGCCGGACTTTGTCATCATCATCCCCACTCTCATCACCAAAGAGATCAACGTGACTCAAATTCTGCTGCTTCCGACCCTTCTTTGGGTCTCCCTTTTCTGTAGAACCAACCTTTTCTTTCTTGCACTCCAGTGCTGAAGTCTTGGTCCCTTTCTCTTTGTTTTTACGACCAGAGCTTTCCTTACCATTTTTCAAGTCACCTGCTTTCAGTTTGGAGTCTTTCTTGCTGCTCCCCAGCTTCTCTGAACCAGAGCCTTTGATGACACCCTCACTCTTGCTTTTCCCTGAACTACTGCTGGAGGACTTGGATTTTTCTTTCTTAAGCCCATCTACTTTTTCTGACTTTTGTTTTTCAGGTTTCTTTGAATTCCCATCAGTTTTTACTTTGACACTTTTATCTTTACAATTTTTCTCATCATTCTTAGGTTTTAATTTCTCTTCTTTCTTGAGCACTTTATCTTTTTCTTTTTCTGTATTTTTACTTTTCTCCTTCTTTCCAACTTCACTGAGGCCAGGGCTTTTACTAACATCTGACTTCTTCCTTTTTGTTTTGTCTTTTGAGTCTCTGTTTTTATTTTCAATTTCCTGGTCATTCTTACCAGAACACAATTTTGCTGTTTTTTCATTCTTGTCCGATAGGGTTTTGGCAAGACTTTTCTGTGAACCTGGAAGGTCCTCCATGCTGTATTGAGCGTCTTTAGTATCCCGGGAAGTAAAGTCATCCAGGTTGGTGCTTTGCTCTTTGGTGGATAATCCGTCATTTGATTCACTTTCAGAACCAGTTTTTGATTGTGAACTAACAGAAGTTGGTTTATAATCTGCATCAGCCTCATCTTCAGAGGAGGAAAACCTGGCCTCATAGTCATCAGGTTCCTCACAGAGCTTCTTTCGTGATGGAGAATAAGATTCCTCATAACTAGAGACCCTGCCCCTTTTAGGACCCTTCGGCTCCTTTGTCGTGGCTTTGCTCAAAAGCCTGGCTGAGTAATTTGAAAGTGGGTCATATTCCAAGTCTGTAGAAGGCTTAGAGTCATCAATCACATATTTATTGTTAGTGACAGTGCTACTGTATTTTTTACTCTGTACTATAGCCTTGGGGACATATTCCAGGGAGCTACCTTTAGATCGGGAACTATCCAAAGTGTATTTGCTTGACCGGCTAGCAGCAGCGAGAGGAGTAGGGTTGTAGTCCGAGTTATTATTAAAGTTGTAGCTACCTGGGTTATATTCTAAGGAGGTAAACGAATCATTTTGTGTCCCAGCAGCAGACATGGGTGTATTTGAAATGAGCGAGGAGGCCTCTGAAGCACTGAACTCCTTGGTCGTTTCTAGCAGCTCTTCATACTTTTTCTGCTCTCTCTCCACTTCGTTTTTGACTGCCTCGATGGCCTTATTAACCAGCTCCAGCTCCAGAATACCGGGCGTCATACCTGTCATGTCAGCCAGAGCGCCATCCTCCGCCTCCAGCGAGGGCCTCGGAAGCTCTGGGTTGTAGGGATCATAGCCCCGTTCTGTGAAAGAGAAGGAAAAAATAACTTACTGCCAGCAATTTATGTAAACCTTTCTTTGGAAAAAAAAAATTGAAAAGGTCTTTTTAAGGTCTGATCTCATCAAAACCCAATACTGAAAGACACCACCAAAAGCCAAGCTGTTGGTACCACAGAAGAGACTTTTAGTATCAAAAGCCACCAGCGACGTTCTCTGGCGTGTGGCCAAACTACACAGAAACTACTCACAGGCCTTAAGAACTAAAGATCTATTAACAAAGTGCATTTATTACTCATGGAAAAGCTCTGTAAATTAAATATTCTTCAGGACACTAAAGAATAATCACTGTATTAGGACCAAGAGCTGCTGAGTGTGCGCAGAATTATCTGCTTAATTCAATGAAGTGAGCAAGGGAGGAAAGAGGATTCCAGTATGAAAACTGTGGATTAGGGTCTCATTTATCAATGCCAATGCCCAAAGCCTGCTGAAAACCTCCGATATTCCCCAAAGCCCTTTCTTTGAGGATATTTCTTATGGCAGCCACAGGAAAACCAGTCTTGTTTGGATGGACAAACAGAGTCCTGCTGGTAAGAAGGTCCAAAGGCAACAGAACCCAACCCAGCCCAGCCCAGAATAACCACCAAGAGAGGAACATCAAACACCCAGAACTCCAATACGATGTTTCTCCTTTCACACAAGTCCCTTCAGTGGCCTCTCTCACACGGGCCTTTCTAGGAGTATGATCAGAGGATATACCACACTGCGGGCTCTTCCCACCACAGCTCCCTAGGGCAGCTTTAGGTGAATGATGGTCCACCCAATGGAACTATATGGAAAAGCCAAAGCATCCTGTCCAAGGGGAAATGCAACTGGAGAGTCCATTAAAGCTCATTTCGTAACGTTCATCTTGAAAAGACCCAGGAGGTTGTGGAATCTCCATCTCTGGAGACATTCAAAACCCGCCTGGACACATTTCTGTGCAACCTCCTCTATGTGGACCTGTTTTGGCAGGGGGGGTTGGACTAGATGATCTCCAGAGGTCCCTTCCAACCCCATGTCATTCTGCGATTCTGTGACACGGGAGCAGTTGTCGCAAGCATTAATGCTCTCTACTTTCTGCCATGGGATCCCAAATTCTCCCACCCACCTTTCCCACTCATGGGGAAGGGAAAAGGTCAGAAGAAGGACATCATTGACACACATGTGCAGAATGACAGTACCCTGCTTGTCAAAGAACAGGCAGGAAAAGAACCTCACCTTGAAAAAATTAAGACTAGTAGTAGAGGAACCCAGCAATAAAGATGACTGCATTCGGCAAACTAACAGAAGCTACGGGGAAGTTAATGGCTGGGTTTTTGACTTTGAAGAGTTTTCAATCCCTGTTTTATCATAGTGTCTCTGGATGCTGCTAATCCAGAGGAACGTTTTGTTCTTTGCTACAAGGACAGTAGTAAAACTGGCTTTTCAACATGAATATGCAGAAGAACAAAACAGTAAGCAGAAAGATAAAAGATAGGAAAAAAAACCAAACCCAAGTCAAACTCTCAGGTCTAACAGGGATGAGAGAACTTCTTGTAACAGCCAGAAATGAAGAGTGTTTACAGGAGTCATTTTTACCATTCTCAAAAGACTGAGTTTTAGTTTTTTCTTGCTTTTTTTTTTTGTTTTTGTTTTGGGGTTGGATTTTTTTGAGACAGGCTCCATGACTACACAGTTGCCTTTGGTAACAAGAAAAGAATCTGTCTAGCACTTGGCAGAAGGAGCCTCCAAGCCAGCAGAATAAAAGAGACTGGGTTAAAATAAAGGCAGTGGTTTCATAGAACACTTTTTTACCTTCTTGGGTTTGTAATGTGTTTTTTTTTTAAAACCGATTAGCTCCTGATTGAGCAGGGACTCTGGGCAACCACAGCATGAGGTCACCATCTTCCAAAGGACAGTCAGAGCTGTGCTCAGGGCCAGAAATGTGGGGGGAAAGGACTAAGGCGATATATTTCTATAACTAGCTCCCCCTCCACCTACTGCAAAGTGTTTTGCAACCAAGACACAAAGAGGATTTCCAAAACTAGTGGCTGCTCTTCCCCATTCCAATGCCCAGCACAGCTCACAGCCTGCAGGAGAGAAGAGGGAGAAGGTGGCAAAACAGAACATCTCTGGTGTCCCTGCCCAGGTCAGGGAGTTGGAACTAGACGATCTTTAAGTTCTCTTCCAACCCAAACCATTCTGTGGTTCTATGATCTCAGCATTTGGTGAGCACCAGACAGATATCCAGAGCCTAGTTAGAAAAAAAAAAACAACCACTTGAAGAAACATAGGTAACAAGGAAAAAAAACAGGAACAAGCCCAGATGCAAGCAGCAGCAGCAGCAAGGCTAGTATATGTAAACAAATTAACAAAATAATTAGGTATAAATTACCCTAATAACTGATAAAGAACAGAGAGCCCCTCATACCCACAACCTCATTTCTCACCACTTTGCAGAACCTCAGCTCCGTAGCGGTAGAGAAGACCAGTGCCCTGAGGTCTGGAGGAGTCAGCTATTACCCTCCAACTCAGGATGGAGACCTAAAATTTCACCCAAGCATCATCAGGGGAAGAGCTGAAAGCCTGGGAGTTTGTGCAGAGATAAGGATTAGGTGGCCTATAAACAAACAGAGGCGAGAACAGAGTGTTCTGGATCTAAAGACTTGCCAAAATAAAATTAAAAACCACTACCACACCAAAAAAACCCAACCCAAACTACACAAAAGACATCGTGTCCACACAGAAAAAGCAATTATTTTAAATATATCAGGGTACAAGGAAAGTAGAAGATGACCTAAGCACAGACCTGGTGTCTGACCCTCTGCTGTTCATCATTAAAACTAATTTGCACATTTTCTTTCAATGAAAAGACCAGATGTAAAAATGCATTCTAATTGCTGAGAACACCAGGAGGATTGAGAAGCTGCCGAGAAAGAGCTCTTTTGTAGGTGTGCAGGAGGCCTGATGGATTACCCAAGCAACGCTGATCAAAGGCTGCCTTTGCCATGAAAGACACTTGAGTAAGTGTTCTCCACGATACTCATCAGCACCGTCACCTTTGGCCACGATGCATTTGCAGATAATGCAGTGGAAACACCAGCAGAAGGGTATTTTTTTTTTTTTTTATATATCTCTATCTCTATCTCCACACACAGATATACACACACTCCATGTGAGCCGGCGCAGGCAGGACACAGGAACAACCACGAAACCACAGATGAAACACAAAGGGTAAATTCCACCTCGATACCTCATGAAGCAGGGGATCCCCGAAGCAGCAGCAGGGCAGAGGTGTGTGAGCAGGACGCAGGCACCACGGAGCCAGACAGTCCTTGCCAGAGAGTTTTCCCGTGTCAGCGAGAGTCCCAACCTGCTGCTCCCACCCGTGTTTCAGGGATCGGAGCAGGTGAAGTTTTCCACGGTGTTTTGATCTCCCCGACAGCAGGGCAGGAATCTCAGGCACGTTCGATAAGGTGCCTCCGAGTCCATCACAGGCCTGTGTTACCTCAGTGCAGATGTTCTACTTGTCAAGCACACAAGACTCAACAACGATTACCGTGATATATGGGTTTTCCAACACCCCACGTGCGAGTCACTTGAGTTTATTTACAATCCTTCTTGCTTCCCTTACTCTCTCACACACACACACACACATATATATATATATACACACACACACATAGACAGAAGTCCCCAGTCAGAGAAATTAAACATTCTATCTGAAATCAGGCCACCTTTTCAGATGCCTAATTATACCCCCAGTAACTTGGGAGAAGAGAAAACTGGAGTCTGGAGAAGAAGAAGACTGAGGGGGGATCTGATCAATGCCTACAAATACTCAAACCGTGGGTGTCAGGAGGATGGGACCAGGCTTTTTTCAATGGTGTCCAGGGACAGGACAAGAGGGAACAGGCACAAATTTGAACATGGGAAGTTCCATCTCAACATGAGGAGGAAGTTCTTTGCTGTGAGGGTGGCAGAGCCCTGGCAGAGGCTGCCCAGAGAGGTGGTGGAGTCTCTGTCTCTGGAGACATTCAAAACCCACCTGGACACGTTCCTGTGGGACCTGCTCTGGGTGACCCTGCTCTTGGAGGAGATGATCTCCAGAGGTCCCTTCCAGCCCCTACCAGTCTGTGATTGTGTAAACCATGAAGAGTAGAAGGTCTCTGGGATGGCTGAGCCCAGTCCCAGGCAGGGACCCAGCACACCCGCTTCTTACTACCTGCACTCATGGTTCAAAGGAGTCACCTTCAGCTTTTGTGTTTATTCCTCTGCATTTCAAACCCCAAAACGAATACCAGGGCATAAAGAAGGATTAGTACAGGATGAACTGCACTGCTTTTTGCTTTCATACAAGACATCTGCAGTATTTCTGCTGAAGGAAAATGAGTGAGGCACCACATAGTGAAATAACTCTTTTTGGACGGATGTAAAACTGAGAGTCTACACTGTCCTTTGAGAATCACGAGATAATGAGAGTTGAGATGACAACTCCTTGTAGGATTGTCAACTAAACTGCTGTCAGGACACTCTTTAAAATACCAACTATTTTAATAAATTGACGTACCGCAGACATATGAAATAGTCCTTCTGAGACACAAAAAGGTGAAGTTAACATCAACGCTATACAAAACAAGTTATTAATAATTTACATAGGACCTCAGGGAACAATTTCTTTAACCTAGAACTACTTTAGAATATACCAAAATGAAAAGCACTTAAATCAGCCATTTTGGCCCAGAGTATATAGAAGTGTAATATAAGATTCTTCAAAAAAACCCCCAAGGTTGATTGGGTTTTTTCCTGGTTACAGCCACGTTGGCTCTAGGAAATGAGGCCTCAGTTCTGAGGTGGAGCTGGTTTATTACAGAGTTCTACGAGCCCACGACTACTTGCCCTGCACTGGTCCTTCTAGTTTGTGCAACAGGCGCAGGCAGTAAACAAAGGCTGCCATTAAATGAGTAATGGGAGTACAAGGTCACCTGTTTGATGTCAAAACTTATTTTACAGTGAATCATCCACAGAAAAAAGATGTCTTTTTCTTCCAAGCACCCTACCAGAATGCATACTTCAGATGTTTTAAATACAGAAAAGCCCGAGTGTATGACGGATACCGGCCGTTGTCAACCTGCAGGTTTTGGAAGGAGTCAAGCTCTTGCACACACGTGGGACACGGGTGACAACGACCTTCCTTCCAGACAGAACGCAGACCTGCCAAAGCAGCACCAGCTGCTGCTAAACAAAAGGGATGCAAAAATTAGAAACCTTCAAATTCAGGGCAATTAGGATGTGGGAAGGGAGGGGTTCGTTGGGGAAGCTGCAGAGGGACCGGCACGGGCCAAACAACAGCAAACACTTTCAAGACCCGCCGCTGCTGAAGCCACCCATTTTCCCGTGTCACCTGGAGCTGGCAACAAAAGGCGCATTCATCGGGAGATGGGGAAGGTGAAAGCTGTTGGGAGACCTCTTTGTAGGGGAAAAAAAAAAAAAAAAAAGGCATTTTTATTTTAACGTCATCAGCCCAGCTTTGTTAGCTGAACAGCTTGCCTGTGTTTACAGTGCCTGCACTTAGCAAATGGACAACCTTTGCGATTACAGAAAAATTATCACCATTGGAAAATTATTTTAAGCTTTTCATTTAGTGCTTCACAGAAGAGACAGTGGCTCTCAAGAACAAAATGTTTCCAAAAGGCTTTACCAGCAGGCTGAGTTTTGCTACTCTTCAGAATTAAGTAGTGCAAAAGAAATGACAGTTTTTGGTGCAGACTTCATTTGCGAGTACCCAAAGCAAATTTCCAACAATTAATTTAACAATAATATCCAACCACTTGGAAATAATTAACACTGAGATTTAAAATAGTACATTTCAAATAATTATCCAGAATAAATGGGTTAGGAGGACAGGTAATAGGAGGGAAGAGAAATGTTTCTCCAAGTTTAATCCCAGTCCTAATGATTATTTTTGCTCCTTTTCTCTTTTTAAAGCATAAATTATTAAAATTAAGTATTAAAGACACAGATAACCTTGTGCTGGTCTAAGAACATTGGGGAGGGAAGGTCGGAGAGGTTACAGCTAGTCTAGTCCACGCTGTCCTCTCCCTTGCACCCCACTCCTTGCATTTATTACTCCACGAGAAGTATTTGATGCCACAGCATCCAAGTACATCATGAACCAACACAGTCATTTCTTCAGTGGAAAAAAAGGAAGCAAATTCGAGAAAAGAAAGACTTATATTAGCAAGGCTGAAAAAAGCTTGAACGGTCATCCACCACACTGCGGTATTTTTAAACCTGCTGTGACAAAGCCATCGAGTTTCACCAGATGTTGTCGGCCAACGTCAGCGCTCGGTGCCACTGAAGGACTGTCTCGGTGCCACTGAACTTGAACAGGGGGTTCCCCGGAGGGTGTCACAACCAGCACAGGGAGGGGGGATGACACCAAGGGACAAGAGCCACCAGACATGACCCTTGTACAAGCCATAAGCCATTTTCTCAGCTCAGCCCCGCCAGCACTGCTGAGACGCCGTTGCCGGAGAGGAGACACGGACCTGCCCGATGAGTTCAGTCCTGCGAGGGACCAGCTCCACCATGGGCTGTGTCCCTGCTGAGCATGCAGTGACAACAGGGATCACTGTCTGACCAGAGGATGCTACTGCACACCCCTCAGAAAAAAAATGTCCATGTGAACAGCACACACCTCATTTAACTCAAGAAAACACAACTTGGGCAGTTTTGCCTCTGGCACAGCAGAAGAGGCACCTAAAAGGTCCTCAAACCCACTAAATATGGCAGCTACCCCCTCTCGATGGCTTCCCAGCTTGTCCTGGGGGGCAGATGGGACCCCCAATGCTTCACAAAGCAACACTCGTTAAATCCGAGGATGCAAAAGCCAGAACAAGATGGTCTGGCCCATGAAAACCCATCATTTCCATTCCTCCATTGCCCAGTCATTTCGCGAAGAGCATCAGAGGCGGGTCAAGATTTGTGATAAATGTAATATTTTCCTACGGGGAAAATCACACCATCGGTACATTTCTCCTATAACCAGGGAAGGAACGTGAGAAAGAGAACTGGGAGAGGGGCAGAAAGCAAAGGCTGGCACCCCGAATATCCCAATGGCTCCCCCAGCCCCACAGCCTGTCATAGCCCGGGCTGGAAGGTGTCTCACCGTTTTAAACTCGATGATACAATAATCTGGATAGTCAATGTTTGGATTCTTTGGAGATCTTTCCACTCCCTCTCTCATTTTTAGCTTTAAAGTTATTCCTCAATATACAAGAATAGTTGAAATTCTGTTTGGGAAAAAGAAATAAAAAACAACAGAGACTTTTTTTTTTCTGTTTTTGAGAAAAAGGCAGCCCAGAAAACATCTCCACATCTCCTGGATAAGTGCCAGGTGAAACTAAGGATCTGCTCCAAAACTTAATTAGGGGAGCACATTTTTTTTTCAAAGAAGCAGCAGAATAAAAAAAAAACAAAAAAACAAAACTTCAAGTGTTCTGGCGTCTTCCCTCCACCTTGAAAATTCACTTTGACCAGCGCAGTCATAAGCAGTATGACTCCTCACCCACCAGTCCCTTCATTCTCCAGCCTTTCTCTGGCTCACTCAAGATAAGTTATCTTCTCAACACCTGCCTTATTTCATTTAATTATTTTGGGTGAAGAATTCCCATTTAACAAAAAAAAACCAAAACAAAACAAAAACAACCCCAAACACAAAACTACAGTATTTCACGTACAGGCACAACTGCAGACTTTGAAAAAACAAGTTAAAAATGAGAGAAAAGCACCTTTCAAGCCATACGACATTTAAAAATTTCATCTGTGACTTACAAAAAACAAAATTTAAACTGGTTTTAAAACCTGTCTGGCTTCAGTTAACTCAAAAGCTGGAATTAATACTTTGCAGCTCCTTCAAGACTCAGACACCTGCAGCTCCACAGACCCTTAACCAGCGAAACCAACACACTGCCCGGCTCTTCTCTTTAATAAAAAGGTTAGATCTCACAGAGAAATTAAAAATCCTTGTGAAACTAAACCCTCAGAAGCAGAGCTGAGGTTTTTTCTGCATAGTCCAGATATTTCAGAGGCAGATGAAACCCTGAGGACCAAAGCCTCACGTTAAATGAACAGCCAACACGTGAAAGCCTCTGTGGAGAAGGCGCTTCTCTCACCACTGCTTCTTCACGTACTGCAACCCCCACAAAAAACATGACTTCACAGTAAGGCAAAAACTTCAAAGAATTACCTGAGCTCCTCGCGGTTAATAAATATTGCAGATATTTGTTCATGCTGTACTTGAGCCTTTTAATATCTGCTTGGTACTGCTAAGACAACTCCGGCAAAGCTTATGGCACAGCCCCATTGACCATGTGCTGACACAGCACTTTCTGGGCTGCAGAGATAATTAGGGCAGGACTTACCAAGCCCAAGTCCCGCCTTCACCCTCGTTTACTCCCAGGTCAGATTGGGTTTTACTCCAGTGTCTGCAGCAGCTTTTCGCATGGTTTCTTCTTTCCCAGTGCTACAACGATCACCTCGGGGAATTTTTTTGACATCGTACTTTCCCCAACCATACACATCACTTTTTATTTGATTTGAGTGATGAAGTTGGCAAACACCGTTGTTTTCCAAAGGGTGGGTGATCCCCGGGGTGATGCTAGGAGGCCTCCCTGTCCCACCGGACCCCTCCAGCAGCACAATTCCCATCCGGAGCCCAAGGCCACCCCATTTCTCCGGCCCCACAGCCAACGCCGGGTGCCAGCAGGGCAGGAGGCTGCAGGCAGGGCAGGGGGACGGTCGGTGCTGCCTGTCGCTGCCTGCCCATCACTGCCTCTCCGGGATTTCCTGAGCCAACAACACCACCCCGGCGCCTCCAAACCTCCTCGCCCAGCACAGGGCAAAGCAGGGAAAGTGATTGGTGAAAATCCTGGACTAGTGAATTGCGCTTTCCCCTTCTCCAGCACTAACGCAGCACGGCGTGTTTGACTAGGGAGGAAAAAAAAAAAAAAAGTATCAGAATAAGGCAAGATATTCCCCACTGGAGAGAGGAATCCCCTGGAAGAGCAAAGGAGCCCGGGGAGCTCTCAAACACTGGCACGACACTACTGCCTCGACACCCAGACAGGTCGCTGCACCTTTGGCCTTCAAAATCTTTCTGGCTTGACAGAGATTTGCTCCCACCTCCTGATTTTCAAGTATCTAACGAGCGAGGAAGAGACTTGCGCAAGCTCAGGGCTGCGGCTGCCCACAGCCACGTTACCACTTGCAGAAAGACCAAAACCCAGCAGTTCACGCTGAAATCCCAACCCAGAAATCGGCTGCACCTGCCCACCCACAGGAAAACTGCCAAAACCGACATTTTAGCGAAATGACAGGAACTCCCTCACCGCTGGAAAGCTGTGACTTTGATTTACATGAGCAGACACGTCCTGACCTTACCGTCATGTGGATTTTCTATTCCTCATTTCAAAACTCGCTTAAAAAAAACCCAAAAACCAACATCCACCGGTGACATTTTGGTAATTACTGTCCTGAACACAAATGTGGAGGGAAAAAACCACCCACCCAGTTGTAGCAATGTCCCACACACACACAATTCATGGACTAGAGCATCCAATACCAAGCCACCCCATTTCCCCTCTGGGTGAAGAAACACCAAAGGCAATTCCTAAGTTTCCAATTCTGCTCATTCCATTGCCCTGTAGCAAATACAATATTAAAAGCTCTTTCCTACAAGAAGCCGGTCTTGCACAACGTCAACTACAGGAAGGAAAACTCAACTTTTAAAGACTTTTTTTTTCATCCTTTCTACACAGCATGAACCTGCACTGCAATGTAAGTAAAACAAATGCAACCCCTGGCAGGGCAAAGGCTGCTCCCACCAAACAGGGGTTTAATGCTCAGCCCCTCAGCACATGCTCTGTGAGGAACCCAAGAGGTGAAGAACACAACAACCTCAATCCTACGGTCCCACGTGGGCTGAGGATGATTAAAGCTGGGTTTTAACACAGAAAGAGCCAGTAGCATTTTACACAGCCATCCCACATGAGTGCTTTTCAGCTGAAGACTTTGAAGAAGGGCAAGATAAAGAGCTCGCCTGCAGCAGTGATGGGATCAAGCAGAGTTAAAGCTGGGGAGATACATGGTTTCTCCACACCTGACCTGGGCAAACAGGAGCCAAACAGTGTTAGAGCAGCTTATTTGTGGGCTGGGTGGCGTAAATCAAACAGAGATGAAAATCTCCATTGCTGGATGGTACCACGCAAACCCATCCAAAGATGCAATCCAGATCTAACCTACAAATCCTTGCCTGTCCAAACAGAAAATCCACACAGCAAGAAGACCGGTCCACGAGCCTTGGACCAAGCAGAAAACCACTGAGCAACTGTCAGCACCGGCTGCTCTAGAATAAAGAATTTGCAGGCAGGGTGCTGAAAGCCTTGCCCTTCCCATCGCGCGCCAACACAAGGATCAGAGCAGACAAAGAGGAGCTCAGACCTCCAGACCTGGACGCAGCTTTCAAGAAACATCCACCTCCAAAGCATCTCCTGACAGCTACTATCAAACTCGGCAAACCAAAGAGCTGGTTTCCTTAAGATATTTATGAAGAGATGTATTACGCTTCTTTTATGTCTTTCAGCATACTCAGGACCTAGACTTTAAAGAGAGACCTATTTTTCTCCTCTACAGCTCTTGAAGAGAGGCTTTTAGGACTGAAGGCAGTTCTTCCCTACTTACACAGCACGCTTTCAAAGCACTTCACGCACATTCAATAATCTTTTCATCTGAAGCAGGTGGGTTTTAGTCATTTTGTAGATGGAAAAAGCACTTCAGCCAAGTCAGGATTAGAATTTGCAATCTCCATATTCCCAGTCCCGCACGGGCTCACGTCCCGATCCTCAGCCCACCAACAGCACCCTGGAAATACCACATCGGCACCTGCTACCACTCCAGCACCTTCCTCAGCTTCCAGCCAGCGCTGAATTTCCACAAGCCTCCAGGCAGCCACACTCTCACCAGGCAGGCAGGTACCTGCAGTAAAGACACCAGGATCGATTTGCCCCATAAAGTATCACACATTTCAGAACCCAGTTCAAAAGTACCCTACGGACCAGTTCTCACACCAGTTCCCTCCTCACCTGACACATTTGTGTTTACTGAGCTGCTTTAGAATGGAAGAGAAAAGGAACTGCCACTTGCAAAGAGCATCAGACAGGGGAGAAGGCAGTCCTGCTACAGATAGAATCATAGAATTGTCTGGGTTGGAAGGGACCTTTAAGGTCATCGGGTCCAACCATCAACCTAACTCTGATAAAACCCATCACTAACCCATGTCTCTCAGCACTACGTCAACCCAGCTTTTAAATCCCTCCAGGGATAGTGCCTCAACCACTTCCCTGGGCAGCTCATTCCAAGGCTTGATAACTCTTTCCCTGTAAAAATTTTTCCTAATATCCATCCTAAACCTCCCCTGGTGCAACTTGAGGCCATTTCTTCTTGTCCTATTGCCTGTGACTTGGGAGAAGAGACCTAACAGGCACAGAGGCCTCTTCACCACTGTCCCCCAGTGGTTTGGACCATTACAGAACCATATGAAAAGCAAGGATCTTCAATTATGCTCCTCAGGCAGTCTGGAACAGTGAGGGGAGCAGAGAAAAAGGGAATGGTGCTATATCCCACTAATTCTTTTTTTCACCTCCCTGCTTCTCCACCCGGCCCACATCCACATCCTCCTCTCACCACAGCCAGGCATGACCAGCTCCATTTCTCAGTTTTCAACTGCTTTCAAGCCTACAGAAGATCTGCTCAGAGTTTTGGGGTTACTGCCAGTCCCACGGTGATCCAGAAACATCAAAGTCAACAGCAGCCTTGAATCAATATGTTTAGTGGGCTGATTCTTCAGATGTTGTCCTTCTTTCTAGGCACTATCCCAGAAAACGCAGATCTTGTAGCTCTTGATGCAGGTACCCACCTCCTTTGGCAAAAAAAAATATGCTTTTAAAGCTTATTTATCGAGTGAAGCGATTAAATAGGTCAAATATGCCCCAGTGCACTGTTATAAGGCTACTCTAAAACAAGGCAGGCAGTTTTGCTGACAGGGAGCAACTTCTGTTGGACCTGCTCTCAAGAAGATGGTTGCCTGGTCGCCAGTTAAACCACTACACCCTCTAGTGTAAACCTTAAATACATCCTTCCAGCTTCAGGCAGACAGAGGAAAAGACAGGAACACTCCAGCCTGAAGCCTTCAGATAGAGCTAAGCCATAACACTGCTTAAAACAAAACACTGTAAAAGAATCTTCCACTCCTATGGAAACCGAGCACCTCATGCAACCACACTTTCTAAGAGACAGCACTGTTATAGCGGGTTCATCGCTCCTTTTCCATTTCTCAATGAAATAACAGAAAAAATGGCTGAAGCCCAACACGAAGCTGAAGCAGAATCTACAGCCCCCTGGTTGTGACAGCCATGCTGTGTGGGAGACACCAAGGGTTTGGGAAAGAGGGCAGGATGACGCTGAGCCGAGTGGGGGAGTGGGAGGCAGCCGGCTGGATGTTAAGCCCTGGGATCCTGCTTCTTTCGCAAGAGGCAGACGCTTCACCCAGGAAAACCAGACCTGTGCTTCCAGCTTTTGTTTTACAACAGCCAGAGCTTCTGCAAGAGCCATAACTCACTCAGCAAACCCCAAAACACAAGCTTTCTCTCCTGGGTCACTAACACATCCAAGCCAGGCCTAACACTGGGATAATTTCCTTTTTGCCGTTCACACTCAGCTCCTACATTTAGCGCTTTTCAGCAAGTATGAGAAGCCGCACACGCTTTCCAGGTGCACCAGGAGGTTTTACTAAAGACCAACCTTCACTTCCCCATTTTGAAAATCAAAACCAGCGCCAGCATTTATTTAGCACAGCAGCAGGTTTCAGGTGGCAGACCGAAATGAGCAAACCCAGTTCCAGAACTGACACTCTACAGATATTTAAAGACAAACAGGAATTATAGACTGAAAGGTAATTATAATATCAAGCACCTAGAGGACCATCCTAGAGGGATGGTCCTAAAGTTCTAGTGAGCTTTTCAAATTCAAAACAACATTGAAAGAGGCAAAAACTTTTGTCTTTCTAATACGGCTTATCTGTCTGCCTGTGATGGCCCTGAATATGCTTCTTTTATTTTAAACTAAACCACAGTCATGGTAACCTGACCTGGTAACCAGGAGACACGAAAAATTAATCATCTTCCAAATCCATGAAGAACTCAAAGTTAAGCAAGTGCAAAAGAAACATGACAAGCTGTGCTTTATTTTGACAACTTCTGCTTCAGGTTGTTAGAGAGCATACACACTAGCAAGTGCACCTCTCAAATAACAAAGCTTTAACAAAAAGAAAGCAAGCAGTATTTTACCAGGGAGAAGAATGAAGGCTTTCTCTCCAAATAAAATAAGCAGATCAGCAAATAATGTAAGCAAAACATCAAGAATTGCTGGAATAACAGCGAACAATAGCTCAACATCTTTTTTGTGGTCAAGCTTCATTTGAGAAACCTAGTAGTGCTCCGTGCCTTGACAAGTCCCTCACTGGGAGGGGACCCGGTTCATCACACTCCAACAGCAGGACCTGCCCCCAGGACTGGACATGGGAACACATCACCTCCAGCTCCCCAAACCCAAGCACCTCCTGAAGGGCCGTGACAGCATAGCAGCTCCTGGCAGAGGTTTGAAAGGCTGCCCTGACACCTCAACACCACGTGAGCCGGGGTGCCTGGAGGGACAAAGAAAGGCAGCAGAACAGAGAAGCCCTTGTGCAGGCTCCATCCCGGTGACAGAAAGGCTGTCAGGCATTTTGGCAAGCTGCTCCCCACCACCCCTGTGTCAGATGGCAACTGTGGGATCCAACCGACAACGATGAGGAGGAAACACCCATCTCTCTCTCAGCCGGTGGGGCACAAATGGCCCTTCAGACCCTCCTTTGGAGGCAACAAGAGGTGACAACCAAGGGCCCAGAGCCTGGGTAGGGCTGAGCACATGCCGTTGCACGGGGGGGGGGGGGGGCACCTGCCCGGCCTGTATGATGCTGACAGTCCCCCATGGGGCCATCCCACTCGAGAGGGACTGGAGGAGGGGGTAATACCTGAGGGAGGGGGCAATACCTGGGAGAGGAGAGTGGGATGTCTAGTAGGGGTGGCGCAATACCTGGGCCCTGGAAGCACAGGGGATTTAGAGGAGTCGGAGGCAAATTCAGGCCCTGAAGGGTAGGCAGGCGTAAGACAGAGAAAGGGCAGGGGCCTGTCCTTGCCACGGGGAGGACGCGCTGCTGCCGGGGGGGCGACAGAGCCGGGGCGAGGGGCAGCGGGGCCGGGAGCAGCCACAGCCCGGGGAGGGAGAAAGACGGGGGAAGGAGGTACCGCGACCCGCCGGGCCGGGGCCGTACCTGCGCCGTGGCCGCCGGAGACTCCGCACGGGGCTGCTGCTGCCGCCGCCGCCGCCGCCACCGGAGGGTGCCGGAAGTGGCAGTAGGGCCGGCGGCAGGGCGGGCCCCCGCCCGGCCCCCCACCGTTGAGGAAGGGGCAGTCGATGCCGCGGAAGTAGCCGGTGGATCTCAGCATCCCGCCGGCTGCGGGGCAGGGAGCGGGGCCAGGGCGCGGAGGGGAGGCGGCAGCGGGGGAGGAAAAGAGGCACGGGCGGGAGGGCGGCAACAGCGACGCGCTCCCGCCTCACAGCACCGGCCCCGCCGCCATCTTGGAACTGTCAGGCCCGGCGGCGAGGCCCCCGCGAGGCCGCTGCCCGCACAGGGCTGCCCGCGGCGCGCCTGAGCCGAGCGCGGGGCGGGGCGGGGCGGGGCCGGGGGAGAGGGCGGGAGCGTGAGGAAGATGGCGGCCGCCCTGAGAGGAGGTGGCGCTAGTCCTCCGCGCCCTTAGGGGATACGGGCCCCCCCTGCCTTCTACCCGGTGGTTGCAGGGCTGGAGGCACTGGGCGTGCCCGCGGGAGGAGCCCGGCGAGGGTTTGTCCCTGGGGAAGGGAGCTGGAGTGGGCCTGGGGCTGGAGGTCAATCGCCTTCCCAGAGCCATGGCTGGCGTATCACCGGTTTAAGAGGAGATTTCATCGAGAACATATCACAAGTTCAGCAGTTTTTGGACACGTCACTGGACCCGCACCCCTCAAAGTGGCCACAGAGTGAAGGGAAAGTGCTGGAGAAGGAGGGTGCAGGCCCTGTCTCCCAAGGACCCCAAAATCCAGCACCCAACCCCTGAGGACGCCCACGTCCAGTCCCCAACCCTCTGGAGAAAAGGAGGCTGAGGGGACACCTCACTCGCTACAACCGCCTGAAAGGAGGGTGTAGCTAGGGGGAGGTCAGTCTCTTCTTCCAAGGAACAGGCAATGGGACAAAAGAAAACGGCCTCAAGTTGCCCCAGGGGCGGTTCAGGTTGGATATTGGGGAAAAATTCTTCACAGAAAGGGTTGTGAAGCCTTGGCAGAGGCTGCCCAGGGCAGTGGTGGAGTCCCCATCCCTGGAGGGATTTAAAATCTGGTTAGCCGTGGTGCTGAGGGTCAGTGGTAGTTGGGGAAGGGTTGGGTCGATGGTTGGACTCGATGATCTTAAAGGCCTTTTCCGACCTAAATGCGTCTATGATTCCTTGCGCTGCAGCACAGCACCCCCAGCGTGGCCTCAGCTTTTTGGAAAGCAGGACACCAGCCTATGGTAGAGGGACCTGAGGCTGGTGATGGAGAGCTGGCTCTGGGGAGCTCAAGCAGACGAAGGGGCATCCACAGCACCTGGGACGCTGCCCCTACCCTGAGTTTTCAGAGGAGGGAGTCTCCACCTTCAGTAAACGAGGCTGTTTTGGGACAACAGTGAGAGACTGAGCCCTTCAAGAAGAAATCGACTAAGTAGAGGCAGAAGCTCCCACCCAGAGGGAAGGGATGGTGTCCAGGAAAGCCTCATTGCTTGTGAAAGGAGAGGTGGGTGAGAGGGTGGGAGGCACTGGGGCTGTGCAGGGAGCCAGCAGATGGTGGTGTGCAAGGAGTTGTCCTTGGCCAGAAGGAAGGACAAGAGAAAGATCACAAAAGCCACATTTCATAGTAGTCTTAAAGAAAACCCCAAAACCTAACAATTTATGTTTAAAATACAGCACTGGAACAAAGTGAAGATGCTACTTCCTCTTCACCCATCACTCCCAGCAGAGCGAGTCCAGGGGACATCCTGGGGATGTGGAAAGAGGAACCCACACAGCCCGGCCAGCGCCACGAGGAGGAAGCAGGAGAGCGATGCCCCAGTGTTGCCAAGGTTTGGGGGGAGCAGCTTCCATCTGGGAAACCTGGATAATCAATAAAAAGCTTTTAAAAAGCAGGAAACACCAGGAGATCAGGACCAGGCCACCAACACAAGGTGCTTTACAAGGTACCCAGGGAGGGCTCATGTAGGGAGGGCTCACAGCGAGCATCCCAACCTGTGCTCCTGCCAGACACGTCGTTGCCTCCCAGCAGGGCTGGCAAAGCAAGTGAGTCCTTCCCAGAAAAAAAAAAACAAAAAAAAACCCAAAAAAAACAACACAAAAGCCACAAAGAAAGCATTTTTATTTTTATGAGGTAGATAAATCTATTTTATATGCTGTCAGCTGTAATAGGCACACACTGGATAACGTTATTTCCCTTCCCTATAATTTTCCCCACTCACAGGCTGGCAAAATGAAATAAAATAATATCAAATAAACCGTGTGGAGGATGCCACAAGGAAAAACTGCCCAACATTGATTCAGGCTGGTCTTGGTGATGCTTCTGCTTCCCCCAACGTGGGAAGGGGCAGCTCGATTCACTGGGATGCCCGCTCAGCTCCCGGTCAGCAGCATGGGAGAAGGTCCCAAGGGTCCATGTGCACACCGAGGCAGCCCTGCTGAGAACAGGGACCCCCAAATTCACCCGTCCTGGTGGATCCGACCCCACCAAGGACCTGAACTCCCAACTGCAGCCTCCCAGCTCAACTAATGAATCCCTGAGATGGACCTTATTCCTTCCGACCCCTCTGCAGAGAAATGAGGGGATTTCCCCAGACCCTCCTCCCCAGGACACCCAGCTGGTGCTCACTCTGCCTCCCAGCACGGTGGCTAAATGTCCCAATTTAAATTAAGGAGGGGAACAACCTTGAGACAGGTTCTGGGCATGCAGCAGGGTTGTCACAGCCCCTCGAGTCCCTCTGTGGGACGAGGGACATGCACCAGCGTGGTCCTCGCTCCCAAGGGCATCTGAAGGACACACATCCCTCCGTTCCTTGGAGGGAGCTGGCATGTGTGCTGGCGGCCCAGAAACCCCACAGCAGCGTGGCCAGCAGGGCCAGGGGGGGATTCTGCCCCTCTGCTCCGCTCTGGGGAGACACCCCCCAGTGCTGCC
>JAOQGH010000014.1:191783-203246 GCA_025769975.1 Gallinago jamesoni | reverse complement strand
AGGTTGGAGGGGGCTTGGAGCAAGGTGGTGTGGTGGGAGGTGTCCCTGCCCAGGGCAGGGGGTGGCACTGGGTGGGCCTCCCACCCAAACCAGTCTGTGATTCTGTGAATAAGCTAGAGACGCTGGCATGACGGAAGCTTGGCAACCTCTGCTCCCTGCTTATTATTTTGCATCTCCATAAAAAAGCACCTCCCAGGGCAAGTTTCCACTCCCCACAGGGGGGTTACAGTTTTTCTCTGCATCCGTGTGGGAATGTGCTCCACACGAGGCACCAACCAGGAGTTTGTGAAGTTGGCAAAAGACCCAGGGGAGTGGGCCCCTGAGCTGCAAAATTGTCTTCACGGACAGTCGTGTCTTTACAGAGTGACACCTGTCCCAGAGGTTCCCCATCCTGGTACTGCCCCACATCTGTTCCACCAGGGTCCCTGACCCCCGTGGGAGACCCTGAGCCCACTACAGCACCCCACTCCTCCCCCAGCTCCCCCATGGCCAGGGGTGCTCTGTGACACCCCCCAACACCCCACCCTTGTCCTGGGACAACAGCCCAGCCACTGCGTCCCACCACCAACCCCCCAGCACCAACCCTCTGGGTATCACCCAGACCGGGGAGGGGGCTGCTGCCCCCCAAGGGTGCTTCAGCCCCCTAGAGACATGCTTCAGCCCCCCAGGGGTGCTTCTAGGCCCCCTAAGGACATGCTCTAGTCCCCAAGGGACATCTCAGCCCTCCTCCCAGGGTGCTTCTGGGGGATGCTCCAGCCCCCCCCAGGAGTGCTCCCAGCGCCCCCTCCAGGGTGCTCCAGGCCCCCCCAGGGAGATGCTCCTGCCCCCAAAGGGTGATTCCAGCCCCCCAGGGTGCTCCTGGCCCATCAAGGGGATGCTCTGACCCCCAAGGGGATGCTCCAGCCCCTCATGAGTCCTCCCAGACCCCCCAAGGGTGATCCTGGCTCCCAAAGACGAGGCTCCAGCCCCCCAGGAGTGCTCCCAGCACCCCCTCCAGGGTCCTCCTGGCCCCCCAAGGGGAGGCTCTTCCCACCCCTACCCCCTAGGTGTATGCACCAGCCCCCCAAGGGTGCTCTTGGTCCCCAAAGGGGAGGCTCCAGCCTCCCAAGAGTGCTCCCAGCACCCCTAAAGGGGAGGCTCCAGCCCCCCAGGGGTGCTCCCAGACCTCCAAGGGGATGCTCCAGCCCCCTAGGGTGCTCCTGGGCTCCCCAAGGGGATGATCCTGCCCCCAAAGGGTGCTCTCAGCCTCCTAGGGTGCTCCTGGCCCATCAAGGGGATGCTCTGACACCCCGGGGGGGGTGCTCCAGCCCCCAAGAATGCTCCCAGCCCCCCGAAAGGGATGCTCCAGCACCCCTGGGATGCTCCCAGACCTCCAAGGGGAGGCTCCAACCCCTCAGGCTCCCCCAAAGGGGATGCTCTTTGCCCCCCTGGGATGCTCCCAGCCTCTCCCAGGACTCGGGTCGCGGGCGCGTGGTCCGGCGTGTGCTGTCCAGGCGTGGTGGCCGCAGGGCTGTGGCAGCCCGTGGGCCTCCCTTCAGCGTCCCAGCCTCCAGGCATCGCTCAGGCATAGGATGACAAAGGGAAGCTCACAGGGGGCAGGGGGGCCGCGGCCCCGCGCTCCGGGCGCTCCTGCGGATGGGAGAGACAGGAGCCAGGAGGGGAGGGAAGGGGGCCCGGGGGACCCCCGTCCCATGCCCCACCTGCAGGAGGGGAAAAACAGCCCCCGGGGATGACCCCAGCGCTGCCTCTGCCACCTGGGGACAGGTTGGGACGTGGCGGGCGTGTGGGGTGTGAGTGGATTTGTGGGTTTGTGTGCGTGAACACGAGGGGGTCGCACACGTACACGTGTGTGGGGTCGCACACGTATGTGCACAGTGTGCAGAGCTGGCGGGGGCCATCCCACGGTCACCCACCCACGGAGACCTGGCACAGCGGGACCCCGGGGACCGCTGGGCACCCACCACCCAGTCCTCCCCCACCCTTGAGCCCCCTGCTCCCTCCTCCCCGTGCCGTGGTGCCACACTCACCATCTCCCGGCCGGACTCGGGGCACGCCGGGATGATGCTGCTCGAGGAGCAGACGGGCTCTGCGCCCCCAGACCTGCCGCCATCCCCGTCCCCAGCTGTCCCCTGCCACCCCCCAGTCGCTGCCTCACTCACCTGGCAGGGGCTGCCGCTGGCGTGTCCTCTCCTCGTCCTCTCCTGTCCCCTTCCCTCCATCTTAGCCAGAGCCCCTCACCCTGGCATCCTTCCTCTGGCGCCCTCCCCTCTCCCCAGCTCGACCACGGGTGGGATCCTTCCCCTCTGCCCTTTTATACCGTCCTTGTTCATATGACAAGCGCGTGAAAAACCAGAGCAGAGCTCGGAAAAAAGCTCCTTAAGACGCTTTAATTCAGTTTCCTGGATCCCATGACCGAGCTCGGCCTGTGAACGGGGTCTCATGACTGTGGCACGCAGGGCCCGGCCATCAAAAGCCTCATTTATGCCCCAAAAGAGTTGTAAACCCCTCTTGGCCGCTCACCCGGTGAGCCCGACATCCCCCTTGCCCCGGCCTCGGCCACATCAGCACCAAGGGCTCGTCGCAGCGGGTGTCCTGTCCTTTCCCATGTGGGATGCCTGGATCCAGTTGTCCCCTTTCACTGCTGTTACACACATGTACACACACGTACACACATGTACACGCACACACAGATGCCCCCCAGCCTGGCTGCACCTGCGACTGCAGCGATGGGTGATGGAGCCACCTTTGCCCCCGGCTCTTCTCCCTGGGGACTTCAAAACAAGCCGGGGGGGGGGGGGACGCTTGCCCTGTCCCCCCTCTGCTGCGGCCGAGGGAGGGACTCTGGGGACACTCTGAGCCTGACTCTGCCCTTCCCCTCCTCCAGAGACCGCGGTTTCGGCACAGTTCCCCCTCCGGGCACCCAACCCCATCCGGGTCCTGCCCCAACCTGTCCCCTCCTGGTGCTCCCAAACCCTGGCACCGGCAGTGGGTACAGAAGTGCTGTCCCGGTGTAGGGGTCTGTAGGGGCCCGTAGGGGTCTGTAGGGGTCTGTATGGTTCTTTAGGGGCCCGTAGGGGTCTCCAGGGGTCCGTAGAGGTCTGTAGGGGTCCACAGGCTTCTGTAGGGGTCCATATGGTTCTTTAGGGGTCTGCAAGGGTCTGTAGGGGATTGTATGGCATTGTAGGGTCCTGTAGAGGCCCTGTAGAGGTCTGTAGGGTCCTGTAGGAGTCTATAGGGTTGGCCCCACTGGTGGGGGACCCTGTGCCCAGGACCCCTGGGGCAGGGCTGGCTCATGCCTTTTGGGGACCCTGTGGCTCACGTAGGAGTGGGTGCTGCTCCTTCCCTTCCTCCTCATCTGCCTGTGTCCAGGGGGGGATGAGACTGAGCCCTCTCGGGCCAGGGGCCATGAAGGATCCAGACCCAAAAAGCCCCAATTCCTGATGGTGACAGATCACAGCCCTTCCTGGGCCACGGTCCCATCACGGTGGCAGCAGCCGGAGGTGCCCGGATCACCGGGATCCCACATACCCCAGCTGGATCTAAATTCTGGGGAGCAGGCTGACCTTTTCTGACCTTTCACCTTCTTTTTTATTTTATTTTTTTTTTAAAAACTCAGACTAAAGACAAACTGAAGCCAGTCCGACATCCCCCCGAACCCGACCGCTGGCCCCGAGACATCCTGCCGGCGACGCAGAGCCGCTCCAGAGCATCCGCAGCTCAACAGGAAACTGGCAGCAGTAAGAGGATAAAAATACCCCTCGGTGCAAACAAAACGTCTCTGTGCCAGGATTAGGGGCTGCTCCAGCCCCGGTAATCAGGGCCGGGAGCGGAGGGCACCGGGGCTGGGCCGCGGCGGGGGCTTTGGCTTCCAGCACACGTGTGAGATCAGGGCTCTAAGCCCGGCCGGCAGCTGCCTGCGGGAAGGGGGGCAGAGAGGGGGGGTGCTCAGGGAGAAACCAGACACCCCAGCCCCCAAATGCCCCCCTGGAAAAGGGGTGAGACCACCCAGAGGCCCCAAATCCTCTCGTGGCTCCTGCAGAGCCCCAGCTCCAAGGAAGGGTCCCCCCCATCCCCACTGAAGGACCCTGTCTTGGTCCTGGGGGGAGGAGAGTGACATGTGGGGAGCAGGGGATCCCATGCCCCCCGCCTCAGCCCCCACAAAGCTCCCAGCCCCACATTCTGGCCCCCCAACACCATCCTAGAAAAAGGGTGAGACCACCCAGAGCCCAAACACCCAAATCTTCCTGTGGATCCTGCAGAGCCCCAGCTCCAAGGAAGGGTCCCCCCATCCCCATTGGGGGATCCTGCTTTGGTCCCGGGGGAGGAGAGGGATGTGTGAGAAGTGGGAAGTCCTGTGCCCCCCACCTCAGCCTCCCTACACCTCCCAGCCCCCAAATGCTCCCCTGGAAAAGGGGCAAGACCACCCAGAGCCCCAACACCCAAATCCTTTTGTGGTTCCTGCAGAGCCCCAGCTCCAAAGAAGGGTCCCCCCATCTCCATTGGAGGACCCTGCCTTGGTCCTGGGGGGAGGAGAGGGATGTGTGGGGAGCAGGGGGTTCCGTGCCTTGAACCCCCTCCAGCCCCACACAATGGGTGCATTTGAGTGCTCCAAGCATGGGGCTGTGGCGAGGCCCCACCACGAGGCCCCTGAGCCCCCTCCAAGAGCCGCCTAAGGAGATTATCACTCCTCACGTGAGCCCGCCGGGCCCCACAGCTGGGAGGAGGGGACACCACGGTGACGGGGAGCCTAGGGGGCGGGGGGGGGGAACCTGGTGCCTGGGAGCCCCAGGAGGGTCCCTGTGGGGCACAGGAAGGGGCAGAGAGGGGCAAGGGGTGCCCAGGGGTCAAGAAAACAGACAGCAGCTTTGAGCAGCTCTTCCCGGGGTGATTTCAGAGCAGGCACTGACCCAAAAAGCACAAACCCAAGTGCTTAAACACCCTGTCTGCTGTTAGGGGGTTGCTCAGGGGGGTGCCCCACACACCTGCCCTTGAGACCAGCACACACCAGGTACTGTGCCAGGGCCATCCCGTGAGCTTGGGACCACGCCGCAGGACATGGGGACGTCCCCTGTCCCCTGCAGTACATCTGAGCCCCCCCAAGCCACCGCCTGAGGGAGGCCGAGGCCATCCTCCGCCTCTGGGATCCCATGGGATCCCCCAACAAAACAGGTGGGGGAACAGGCCCCCATTGTCCCCACGGCCCAATTCAAAAAGACAGACCTTTACAGCCTGGTCCCAGGGGGACAAGGGCTCCCTCCCCATCTGCTGGCACCTCAGGGCTGCCCGGTCCCCAGAGTAGGGTGACAAGTGTTGGGGATCTGGCCAAATGCCATTCAGCCAAAGCATCTGAGGGGCCGGAGCCCAGAGGGACTGGGGCTGCTCCCCCCAGCTGGGTGACAGGGAGGTGGCCCCAGGGAAAGGGCGCACACAGCTAAAATGTTAAATTTCTGCTCTTTATTCGGTGCCTGGTTTCCTCGTCCCTTTTCCCAAGCGCACCGCGAGTGAGCGGCACGGAGAAGGGTTTCTAGGGGTGGAGAACACGGGGAGTGCTCTGAGAAGGCAGAGCAAGGCCAGACCTTAGGGGGTGTGGGGCAGGGGGCACCCCTTCCACCCATCCCCAAAATCCCCTCGGGAACATGGCTCTGTCCTAGCCACAGGGCAAACACCAGGCACCCTGTGGCCACCAGCGCCGAGCCCGGGAAAGCTCCATTGAGGGCAGGAACTGCCACCTCCTCTGCCCCACAGCGACACCAGGGAGGGGGCTGGACCCACATCCCCTCTCCAACTCGCCTTATTGCTATAGTCAGAGCAGCAGAGAGGCCAGGAGGAATTCAGGGATTCGCTGTTTTAGGAGAAGGGACGAGGACATGTCCAAAGCCGAGGATTCACCATCGAGAGGGTGGTCTTTTGGGGGAAGGAGGGAGCTGCCATCTCTCGCCAGCCCGGCTGGTGGGGCCAGCAGCGCCGGGGCTGGCACCGGGAGGGAGAAGAGTTGTGATCGTGTCCGAGAGGAGAACACACCGTCCGCCCCAGGGCTTCCTGCCCTCTCTCGAGGCTGGAGCTGAGGCTGTACAAACTCATTGCGCCTCCGCCAGCAGGGGACTGGGGAAGGACACTGGGAGAGACTGGAGCGACAGGCAGAAAGCCCCTTGCCTGCCCCCCTGGCCCCGCGGCTAGTTGCGTTGGCTGGCCAGCTCCTGGGAGATGAATTTCCGAAGGCGCTCGAGGTACTGGCTGTAGAGTTCAATGTCATTGTGCCCGGCCCCGTCCACCCACAGCGGCTCCACCGCCTTGGGGCAGCGTTCGAAGAGCGCCAGGCCGTGGGAGAAGTCGATGACTTCGTCCTCCGTGCCGTGGATGATGAGGACGGGAGAGGTGATTTTGGAGATCTTCTCAATGCTGCCAAGAAGGTGGGTGGGGAAGAGAAGAGAGAGGGGGGTAAGTACCGGGACCAAGGCACTCCCCCCCCATTCCTTCTGCCCCCCAAAACACATCCTCTGGGGGAAGAGGGATGAGGAAATGCTCTTTGATCACAGCAGAGCTCGGGGACAGGGAGCTTCTGCCAAGGATGAGCTGCAGGACGTGATCCCCCCTGGGCGTGACAGACGAGGACCAGACCGCGGTGACAACAGCCCCATGGGACTCCGGCAGGGCTGATGGAAACAGCCATGGGACAGCGCAAGCCCAGGCCCTCCCCATGTCGGGATGAGCTGGGTTTGGAGGAGTGGAAGCACGGCCATTCTCAGCCCTGCCCCAGAGGCCACGCGGGGCCATCGGGACACAGAGCGTGGGCTGGTGGCTCCCGGTCACAGCATCCGGCTCAGGGACCGTCCCTCGGGCCCTGCTGACCCGGCAGCAAGGGAGAGGCAAAGCAAGAGCTCGTCCCACCTTAGCACTGCCTTTCCATCCCACTGCCCCCACCCTCTGCACGGGGGCAAAAAAGCCCAAGAAATTACTCTTGCGGGGAGAGAGGGGTCCTGGGGAACTCTCGGGGTTTGTGATACCTGACGAGTGGCTGGTGGCACAGTCCCAAAGCAAGACACCGGGACTGGATGGCCAGGAGACAATGCCACTGGGGAAAGTGGGGTGGACACATGGCATGGCCCTGAGGAGGGGGCACAGGGAGGGTTACAAACCCCCAGAGGGGACCGAATGCGAGGCAAGAGGATCCCACGTTTCAGACTGTCATGGGAAATGGGTCCACAGTTTTCACCACAACCCCTCTTTGTGGCCAGTCTGGGCGCTGACCCTCCAGAGCTGGCCCCTGTCCCTTCCCCCCAGGCCACTCACTTGGGGAAGGCATCGAACCAGTAGGTCTTCTTGGTCTCGGGGAAGGCAACTCTCATGCCAGAGGTGAGCGGGGAGTGGAGCACGATTGCAGCGCACTCGTAGCGGGAGGCCAGATCGACGGTGGGCACCGTGCCGATGCTTTGTCCGTATAAAATGATGTTCTCTGGGCTGATTCCATACCTGGGGGAGGAGAGGAGAAGAGAGGAGAGGAGATGGAGTGTCAGTGCCTAAGCACCAGTCACATCACCAGGAGATACAACCCAGAGGGTCACCCTGCTCTAGCCACAGCACCTGACAAGGCTTTCTGGGGTGAGGTGAGGGGGAATGGGGCTCTGTTCCTCCTGCTTTCCCCCAGCTCCTCGCGTCTGGGCCCAAAAGAGCTGCCTGGCACCCCCAGCAGGACGGGGCAGCAGCTGGGGCTGAGCTGCCAGATGAGTCGTGGGGGAGGTGTCAAGGCCCACACTTGCCAGGAGTGCAGCTACAGAGGGGTTCACAGACCCCACATCGCAGGTGCACGGGGCAGCCCCCACTTCCTATGGAGCCCCCCGGCTGGGAGGGGGGGCTGAGAGAGTTGGAGGGGGTTCAGCCTGAAGAAGAGAAGGCTCCAGGGAGACCTTAGAGCCCCTTCCAGTCTCTAAAGAAGGGGGGCTCCAGGAAAGCTGGGGAGGGACTCTGGATGAGGGAGGGGAGCCACAGGAGGAGGGGGAAGGGTTGGACCCTGCAAGAGGGGAGATGGAGCTGAGATGTGGGGAAGAACTTGTTTGGTGGGAGGGTGGTGAGAGCCTGGCCCAGGTTGGCCAGAGAAGCTGTGGGTGCCCCATCCCTGGAGGGGTTGAAGGGCAGGTTGGAGGGGGCTTGGAGCAAGGTGGTCCAACCCAAACCAGT
Organism: Gallinago jamesoni; assembly: GCA_025769975.1. Taxonomy (NCBI): domain Eukaryota; kingdom Metazoa; phylum Chordata; class Aves; order Charadriiformes; family Scolopacidae; genus Gallinago; species Gallinago jamesoni. The sequence continues at coordinate 195,071 of JAOQGH010000014.1, read as the reverse complement.
CTGTGATTCTATGGTTCCTGGGGGGTGCTGTGAGCCAGGCCTGGCTGCAGAGAGGGCAGAGAAGGCAGAGCCCATCACAGGGCTGCACCTTGAGCCCATCTGGGGAATTTGGGCTGAACACAGCCAGGGGACAGCCTGGCAACAGCAGGACGGGGAGCACAGCTCGTGCCACCACCCCCAGGCAAGGTCATACCCCGGCAGCATCCCTGCCCTCTGGGTCCCCTGGCACGCTGCCTCTCCAGCTGCTTTCCGGCCACCCCTTCCCGTTACGAGCAGCCCGGGTTCCCTCTCTGGGAGATTTCCTGTTTTCCAGACTGTGGGACCGCAGGGTTTTCCTGGCCGTCCTCCCTTCCCCCTGCCGGGCTCACCGCGTCCGCAGCGCCTGCCACGCCGCGTCGATGTCCGAGTAGAGGTTCCTCTCCGAGGGCTTGCCCGTGCTCACGCCGTAGCCCGAGTAGTCGTAGGAGAAGATGTTGCAGTTGATGCGAGTGCCCAGCCCGATGTAGAAGCTGCTCATCTGCCCCAGGTCCACGGCGTTGCCATGCGAGAAAAGCACCGTGTACCTGCAGCACCGGGGAGAGACAGGGACAGAGGGTTCATCGGGGACTCTGCCACGGTGCCACCATGCTGCCTGGCCCCGGCTCGGGGACCAACGTGCCCGGGCAGTGCCAGCCAGGCCAGCCCCTCCGGAGGCCAAAAGCCAAACCCCAGGATGCCCAACACCCCTCTGGCCAACAGGGAAGGTCCTCGTGACATCCACAGCCCAATCCCAGAGATACCCAGACCCTCCTTGAACCCCGGGACCAGGGGCTCGCCCCCAGCAGAAACAGGCAGCCTGAAAGCAGGATGATTCTGTTCAAGTTTTTAAGTCTATTTTTGGTAAAAAGCTCAGGATTTGGGGCCGTTTGCCCAATGGGGATTTCAAGTAAGAATTCTGACAGCGGCTTTTTTTCTCCCCTGAGTCTGGCAAGAAACCAGACGCTGGGAAGTGAAGTGAATTGTGGGAGTGACAAGGCACAAGAAATTTCCACCATAAGGGGAAAAACAATGTTAATCATAAAAATTAACACTAATGGTGCATTGATGGAAGCTGGGCTCTCTTCTGCCCGAGGGAGGGAGCAGGACCCTCTCCCTGCCGAGCCCCATGGTTGGTGTGAGCTCTGGAGCCAGGTTGGGTCTCCCTGTCCCAACCTGGATGGCCCAGAAAGCCCCAGCAGGAAGGTGGTAGCAGGACAAGCTGTGGGGAGGACAAATGGCAAATGACAGGTCCTGGGGAATTTGGGAGGGTCAGATCCTCCCAGCCTCAGCTAAATGGCCACTCCCATGGGCCGGCTAGGAGCACCGAGCCGCAAGCAGAGCAATCCCACCACCAGATAGATTCCTCTCTCTGGGGACCTGTGACACTCACAGGGACGGAGCAGATACCCCACCAGGTCTCCAGTAATGCAGCTCTGCAACCCCCCCCCGAGCGTCATCCGTCCTTGTCCCAAGCCCATCTGGTGGCTTTGAAGCCCTTGGCAATCGGAGGGCAGATCCGGGCTGCATGTCCCCCCCAGCACACGGAGGTCTCTGTGGAGGTCGTTCCTCAGAGGGTGCATCGCTCCAGGTGTTTGAGTGCTGGGGTGCTCTGTACCCCCACCCCGTGCCACCAGCTTGGGGAGCAGCTGCTGAGTTGCCTCCCATCCCCGTGCCATCCCCTCGTGCAGCCACCGGCAGCTGGGAGAGGGACTCTGTCCCATACCCCGGGCTGCCCCTCTCCAGTTTAGGGACCCCTGGGGTGACCAGTCACGGGTCGTGCCTCAACCCCTCCTGGCTTTCGCTCCAGTCATTCTTCTTGAGGGATCAAACGTACCCATGAATTGGACTAAACGTGCAGACCTGGTTCACCGCAGGCATCTCCTGGTTGGCACAGGCTCTTCCCATCCCCGTGGTCACCGCAGGGCTGGGGATGGAGGGCAAGTGGCCAGCACAGACCCCCCCAGCACCCACCGAGAGCCCTGCACAGACGCTCGGTTCACAACTGGAGCATTATGTCAGTGGGACAATGGGTGACTGGTGACACCGGGGGAGGTCTGGGTGACTGGTGACACCATGGCAGACCTGTGGGACAGCCAAGGGAATCCCTACGTCCCTGTAGCCTCCAGCTTTGCCTCTTCTCCCCGTTTAACCCCATTCCCAGCTGCAGCCACAAGCCAGACCGGTCCCGGGAGCCGAGCTCGCCCGCCCCGCAAGATTCCTCCAACCCCCTGCGGCAGCTCCTTCAGCAAGGACGGGGCAAGGAGGTGGCACTGGGCTGAAGGAGAGGAGGGACGGGATGGCACCGTGCCCGCCAGCACATCGAGCGGGCCAGGGGTAAAACCGCTGGCAGCGGCACCGGGCCGGCACGTCCACGGGGCCACTCACCTGGCGCCTGGCACGCAGCGGACGTACATGCAGCCGATGCGGTTCCCTCGGCTGCTTTTGGTGACAAAGACCTCGATGTTGTCCAGCTCCCGCTGGGAGTACTGGAAATCCGCCCGGTCCTTCAAGTGTAGCTTCCATCGCCCCGCGGCAGCGCCGCCACGCAAGGAACCGGTGCTGGTGCTGCCGACAGGCTCTGGCTCGGGCACCACGGCGTAGGTGGGCTCCGGGGGCAGGAAGGCCAGCTTGGCAGCGATGCGGCTGGGGCAGGGGGGGCAGCAGAAGAGGCAGCAGAGTTGGCTGATGGACAGCCCGTTCATGATGGCGGCGAAGGGGGATCCAAATCGGGGAGAGAGAGGCCAGGAACGATGATGAGGGCCAGGAGAGGCCTGGTCCTCAGCTGGCCATGGGCACGGTGGCCACCAGCAGTCCACAGCGGGCCGGGGCGGCCGCCATCCGTCCGTCTGCGGGCAGCAGCGGTGGCCTGCGGGCAGGAAGGGCAGCAGTGAGGGGTCTGCAATAGGTGTCCCCCCCCTCATACGTGACCCCCAGCCGGGGACACGCACATGCACCTCAGGGACACCCCAAGGAGCACACCGCGAGTCCCCCCGACACACAGCCTCCACTCACAGCCCCCCACGCCTGCGCTGAACCCACGTGCACCCCCCAAATCAAGCCTCCCTCAACACTTCCCAGCCCACGCCCCCCTCGTCCTCCCACGCACGGCAGCCCCATGCCGGGGAGGCGAGGGTGGCAGGCGCACAATCGCACACACACACGCTCCACAACAGCCACACACCGGCAGTACAAAGGACACAGCCCCTCCAGGACACCCCCCCCCCCCAAGATGCCGGGATGGGTGTGCAGTGGGGGCACCGAACTTCCAAA
>JAOQGH010000014.1:150863-171691 GCA_025769975.1 Gallinago jamesoni | reverse complement strand
CCCAGGGCAGAGCAGAGGGGCAGGATGACCTCCCTCCACCTGCTGGTCACGCTCTTCCTGATGCCCCCCAGGATGCCCTTTGGTTTGCTCTTGAAGTGGCTCAGGGCCCAAGTCCATCACCACCAGCTGTTTTGAGGGTAAAGCAGAGGAAAACGGGTCACTGGAGCCTGGCGAAGGCATGATGTGTCCCTGCAGAGGGGCTTCCCATGGTACTGGTGTCTGCGGGGCTGCACCGGAGCCTGGCAGCTGTGAAAGTTTAATGCCCACCTGCAATATTCATGGGGCTTTCAACGGCGGGGTGGGAATCGCACTGAACGCCCTGAATATTTCATGGGTGGCTCCACGACAGGATTTTGGGGAATTTCCTCTGCTCCTGCCACGTCCCCACCTGCCACGAAGTCTGAGCTGTCCAGTGTGGAAAAAGGGCGATGACACCCCAATTTCTGGCTGAAGAGTCCCACAAAAGTAATCCAAGGGTGTTTCGTCCCCTGCCCAGGGTAGGAGGTGTCCTTCTGGGCATCTCTCTGCTCCCGAGGGGAACAGGAGACCCCAGGTGTGGGGCTGGGGGACTTTGGTGTGACTTCCCAAACTGCCTTCAGTGGGCGCTCCCCACCCCGGGTCCCAAAATACCCTGTGGGTGGCCTGAACTGTTTCCCCACTCAGAGCCGGCCAGTTGTGGGGCCACTGTGAGGGATGGGGACAGCAGTCACCCCGGTCCTGTCCTCCCCGGCCACTGCAGGGCTGTCCCCTGTGCTCCCGGGGACATGGGGTGGCACAGGAGGTGACGGCTGCCGGGGTGGCGGGGATCCAGGTCAGCTCTCCGTGCTGCATCCCCACCGTGAGTAGATGGGATGGTGGGATCCTGATGGAGTTGGGATCCTGATCTGAATCAAGTGGGCCCAGATGTCCCCAGACCCCCCAGCTGTCCTGTGACATGCAGCGATGGGGGAGGGGGTGGCAAGGATGGCACATTGTTCTGGTGCAGCCCCCCCTCCTCCAGCCCTCTTGGCTGGAGACCTTTCCTCAGCAGCTCCCTGCCTGCTTTCCTGCAGCTGGGGGGGGAGTCACCTGCCTCTGAAGCCCCCTTAGATGGAGACCTGGAGGGCAGCAGAGCCCCCGGATCCCTTGGCAGGGACAGGGATGCTGTGACCTGCCAGGGCTCCAGCACCCACAGACCCCCCCTCACTTCTCGGGCAGACCCCAGCATCACACACGTCCCTGCCTCTCTCCGTGCCTCAGTTTTCCTGCTGTACCCTGGGGATGAGCCACCCCTCCAGGCATTTTTCAGGGAATAGCGGCCACCCTCCAGGGCCAAACCTTTCTCCAGGAGCTGAGTCCATCCTTCCAGCTTTTGGGCAAGCCCCGATGGTGGCACTGGCTGTTTCTGTGCTCAGGGGAACCCACCTGGCTGGAGCCTGGCAAGGAGCAGGATGTGGCCCTGGCCATGTCGTGGCTGGTGACAGAAGAAAGGGATGCGGGTGGGATCCTGACCCCCCGTATCATCTTTGCCTTCCCTCTCTGGAAGGATGCTGGAGCCTGTCCGTGCAGCAAGGGACCAAGGACCGCTGTCCCCTCCCGTGAATGGCCCCAGGGGAGCAGGGACACAAGGGACAGCTCTGTCCCAGCGCAGGAAGGTGGCCGTCCTCGGGGCAGGGGTCTGCTTTTTGACCCCACACTCTGGAGCCGGCTGCCACCACTGAGCTGCCACCACCATCCCCCCCCCCCGCCCAGTGTCACATCGGGTGTGAGACACTGACACCTCCGGGCTGCGACATTGGGGAGCCCTTGGGGAGGCCACGTGCCAGCTCCCAGCCAGGGCTCATCCCCCTGCCATCGGTCCCCATGCCCTCCCTGCTTGGGGAGCACCCCCCGGCCAGGATGCTCACCCCAAACCCCTGCCTGCCCTGGGCTCCCCGGGATCCCCCTTTGGCTCCCATCCCCTCGCCAGCCCACTGTGGCGACGGCCAAAACTGAGACAGACCCTTCACAGGGAGCCGCCCCTCTGATCAGGCTAAATTGGAGCTGCTAATTAACGGAAGAGATCAATAAGGGAAGTGGCAAGTGCTGCAGCCAGGGCTGGGGCCAGCTGGGCTGGGGACCCTCTTGCCACCCGGGGGGGGCCAATGGAGCCCCACTCCAGCACCCTCCAGCACGGCAATGCCAGGGTTCTGCTCTCATCCCGCACCCTCGGAGGAGGAGGATGGGAGATGCAGGTGCCAGGGTCCCTTGGAGACCCCGTCACCAGGCTGGGGGTGACAATGAAGGGGAACCCCCCTCCCGTCCCACAGATGCCAAGCCATGCGGGTGACGGAGAAGGAGCTGCTGCTCCAGGTTGGGGGGCTCCGGGGCGGGAGAAGGAGTTAATTCCTACACCAAAAAGCTCTTTGCCGGCATCTCGTCTCTAATGGAAGAGTCGTGTCGGATTAGCGGGCGGCCGTGCGAGGCGCCGAGCGAGCGCCCTTGCCTGCCGGCGCCCGGCCCCGGGGAGAGCTGGGGAAGCCATGCGGAATGGCAGATCTGGGCCACTGTGCCAGCGCCAGCGGGGGACGCGCCGCGGCGGGGACCCACGGGCGGGCACGAGGCATCCGCCACAGCGAGCTTTCACACCCGGCTTTTTTTTTTTTTTTTGGTCCCCACCACCTCATCTCGGCATCCAGCCGTGATGCACCCACGGTGCCCGGGGATGCTTTTCCTCGATTCCCAACCAGCCCAGGGAAAATGGGGGCGCAGCAGCAAGGACGCCCCGAACCCCTGGCGGCTGGGTGGCTCCGGTGAGCAGTGGGGCGTTCGCATCCATGCTCCCCCCGCCTGCGCTGCTGCAATCCAATAGCCGAGGGCGAGCGATGCCCGGGCGCTGGAAAAAGTGGGTCAGGCACATTGGACACCATGTGCTTCGCCTCCCCTTTCACACTTCTTATCGCAGCCCCGATGGTAAATAAACCAGCCCGTCTCCCCAGCAACCCAGCCGGTCGCCGGGAGCGGAGTCCAAGGTGAGCCACGGTGATGGGAGCCAGCCCGGCCAGCCGGCACCCGGATGATGAGCAACAAGCCCCGGCCCATCGGGAGGACACGGGGAGCGGGGTCTGCCCAGCACCAGCGCGGTGGGTGGGATGGGAATAGTGGGGAAGACCCATTTCTTGGTGTGACGCTGCCTCTGCAAAGGGCACTGAGATCCCCGAAGCCCAAGGTGGGAAAACTCTGGGAAACGGGAATGTTTGCCACCAAAAAGCGCAACGAGATGTTCACCTTTAGGGTGAGGGTGGCTCCGAGCTGGGCACCCTCCGGTCCCCGGCGGCAGGAGCGGTGGCTGAAAGCATCAGAGCATCCCTGACCCACTGACCCATAAAAACCAGGCATCCCGGAGGGGCCGCACCCTCCATCATCCGGCCGAGCATCCCCCTCCGCAGGTAACCCCGGCGGCTCCCCCCGGGCAGGGCTGGGTCACCCCGATCCCCCCACCCTCAGCTGCTTAAATCAAGCAGAGCCCTTTGTTTTCTGCTTTCGTATTATTTAATTCTCCTCACTTGCACTGCAGGGGCAGCGGCTAAGCCCGGGGCTTTGCTAAGCCGGGATCGTATTAAAAGAACAGAGAGGAAGAGAGTTTCTGGTGCTTAAGCTGCTTGTGGTAACAGAGATGGATTTAAGGAAACTGCTCCCATAGCGATATTATTGCCCAAAACCACCCGGCCCAGGGGAAGGAGGATGGGGATGAGGGGAAAAGCCCCGGGCTGGTCCCCGTTGGGATGCGATGCCGCTGGCGCCGCAGAGCTTGGGAGGGGGTTCTTGCCATTGAACCCCCCTGCGGCGCTGGGACCCGCAGCCGGGGCTGGGACCGGCCCGTTTGGCGGTGGGTGGCTCACCTGGGCTTTGGCTTTATTAAAAGCTAAGTCCTCCGGCACGGCTTTTTCCAGAGCGGCAGCCAAAAAGGTGCTTACGGGGCTGAGGCGGGAGCCTGCCAAGCCCTAATTAGAGCCGCTCGGCGCTGCCGCGTGCTAATGCGCAACCTTTCGCCTCCGGAGGCCGGGAATTAAACGGCAGCGAAATCGTCCCGGGGGTGCCGGGGCTGGGGTTGGGTTGTTGGGGTGAGAGGGGAAAAAAAACCTCCTTTCCCACCCCAAACCGCGGCGGAGCGGGAGCTGCTGGGATTCCCTGCCCCATCAGTCCTTGGCGTCCCCAAAGCCTGTCCCCGGTGGGGTGTGGGGTGACCTGAGCCCAGGCAGGGGGACAAGGCGGAGCAGACCCCCGGGCGCTTTTCTCTCCCCCGCTCCCGCTCTCGCCCTCTCTCCCCATTAACACGGTAACTTTGGCCAAGAGCTTTTCCCACTGACCTACTGATCTTTCCTATTTCGGTCCCTGGAATTAAGGGATTGCTGGGATTAACTTGCGCTAAAGCCTCCAGATCGGCTCCGGAGGGGGACGCCCAGGTACGGGGACAGCGGGCAGGCAGGGCCACCGGCCAGCAGGAGGAGGAAGCCAAGCGGTGGCCGATGGCAGGAGCACGGGTGGGTGCGCGCAGCGCCCCACGCTCGAGCAATTCGGGTGCTCTTGGCTCCTGCTTCTCCTTCCCGGGGGGATTTGGACCCACTGGGGTGAGGGCTGAGCACCCACCCTGGCCATGGGGAGGGGGAGGATGCCCAGAAGCCCCCCGGGGGATGGATGGGTGCTTTGAGGACCACCCTGCACCCAGCCTGCCAGGTGCCATCGAGGGTCTGGAGCTGTGCGAGGCTGCAAACGTGGCTGGGGTGGCTCCCAAACCCTTTTCCCAGGAAGCAGCCGTTTCCCGTGGCAGAACCTGGGTGGGAAACCAGGATGGGACCCTCAGCCAGCACCGTCCTCCCGCCCCGGGGTCCCACGGTTCTCCCTGGCCAAATCCTGATGGGGGGGATGATGCTCCCAGCACCCCCATGGCTGCTCTGCTCCCAGCTCAGCCCCTCCAGCCCCTGCCTGTCCCCTGGGGTGTCACCCCGGTGTCACCGGGCCCCCAAAGCCCTCGCTGTTGGCAGCAAAGAAGGGTCCAACCACCACCTCAGCCGAGCCAAGGGCCATTTTCTTTCTGTACTCCCCAAATAGTTGGGGGGAGGAAAAGAACCCCCAAATATATCCCTTTTTCATCCCAGTTTGGAAACTCCCTGCAAAGCCAGGCTGCCTGGAGAGATTCCCCTGGAGACCCCCCCACCCCGTGTCCCTGCCCCGGGGACAGTGTGCCCCCCGCATCTGCCCCGGGTCCTCGTTCCCCCCGTCCCGCCACCGGGTGCGGGAGAAGCGGCGTGGCATGAAACTTGGCAATTTTGTGTCTGGGAAGTTCAAAAAGATGGAGGTGAAGGGGAGGGGGGGGGAACAGGGGGGGTCCAGGAACAACCCGGCTTTGAAGGTGCCTGGAGATTAACTCAAGGCTGCGGCGGAGGCTCCGAGACTTTTACAGCAAAACCTCATTAAGGCGGGAGCTGGGAGGGGGGGACGGGGGGGGGGACGGGGGAGCAGGGAAATCTTCAAGGCAGGAGGAAAAATGTTTGATTCAGCAGAAACAAGTGGGAAAAAAGCCTCCTCGCGTCCCCCCACTCGGCTTTTATCTGTCTCGGGGGGGATCCGGGCGGAATATGAAATCTGCCCCTTCCCTCTTTCCTGTTTATCTCCTAATTATTACGCTGGAGATTCGGCAGCGCCGCGGTGCCCGGGCTGGTGCCGAGCAGCGGCAGCACCGCCTGAGCCAGGGGCGAGAGCTGGGGGGGAGCTGCCCGCGGAGCCCCCCTGCAGCCCCACACCGACAGGCTGAGCCCCCCAGGGCAGTGGGGAAGGAGGGGGAGGGACGTGGAGCATCCCGACCCACCCCTTCAAGCACCGTTATCTGAGCATCATTTGTGCAGCGAGGTGTGTCAGGGCTCTGCCATCCGGCCCTGGGAGATGCTGCGTTGTGTGTGTCCCCCCCCCCGCAGTGGGAGTCCAGTGGGACGAGCAGGGCCACGGGCTGGGTGGGGGCGGAGGGTGAGCTCCCCCCGTAGCAAGTGGACCCCCTGGGGGAGGATGCTGCGGCACCCGCGGTCACCCGGCACCTCGGCCCACTGACCTACTTTGAGGATCACTGCGCTGTGGGCATGGGACTGGGATGGGGATGGGGATGGGGACGGGGAGCAGAGATGGGGACAGGGATGGGGATGGGGATGAGGATGGGGATGTGGACGGGGATGGGGACAGGGATTGGGAGAGATGGGAACAGGAATGGGGACAGGGATGGGGAATGGGTATAGGGACAGGGACAGGGATGGGGACAGGGACAGGGATGGGGATGGGATGGGAATGGGGATAGGGGTGGGGACGGGGATGGGGACGGGGATGGGGAGAAGCACAGGGACAGGGATGGCAATGGGGATGGGGAGGGAGAGGAGAACGAGGATGGGGATGGGGACAGGAATGGGGAACAGAGATGGGGACAGAGATGGGGACAGGGAGAGGCAGGGGGATGAGGATGGGGATGTGGACAGGGATGAGGACAGAGATGTGGATGGGGACAGGGATGGGAATGGGAACAGGAATTGGACAGGGATGGAGAACGGGTACAGGGACAGGGACAGGGATGGGGACAAGAATGGGGATGGGGACAGGGACGGGGATGGGGATGGGGTGGCATGGGAATGGGGATGGGGGTGGGGATAGGGACAGGGACGGGGATGTCACCCTCCAGCCCAGCAGCGAGGGGGGCACAGTGGGGTCCAGCCCGGCCACCCCCAGCCCCCAGCAAAGGCTCAGCAGCCACTAATTGCTTGGGGCCCCCCTCGGGCTGCGGGGTCAGGCTGAATGCCCCTTCCCCAGCCCGCCGGCAGCTCTGCCAGCCACGGCTCCAATTAGCCTCGTTATCCTGCGTCGCCTCTGATTAAGGGCCGGGTAATTGCTGCGGCGCTGGATGTCCCTCGCAGCCGCCGCAGCCGTTATTGCATAAGCGCCGGGCGGGCGTTACGTGAGCGGGTCAGGCCACCTCGGGCCGCGCTGGGGACAGTGACAGCCCCGTGTGGGCAGTAGGGCTGGGGCGCACCCCACTGCTGCCCCCCACTGCGCACCCCACTGCTGCCCCCCATCCCCCTCTCTCCCTGCTCTCATTGCACCCTGCTGTGCCCGAGCAGCACCCACAGCCCCATGCTACTGCCCCACACCACACCTCCATGCTATTGCCCCACACCACTGCCCCACACCACAGTCCCACACCATGGCCCTATCCCACTGCCCCACTCCACAGCCCCATCCCACTGCCCCACTCCACAGCCCCATGCCACCACCCCACACCATATCCCCACACCACACCCGCACACCACTGCCCCACACCATGGCCCTATCCCACTGCCCCACACCACTGCCCTACGCCACAACCCCATGTCATGGCTCCAAGTCACTGCCCCACACTACCGCCCCATGCCACCACCCCACACCATGTCCCCATGGCACTGCCCTATGCCACAGCCTCACTCCAGTGCCCCACTCCACAACCCCACCCCACCACTGCCCCACACCATGTCCCTACACCCCAACCCCATGCCACTGCCCCACACCATGGCCCCACACCACAACCTCATGCTACTGCCCCACGCCGTGGCCCCAAGCCATTGACACCACTGCCCCACACCATGGCCCCACGCCACGGCCCCACACCACAGCCTCGTGCCAGCCTTTGCATAACGAGCGCCGTGGGGCACTGACTCACGCCGATTCGGCAGGGCCACGTGCCCAGCTCAGTGCTGGATCCGGCAGCCAGGGGTTGGCATGGGAAGCAATGCCATGTCTGGTCCCCATGGTCCGGGGGCACCAGCCTCGTCTGGCACAGTGGGGGGACCCTCGTCCTCCCCTGCCGGAGCACTTCGGCAGAGGGGTTGGCAGGAAGGGTAACACCGGTGCCACAGAGGGGACAAAGCCGTGGGTGCCTGTCCCCAGGTGTGGGTTCTCCATGGTATTAACCCCACAGCTGGGCGGGGGGGCACATTAAGGGTCAGTGGTTGGAAGTGCCACGACCCCCCTGTGCCTGCCCCATCCCCGCTGCCCACACACACCCCCAGCCCGGCACCGGGGCGCAGGACGCACCCCTAGACTGGGGCTGGGGGCTGCCACCGGGCACTTCCCTGTGCCAGCACCCAAGGACGAGGTTTGGGGGACACTGACACCACGGCCCCTTGCAGCGGGTTCACCCCGTGACCCACTCCCCGCCGGGCAGGTCAGCCATTCCCGACGGGAAACTGAGTCACGGGGAGGCAGTGTCCTCAGTGGGGAGCCCGTGGCAGAGCCACCGTGGGGGCCAGCTCTGCCAGCACCAGCCAGCTGTGCCGGGGCTCATTGAGAACGGGGCAGCCCGGCAGAGCTGGGGGGGCTCAGTGGTCTCCGAGGCGGGTGAAGGGCTGGGGGTGCCCGGGGCGATGCTGGCCGGAGGGGGGAGAGGCTCCCCTCTCGCTGGGTGGGGTGTGGGCGAGAGCAAACAGTGATTAAGGTGCAGTGGTGTCATCCCGAATTCCTGCTCACCTCCAGGCCAGCCGAGGGCTGATTGGGCCGATGCCGGTGGGCTGGCACTTGCCACTTGGACGCAGCCACAGGCTGGGAGCATCCCCGGCGTCCATCCCGGCCCTGACCACAAAGAGCGGGTGGCAAGGCCAAGCTGGGGAGGAGGGGATGGAGAAGGGCTGGACCATGGCGGGGTGGAAGAGGTTTTCCTTCTAATCCGTTCCCGGTGGCCACCTCCTCCCAGCGCTGCTGATGCCCCGGGCTGTTGGTGCCGCCGGCGATGGGCTGGATCCAGCCCCACCGGACACATCCCACAGCATCCCCCGGGGCTGGTGCAGCTCTGGGCGCTGAGCCCGGCTCCAGCAGCACCTGAGCACCAGCCTCCCCCAGCCCTGATCCTTTCCCATTGCTGGGGTCGGTGCTGGTCCATGGCAGGGGGGGGGTGGCATCTCTGCACCGACCGGCTGCGAGTGGAGCATCACTCCAGCCAGGCTCCGCATCACAGCGTGGAGGGGGAGGTGGCTTTCAGGGTGACCTCCAGTGCTGCCACATCCACGACAGCTCTGGGCAAGGGGAGTGGGGGGGGGTTCCTCTCTTGGGGGGGGGGGGAATATTACCCCAGGGGGTTACCATCACCTCTGATGAACTGGATCCACATCGGTTCTTTGCTGGGACCGAGATCCCAGTTTAAGCCCAGCCAAGGGCAAGACCCTGGTCAAGGCAGAAGAGGGGTGGGGGTCCTGCCCTGGTGCAGCTCCTGCAGCCCCCAAGAGGGACACGGTGTAACCTCCCCACGTTCTCCCCTGCAGCCTCAAAGCCACGGGGCTCTCAGCCCTTCAACGGGTGGCCCCACAGCATCTCCTCCTCGTCCCCATGGACCGTCCCCCGCCAACGCCGTCGGAGGTCAGCCGCTGCGCGGGAAGGGTTAAGGAGAGGGTGTTGGTGGCGGTGGCGGGTGCGTGGATCCGGCGTTGCTCACGGCAGGTGTGGTGCTGCTTGTGTAACCTCATACTTTTGGGTTGCGCCGGTGCTCTCGGGGAGTATTGTCGCTCTCGCTCTGGTGTGATTTGGCCACGACTGTCCCACCAGCAGCAATCGTGGCCACGCCAGGCGAGCCGGCGACCGCCTTTCGGGAGGGGCGAGTTCGCCGGGGCCGGACCCTGCATGCCCCAAAGAGTGACCACGTTGCTCCCAGTCTCAGTTTCCCCATCTGTGAAATGGGCCAAATGAGGCTGACCTCCTTCGGGCAGCACCGGTGACCTCCAGGCATGGGGAACGGCCTCACAGCGCCCGCTGCCAACCGAGATGGTGGAGATGTGTGCCAGGGTGGGATTTCGGGGGCTGGGCTTGCTGGGACCGAGACCCCAGTTTAAGCCCAGCCAAGTCTGCAGGGCAAGACCCTGGTCAAGACGAAAGGGGGGGGTGGTCCTGCCCTGGTGCAGCTCCTGCACCCCCCAGGAGGGACACAGAGTAAGGTCCTCACCTCCTCCCCTGCAGCCCTAAAGCCACGGGGCTGAGTCTCAGCCCTTCACCGAGCCGTTGAAGACCATAAAGACCGAGGCGAGACGTCGCCCCGTGTCCCGTCTGCGCGCCCATCCATGCGGAGCGTGCCGGGGAGGAGGAGGGAGGAAAGTCAGGAGGAAGGAGCAAACGCGACCGGCGAGAGCAGCCAACCCATTCCCCATCGCCATCAGCAAAATCGTGTCAGACAGCAGCACTGGAGCACGGCGGGCAGCCCCCCCCCCTTCTCCCCCGCATCCCCCATTATCCCCATCCCTGGCCGCAGCCGCTCCAGCGCCGGAGTGGAGCGAGGCAGTAACGCGGCACACGGGTGGGAGCACACAGAGTGCCACCACGGCTCAGCCCTGCCATCCATCTGCCACCCTCCCGCCCCGCTGCCAGGAGAGGGGTGGGGGGACCCCCTCTGCCACTGACCCAGCGGTATCACTGCACCCCCGGCTCAGCCCCAGGCTTTGGGACGGATGGGGATTGAAATCTCCCTCTTCATCTGTGCTTAAATGGTTTAATTGAAGGGTTTGGGGGCTGTGGTGCCCCCTGCAGAGCCCAACCGTGAGGGCACAGGGTCCAGGGAGGAGGCAGCGATGCCACATGAGTAACAATGATGGTGGTTGCCTGTGGTGGATGCCACCTCCATGCCAATGGCTGATGTGGTGTCCATGCCCATACCTTGCCCCTGGCCATGACTGGTGGCTTGCTTATGCCCATGGCAGGTGCCACATCCATGCCTGTGGTGGATGCCAGGTCTGTTTCTATGGTGGACACCATGCTCATGGTGGATGCCATGCCCATGTCAATGGTGAACAGAGTTCATGGAGGACACCATGCCCATGGTGGATGCCCTGTTCATGGTAGCACTGTATCCATGGAGGATGCCATGCCCATGTCCATGGTGGATGCCATGTTCATGGCCATGGTAGATGCTATCTCTGAACACAGCAGGTCTCCAGGCCCAGGCACCCCCGGGCACTGTTGAGCGCTGCATCCCTCACACTCTGACCCCGGCCTGGCCGTGACATGGACCATCCCTCTGTCGTGGCACCATGGGGACTCTGGTGACCTGGTACAAGAGTGGCACTGCAAACCCAAGCCGTGGGGCTTTCCCTGTGCCAAAACCTCTGGTGCTGCACCACGAGGTCACGTTGCGTGGTCCGGAGCCAGGATTTCTCTGCATTTATTGCAGCAGCGTGTGGGAGCACCGTGCTCTCCGGGATACTGCCCCGGGCCCCAGAGCCCTCTGCGTCCATCGTGACATGAAGGACGGGGTGGGAAGGGCACCCCCAAAGCTCCCTGTGGCTCCCACGGGTTGTCCAGCCGGGATGTCCCCTCGGACTGTGGCATCTGCCCCGTGCCGTGGGGACACGGGGTGGGGGGGGCTGCTGGGGACTTCCCCACACTTCTCCATCCCCCCCAAGAGCCGGGTGTCGGCACCTTCTCCAAGATTCCACCCCCCCCCCCATCCCTCCCCCCAACCCTGTCCTGCCGGGGGGGCACCGGGGGTCCCCGTGGGGGGCGGGGTATCCGCGGGGAGCGGGGTGAAGCAAGGAGCCGCGGTGATTCAGCGGGACACGCAGCCAGCCCCGTGCCCGGGCGAGCCGGGACAGGCCGGGCACCGGCAGGGCCCTCCCAGGGGCGGGCAGAGCCGGGGGGGGGCAGAGCCGAGCACCCCCCGGGCAGAGCCGTGAGCCCCCCCCACCCCCCGCAACCCCCTCCCCGCGGCAGGGCAGCCCCCCGCACCGAGGAGGCACCGGGCAGCCGGCGGGGATGGAGGAGGAGGAGGAGGAGGAGGAGGAGGAAGGGCAGGAGGTGGGGCTGGAAGTGAAACCGATTTGGGGGGGGGCGGAGCGGGGCGGGCTCGTCATGTGAACGGCCGCATGCTCGGGCAAAAGTGGGTCAGCGGCGGAGGGGCAGGTGCCAGAGCCGCCCGGTACCTCCCGGTGCCACCCGGTACCTCCCGGTGCCGCCCGGTGCCGCCGCTCCCCGCCCCGCCGCAGGGACCCCCGCACCGCCCCATGCGCCCCCCGGCGCGCTCCTGACCGCCGCCGGCCACCATGCGAGGTGAGTGCGGGAAGGGGCTGGGGGGGGGGCTGGGGACAGCGGGGGAACCCCCCGACTGCGGGGAGGGCAGCGGGAAAAGTTGTCCCCGGGGAGGGACGGGGGGGGACCCGCAGCAGCCCCGCCGGAGGGTGACCCGCGTCGTCCCCGTCGGGGGGGACACGGGGGGGACCCCGGCATCGTTCCTGCCGGAGGACACGCACATCAGCCCGGCCGGGGGACGCGGGGGGGGGGATCCCGCACCAGCCCCGCCGGGTCGCTCTGGCGGCTCCGGTTCCCCCCTTCATTAGGAATAAAAATTGTTGTTTATTTTGCGTCGCTTCCCGGGGCCGGCTTAGACCCGCTCTTAAGCTTTTCCTCGCACTAAACCCCTTAATCTCCTCTTCAATATGTTGCTCCCACCAGGGCTGGATTTCTTGTGGGTTTTTTTCCCCCCCCTTTTCCCCCTCCCCGTGGTTTCGGGGAGCGCTTCAGGGCCGGAGGGAAGCTCCTGGTTGGGGGGGGGGACACACGGGTGAGGGACCCACCGCAATTTCGGGTGCCCCTTATCCAGGGAAGGGTCGCGCCAGCGCCTGCCTGATTCTATCCCTTATTAAAAGCAATTCCTACTTTTCACCCCTCTGCTTTGCAAGCAGGCGGTTGGGAGGAGGGGGGGGGGGGGGGAGGGAGGGAGGAAGGCTCCGGCGGGACGATCCAGCAGGGCCCGGTGATGGTGACGGTGACGCAGTGGTGGCCAGACCAAGCTGTCCCCATCCCCGTCCTCGATGGAGCTGCTGGGACCCGACACCCCGGGCTGGGATTTTTATCCCCCTTTAAAGCAGTTTTCCATCCTCGCCTGCCGTGCCAGAGCCCTTCCCCCCCTTGGTGTGGTTTTTGGGGTGCACGCGTTGGGGTGTATTTGCGGGTGCAACATTGAGGTGTATTTTGGGGTGCACCTATGGGGACGGAGGTCTTCCAGCTACCTCCAACGGGTTTCCCCCCTCCCCGGCGCGGCTGCGGGTGCTGCGGCTCTGCCACCCGCCGCATGCTTGTGTAACGGTGGGGCCGGCCGAGGCGAGCCCCCCGCGTCCCCTTCCCGCTCCGTGACATCCCGGGATTTCACCTTTATTAGTGCGGAGGGAAACATTAACGCCTGCCTAATTACTAACACCGCCTGCCTCTTGCGTAGCTCCTGCAGAGCTGGCACCGGGCTTAATTAGCAGCTGGATGAACTTTTTAAAATTTCTTTTATTTTTCCATTTCCCCCCCCCATTACTGTGTATGGGCCCTAATTTAGTGCCAGCCCCCCCTGATATCCCATCATTTTCCCCCATCGGGCGCTTTTCCCGCAGCCCTGCCCGGCGCAGGGCGCCCATCTCTCGCCAAGTGCCGCGTGACGACGCTTAAATTGGTTCAATCTCTAGTTTCTCCCCCCAAAAACACCACCCTTCTGCCCCGTTCCCGGGACGAGGGGGGGGCACAGGGGCTCCTCGCTCCTGTCCTTCCCTTGGCTGCGGCTCTGCCGGGCAAGAGGCTTTGCCTTGTATAATCCTATAGGGTTTCCAGCCCTCCTGCTCGCTTGTTTTGCAAGCGGCGGCGTGGCGAGGAGCGTGCGGTGGCTCGGCAGCCTTTCCGACTTGTCCTAGTGACCTAGATCTGTCATTGGAAAAAAAAAAAAAAAAAAAAAATCAGAGAGAGGGAGGAGGAGGAGGAGCTTCCCTGCCCGTTTCGGCAGCGTGCACGCAGCGGCGAGGGCGCCCGTCTGCCCTCCCGCACGACGGCTGCGCCCCGGCCCGGGCACGGCGGGGATGCGGGTGGTGATGGACGGTCGTTGCCCTTCACCGCCCAAAATTAAGGTTGGAGGAGAAGGGTGGTGGCCACCGGGAGCGTGGGCTCCCAAAGGACCCAGCCAGGATTTGGGGTCCTTGGCCCCCATGACCCCAGGGAGCAGCAGCGCCCAGAGGGGGGAAGCGCGGTGATGGGGAGATGTCGGTCCCTGTCCCCGTGGGTGGCAGCGGGTTAAACCCACAGCCGTGGCCCTGCTGGCAGTGTCCCCTGCCTGTCCTGCCCGTGCCTCCTCCCCTGTCACGTTCAACTTTGAACCCCGCAGCGGTTATTTAAAGAGCCACTAAAGTCGAAATCGCGCCCGGTTTATGGGATGTGGTGAGCGGCGCCACTCTTGCTGCCTTTATTTGGCGCCGCGGAGATAATTCCTCCCCCCAGCCCCCAAATCATCCACGCACGGGGCTGCAGGGGCTCTCCCACCCCGGCCCTGTTTGTCCCCACGCCGGGCTGGGGTGGCAGGTCCCCCCCTTCCCACCGCCCCACCTCTGGCACCCGCCCGCGCCAGCCAAAGTGCAAAGGGCTGTGTCCCGCGCCGGTGGGGCTGGCCTTGGCGCGGTGCCGCGTGGCACGGGAGCCGGTGAACCGGCACAGCTGGGGGGCAGGGGCCAGGTGGCCGTGGGGGGAGCCTCGTTGCCCACCCACCCAGCCACTGCTCGCTACGATTTCCTAGTGGGGGACAAGCACTACACCGCGGGACAGGGAAAAAAATTGCACCTCGCTGGGGATGGGGGCGGCTGTGAAGCCACCAGCCACGTGGCCACAAGGAAAAGTAGCCGGGGGTCACCATGGGGTAGGGGGAGAGTGGCTGAGCCCTGTTCTGGCTCAAAGTTTGTAGGAAATTTGTGCTCATTGATTAAAAAAAAAACAGTTCCCACCTCCAGCGTCGCAGCCCAGTGCGGAGCCGGAGTTGTGCCGTTTGAATTTTCCTTACGGAGCCGATGGGTTGCCCACGTGGCCCCGGTGCTGCTGGTGCCCCTGTGGCCCAGAGCCGGTGCTTTGCACGTCACGCCGGGGCCGTGCTGGCCACCTGCTGCAAACCAGCCCCAGCCCCTTTGGGGTTCCCCGTGGGGTGCACGGGCCGGGGTGGGATTTGCCGGCGGTGACAGCCAAAATGCCGGGGTGACCGCGGGGCACTGCAGCCCGGGAGCCCGTTTCAAAGCAAACCCACCAGCAGATGTAAAGGGGGTGATCGTCCCCTTTATTTTACCTGCTTATTCCTCCTCTGCCAGCCCTACCCCACGGCCACCTTCCTGAAATATAACAGCCACTAATTGCTGCGGTGGCTCCCGGAGGCGGGAGCGGTGCCGGGACCTGGGATCGGAGGTTGCTGCAGGGAATGAAGGAGGAAAGCTGGGTTTTGGGGCAGGGGTGGGGAGGTGGGGTGGCATCATGTGTCCCTGCAGGTCCCTGTGGAGCCTGGACTCATCCTCCTCCCCCTGCTCTGGGTGCAGGGGGGATGCTGAGCCGGAGGGGAGAGGGTGGTGGTGGCAGAGCATCGGAGGTGGTGGCAGAGCATCAGAGGTGGTGGCAGAGCATCAGAGCATCCCCCAGCCCTGGCTGGGGCGGGGGGGGTGGGGGAGGGCTGCGGGGCTGCTGTTAATTACTGGAGGTGCCCGTCCTGCGGCATCGATCGCGGCAGCGGGATGGGGCACAGACCTACTTTCCCAGCAGGTTCACCAGGTAATGAGCCAGGGCACCAGGGAAGCCACCGGCCCCAGCCCTCGCCCCGGCAGCCGAGGGGGGATTTGGGGCCACGGAGCCACCTCCCCAACACCTGGAGCTGGGCTGCTCCCCCCACCCAGGCGAAAGGCACCCAGGGGTTGCGGGGAGGGGGGGGGGGTGAGTTGCTCTCGTGGCCTCAGGTAGCCCACCCAGGGGAGGGGGTGGCCAAATCCTGACCCAGCCCCATGGGTGAAGGGTGTGCAGGCTCACTCTGGGAAGGAGAGGGGGGGCTGCACCAAATGAGGGACCTGCCAGTGCCCCCCAAAACACCTTCCATCCCCCCAGGGATCTGCCAGAGCCCCCTAAACCACCCCTCATGTCCCCCTCAGCCAGGGACACCCAGCCCCATGGAGCCAGCTCAGGGGGTGCGGAGAGGGGGGCAGCTCTAAAAAGCCTCTGGCATCTGAGGGGTTGCAGCGTGTCCCAGGGCTCAGTGGGGTGCGGAGGGTTTTGGGGTGATTCCCCACCCCAATAGTGAGAAAATAAGGCCGAGAGGAGGGATAAGGGGGAAGAAGGAGGATGGGGACACCCCTGGCCCCTGTGCCAGGGAGGGAGGATACAGATCTCCATGGCTGGATCTTATGGGGTCTGCCTTGTTTTGGGGTGCAGGAGGGATGCCCGCTCTCGGGGCGGAGGTGATGGAGAGGAGGGTGTGCCAGGGCGGGAGGAAGGCCGAGTCTTGCTCTGGGGAGGGTGGCGCTGGCTCTGCCGAAACCACCGGAGCCGCCTGCCCGGACTGGGACAAACGGAGCGGGGCTGGAGACGGGGGGGACACACACGGGTCCAGGGGGTGACACGGGACCTGTGTCCTGGGGACCACACAGGGATTGACCTACGTCCCCCATGGAGGACAGCAGGGCGACAAACGGGTGTCCCCAGGGCTGGCTCGAGGTATCACCCCAAAATACCCCCAAAAACCCCAAAATGCCCCACAATGCCCTCGCAGAAGGTTGGGGTGCAGCCGCCTCTCCCCCCCGGTGTGGCGGCGGCCGCGGGAAGGGTTAAGGGCAGCGGCGTTACACAAGCGCGTGGGGCAGAAAGTGTGTCAGTGGGACAGGATGGCGCTGGCCACGGGGCCACCGCGCGCAGCCGCCGGACCGGGGGCAACCACCGCCGGCACAGCCGAGCCCCGTGGTGGCCGGACGGTGCCACGGTGCCACTTACATAAAGGCCGAGGGGTGGCAGCGGGACAGGAGTTGGGCAAGAAGTATTTACAGTGGGAGGAGAGCAAATTCCGCAGCCGGGACATTTTAATTGCCGGCTGGAGATTATTATTTAATTTTTAACCCCTTTGTTTTTTTTGTCTTTTTTCCTGCCCCCTATTTTAGCCCTGCTGGACCCAAGGGGGGAAGTTTCCTTGTCTGCCCCCCTCCCAGCATATAAATAACCCCCCTTTTTGCACAGTGTGGCCGATGCTCGCAGCCTTATGGTGGGAGAGGAGCCCAGCGTCCCCGTGGGGAAACTGAGGCACAGCGGGGGGGGGGTGGGGGTGGGGAGTGTGTCTGCTGTGATGTTCCCCCTGATCACGATGGGGTTTGGGGGATGCGGGGTGCTCCTGTGGCCACCTCAGCAGTACCCACACCCCTCCCCATCCCCCTGGGTTTGCCCCGGGGGGGTGTCCGGCCCTGGGGAGGGGTGGCCGCGGCACCAGGGGACACACCAGGGGACACACCAGGGGACACACCAGGGGACGCCAAAGGAGCCAGCGCTGTGATTCAGCCGGGGCTTAGGGAACAGAGCGGCAATTAAACGCTGTCCCGGGCTGTAATTGCCATCGCGCCGGGGTTACGGCTCTATCTCCACGTCAGTTATTTGGGGCGAACATTTTTACGAGCGGGTCAGGTGCCCGTGGCCGGCATGGCCGTGTAATTAGCAGGTTAGTAATTAGAGCTGCAGGAGGCTGTGGGTGAACGGTCAGGTCTTCTCCTTTGTGGCACCCAGGGGTGGCAGTCGGCTCTGGAGGAGCCAGCAGAGCATCGTCCCCGGTGCCCCCTTAGCAATGCCCACACTGGCTGGGGGGGCTCTGGGGGGGTCCCCCGTACCTGGGCGTGGGGGTGCAGGGTCAGGATTTGGCCACTGGGCATCACAGGAAGCCATGGCCATGGCTGGGAGCCGGGGAACGGTCCCTGTCGGGGGGGCACCCTCAGGCTCTGCCCGGTGGGCTGACGGTAATTGCGGGGCACCGGGAGTATCGGCCGCGGGCGTGAGGGTGCGGTGCCACGACGATGCATCACCCGGCGGCTGCAATTAACCTTGCATAACGAACCGACGCGGCTTCCTGCTGGGGGTGGCACCGCCTCCCCGTGCCCCCCGTGGTGCCACCACCCCCATCCCGTCCCGTCCCGTCCCATCCCATCCCCTCCCCGGGACAGGGCGTTGGGGCAGGGAGGGGACCCCATGGTTCGCAGGTTCTCACCCCTCTCTGGCAGGGAATTGGGGCTGTCTCTGTCACCAGAACTGGCTGGCGAGGTGAGGGGGGGGGGCATATGTCACCCTGCCCCTGCCTCCATCTCCCACCAAAGGGGGGGGCTGTGATGCCAATGCACTGGGGGAGGGCTGGGACTGGCCCTGACCATCCCTGCCCGCTCCCTGCCCACGCTGGGGGGGTGGGGGGGGGTGAGAGCCCCAGGCCCAAAACTACAGCAGAGGCTTTGGGGAGAGGCAGGGGTGGGATGTGACCCCTTTGGGCCAGTGGGGGGACAACACCCAGCCCTGGGAGAAGCCAGGGAGCGTTGGGAAGGAAGGGTGAACCTCAAAATCCCCCGGTGCATTTGGGGCAGGAGCTGAGAGGGGAGTCAAGGGATGGGGGAGGGATCCGTCCCTCTGCCTGCACCCAGACATGGGGTGAGTCCTGCCCCATATGGCTGGGACTAAATCTGCCCCGGGGGGTTTGGGGGGCCAAGAGGATCCTTGGGGGACTGATGGCAGCCCCAGGGTGCAATGGCAGCCCCAGGAAGGAGACTGATGGCATCCCTGGGGGACCGATGGCAGACCCAGAGGACCAACAGGATCCTTGGGGAACCAAAGGGAGACGCAGGGTCTGATGGCAGCCCCAAGAAGGGGACTAATAGCATCCCTGGGCAGCCAATGGCAGACCCAGGGGACCAATGGCAGACCCAGGTGACCAAAAGGATTCTTGGGGGACCGATGGCAGCCCCAGGAAGGGGACTGATAGCATCTCTGGGGGACTGATGGCAGACCCAGAGGACCAACAAGATCCTTGGGGGACCAAAGGGAGACGCAGGGTCTGATGGCAGCCCCAAGAAGGGGACCAACAGCATCCCTGGGGGGCCAATGGCAGACCCAGGTGACCAAAAGGGTCCCTGGGGGACCGATGGCATCCCTGGGGGACCGATGGCAGACCCAGGGGACCAACAGCATCCTCAGAGGACCAAAGGGAGACGCAGGGTCTGATGGCAGCCCCAAGAAGGGGACCAATAGCATCCCTGGGGGGCCGATGGCTGCCCCACTGCACAGCGAGGCTTGCGCTGACCCAGCCTCCCCCAAAGCAGCGAGGGACCCCAGGGCATCGCCGGGGGTCGGGGTGCAGACAGCGCTGGCTGAGCATCGGGATTGTCACCCGCGGAGGTGACCCTGGCCGGCAGCACCGCACAAAACATGTCCCTCGACCAGAACCTGGTCGCTCCCGGGGGAGGAGAGAGGCAGAAGGGAATTACTCGAGCCGGGGATTTGCAGAGGCCCAGGAGATTTGAAATAACCATAATCTGGCCGCGGGGGTTATTTTGGCGCGGCGGCGGCCGCCCAGCACCCTCCCGAGCGACGCCGCGCTGAGCCCCGCCGGGGGGCTGGCGCGGGGATTAGAGGGGTGCAGAGATGCCGGGAGGCACGTACGAGTCCTGGGGGGGGTGCCGGCGCACGCGGGGCGGGCAGAGCCAGCCCAGATCTGGGGCAGCTGGAAAATGAGGAGGACGAAGCCTATTAGCAGCTCAGTGCCAGCGAAGCAGAAGCGGGGAGGGAAGCGGATTTACGGGGGGGAAGGGGGCCGGGACCTTGAGCCAGCGGTGGCTGTATCTGTCCTGGGTTTCCTAAGGAGCTGCTGGGGGGGGGGGTCGGGGTGGTCGAGGGGCCCCCAGACCCTCTGCTTGGGCCAGACCCCCGGCAGGAGAGTGTCTGTGGCTGCAGAATGGGGGTGGTCCCCGTGCCAGGGATGTCCCTGTCTGTGGTGCCCCCCCCCGCCCCAACATGCAGACAGCAGCTGAAAAATAAGGGGGACGCTTCCACAGTGGGGTGCAGGGTGGGCTGGTGCACACACATGCTGTGCTCACGTGCCACAAAGGGCTTTTCTACCCGTCTCGGGGTGCTGGAGAGGATGGGGGATGGATCGGGGTACCCCACACCCTGCGTGGGCCATTTTGGGGGGGCACCTCTCTGAGGCACAAGCATCCCCGTGGGGTCTGTGGGAAGGGCTGGGCTGCCGGTGGGTCTGGGTCTTGTGCCTCAGTTTCCCCAGCCGCCCAGCAGGGCTGGGGCTGTCTGGGGGGGGGGAAGGGGGGCATCTCCCTCGTTCGGTTCAGCGGCGCCCACCATTAACCGCGGTGGGTTTTTTCCAATTTTTCCCTCCCGCCGCAGCCCAAATCGAAGTGATCCCGTGCAAGATCTGCGGAGACAAGTCCTCGGGGATCCACTACGGCGTTATCACCTGCGAAGGCTGCAAGGTGAGCCCGGGGGACACCTGGGGAGGGGCGGGTGGGTGGCTGCGGGGGCCGGCATCCCGCCGGCCGCATTCCCAACACCTCCCCCGTCCCGCGCAGGGCTTTTTTCGGCGGAGCCAGCAGAACAACGCCAGCTACTCCTGCTCCCGGCAGAGGAACTGCCTGATCGACCGCACCAACCGCAACCGCTGCCAGCACTGCCGCCTGCAGAAATGCCTGGCGCTGGGCATGTCCCGCGACGGTGAGTCTCACCAGGGCTCCTCTCCCAATTGGGCTGTGGGGACCGAAGCTGCGGAGACAGCCCGGGGAAGGGAGGGTTTTGGGAAGCTTTTGCATTTTCCATGAGGGGAAAAAATAAGGGGGGCTACAGGAGAGGTGGGGAAGGGACTCTGTGAGGAGCGTAGCAATAGAGTTGGGGGGGTTCAGGCTGGAGAAGAGAAGGCTCCGGGGAGACCTTGGAGCCCCTTCCAGTCCCTAAAGAAGGGGGGGGCTCCAGGAAAGCTGGGGAGGGACTCTGGATGAGGGAGGGGAGCCACAGGAGGAGGGGGAAGGGTTTGACAC
>JAOQGH010000014.1:60683-103700 GCA_025769975.1 Gallinago jamesoni | reverse complement strand
CTGGGTGTGGGGGGCTGAACGATGGGCTCTGGCAGGTCAGCGGTAATCCAGCCTGCAGCTAGAATGGAGCTGGGATGGTTTTGTACTACTCGGAAGCTCCATTTTTACAGACTCCTGTCTTTGCCCCATGTTTTCTGGTAGAAGATCTTGCTGCTTTTTGCTTTTGAGATAGCACTGAGGTATAAACAACAAAACCAGAAACTCTTTTTCTTTTCCTTTTTTTAGCACGGGCTGTTGGCAGTGATGAAGTTTGTACTCTGTGCCTGGTTTCCCCAGTGCGATGCAGGGAGAGGATGGTGCTTTCCAGCACCTTCTGTGCTGTGCGTGTGGGCGAGGGGCAGGCGAAGGCTCTCCTGGAATCCCCCCACCCCCACCTATCCCCATTCCTCTTATCCCGAAGGCGATGCAGGCTTGGTTTGATGCCTGGATTTTATGTTCCCAAGTACAGAGAATATTAAGGAAGCGACTTAGGAGAAGCACTGGAAGCGGAGGTGCAGCCTGTGTGTTGGAAGGGGCTGCTCGTAGCAGGGGCTGAGGAGCAGCAGTTGCCTCTGGATGGTGTGGGGTCAGCGTGCTGTGGCCAAGGGACCGGAGGTGTCTGTGCTGACAGGTACAGACTGGTCTCTGCCTTGAGCCTTGGGAATTCCTGCACAAACTTGCTTGCTGGAGCTTGTCGCTCAGTGTGCTTCGCAGCTGGGGAGGGAATAGGAAGTGCTTGGAGGGATGGAGCTTTAACATTTTCCTCCAGGGTAACTTGCTGCTGATTTTAAACCCATGCTGTTTTCATAGGGGTGTCTGCCCCATCAGGGGATCCTGAGAGGAGATTGTCAGAGTCCCCAGCAGATTCTCCAGCCTGAAGCAGTAGGTGTTTTGGTGCAGGGAAGGGAGCAGAGAGAGGAATTCCAGCACAGCAGACCGTCGTGGCTCTCCATCTCACGCGTTAGCCGGGGATGTTGCCAGGGAGCGGCTCTGCCGCTCAGGTCCCTCTTCTCCCTCCCAGACCTGCTGTTGGAGTGGGAAGAGCTGAGCAAGGCTTACCAGGTCCACAAGCTCCCACTTCAGGAGGGTGAAGGGGAGGCTCATTCAACACCCCATGCTGAATTTAGCTGGAACTAGAATAAACACCGTGAACGTGCATTGTTGTGCAGTGTGCTGTTGAGGCACACCTGTGCTGCGTTTCAATAGCATTTCTCCACCAGAAGCTCTCTGGGTAAATCCGTTGTGGCATTTTGCCATGGAGGAGCAGTGGGCAGACCCCCTTGTGTTGGAGCAGACTCTGGTTTCAGGTGGGTTTTGGCAGGGGCTGCTTTCCCTGGGCTGCGAGGCGCAGACGCAGGCCTGCCTTGGGCAAGAGGTGTGTGAGCAGTCCCATCTGTCCATGGGCTTGGCTCGGCAGCAACGGAGCAGCGCAGGGCTGCTTTGGGGTGAGGCGAGGCCAGCTCTGCAGGGGTTTTGGCTGCTCGGGGCCGGCTGCAGTCACAACGGGAGCTCTGCTCCTCTCCTTTGTGTGGAAAAAGCCCAGAGCATCCCAGAGCCTGGGTGCAACCATGCTTCAGGTGTACTGAGCTCACTGCGTTATTTTTTTTTTTCTTCCTCGCCGTTCCCTCTCCCATTTATTATGCTGACATCTCTCTGACTTCCTGGGCTCCTACCTTGCTGAGATATTTTCTTGCAAGAGCTAGCACGTCCGTCAGGGAGCTGAGCTGCCTGCGTAGCAGGAACAGCCTAGAGCATCTTCTGCACTGGAGAGATCAGTTTGCCAGGCATGGCTGGATGGAAAGGTGGGCGCCTTTGAGAATGGAGGGGGTGCAGCCAGAGGAGGGGAGGACAACACGTGCAGATGCCCTCAGTGCAGTCTGGATGGCACCCACAGTTCCTAACAGGTCTCTTCTGTCTCTCCGTGTATATATAAGCACAGACCTGGAAACGAGACTCGGAATAATCCTGTGCACAGTGCAGAGGATGCGCTGCAGCGGGTTTGGCTCGGTGACAGCAGACACCCGAGCTGTGATCATTCATGAGCAGGGGGCAGTTCCCACTGCTGGTTGTGGTCCTGGCAGGGGACCTGCAGAGCCTGAAATCTGACTTCTCCTGGGAGAAGAGTGTAATACTCAGTGTTTTGCTCCTATTTTTGTTCAGAGCCAGAAATCAAAGTCCAGAGTGGTGCTTCTCCAGCCAGAATCATTTAAAGGCACTTGCTGTTGTTTTAGGGCCAATATTTAACTTGTGCCTTCATGAGGAATGCCTCTTACGCTCTAAATATTTGCCCCAAGGAAGAAGTTTGGGGGAAGAACATCCACTGCTGGGGGGTGGGGTGGGATTTCAGGAAATGGCTTTAAGTCTCTATATTTCCAGGTCTGTGTGAAAACGGCCCGTGTTGCTGCTCTGGCAGGTACCGAGGCTGCTCTGCCGGAGCCGCAGCGCGGGAGCGGCCGGGAGGAAATGTTTGTGCTCTGGAGCAGCAGCGGCGCAGGGTGTGTCAGCTCCAGCAGCCCCAGTCCTGCGCTCCCGCTGCCAAGCGGGATTTAAAGGCACAGGTTTGGAGCTACTTTCCAGCTGGGGATGGTGTGGGCAGCCGGGCTGAAGCGTGCGTAAACTTCCTGATAAAAGCAGCTTATGGGAAAAGAAATGCTCGTTGCTTTTGCGCTCTCTGCGGTCGTTGGTGGCGAGAGTTCGTTAGATGTGAAATCCTCTGCAGTGGATCCTGCTAAAGGCAGGATTTCCCATTCTCTGGACCTGATCAATGAGGTGCTTGTGGCTTATCCTGTCCTCTCTCACCTCCCTCTGAGATCCTTCTCACAGTGTGCCACAAACACCATCGCGTGGCCTCCCATAGGCCTGTAAGGAGCTTGTCGCTGCCGGCCAGCCTTGAGCTTGCCCCACGTTTTTGGGCAGAGGGTGGCTGCATGGAGCTGTGTGCTGGGACACTGGTGGGGTAGATCAGGTCAGGTTGTGCTGGTGTCCCCTCAGGCTGTATCAGGGGGTGGGGGTGGTGAGGGAGGACGTGGTGTTGGGGAGGAGCCTGGTCCTCTGTTCCCAACTCTGTAGGTGGCCGTAGGCAGGTGTGACAGCCCCTCTCTGCAAACAGGGCAGGTCTGGATGTAAAGTCTGGTCTTCCTTAGCTACGTGGTAACCCTCTGTCCCAGCTTCTCCTGCTCTGAGCTCTTGATTGGATGCTTTTGGCCATCCTTAACTACGTTGGCTGAGTTTTGCTTAGATACAGAAAGAACATGTTTTCTCTTGAAGGAAAATCAAAGGCATGCAGCTGTTTGTGAGGCAGCCCAAGGGGAAGGCTTTGCCCAGGCTCCTGTTTGCAGAGTTCAGCCCAGCTCTGAAAGGCTGAGAGCTTCCTCCTTCCAGCATAGCAGAGGGCTCACAGGCAGCCCCCATCCCAGCCTGAAGCCCCACTAAGGAGAGCCACGTCCAACTGGAGCGTGGCTCTGGTTTTTTAGTGATGGGTTTGGTGCTGGGGAAGCAAAGGCTTTTGTCAGAGCCCCATCCAGCTCAGAAGGTGGTGTGGTTGCTGGAGTTTGGGGGGATCAGGGCCTGTATAAGAAGATGGCAAACTGATTTTTTTGGTTTTTTTTTTCCCTCCTTTGCATCCTCTGCAGGTGCGTGGTACCACCTGCGATGGTGGCGATAACTCAGTGGTGATACTTGAGCTGTGTCCATTCAACCAAGGGCTCTGGCAGTGTCCACTGTGTGGTCCCAGTTTGAAAGGCCATAAGAGGGACTTATGTTTCAGATCATGGCTGGTAGCCTCTCTGAATACTTGCCCATGGGACTGGCTGCAGGTGGGCACCCAACAGCACTGTGCAGCTGTGGGAAGTCTTGGTCCATTTTCATAATGAGCATTGATGGGTTTAAGCCCACGAATTGGCTGCATGATGGAGGGAGCCAAGGGAGCTATGTCCTGTCTGCAGGGACTGGAACAGGGGACAGGAACTAGAAACATGAGTAATTAACTTAAAAACAAAAAAGGGAAAGTTTGGGGTTTGGATGGAAGTATGTGCTGGAGAAGGGTGAACGTGTGTTGGCTGGGGTTTCTGGGACAAATTGGACAAGTGAGAGCCCAGAAATGAGGGAGAAGGTACAGTTTGTTTGTGTAAATAGTGTTCTAGGTATTAATAGCAGCAAGATGAAATATGTCCTCTTGGGGGGGGTGTGTGTATCCTGCATGTCCCTTCCTGTAGGGGATCCCTGTGACTTTATAAATTAAGCCCCTTGTGCAGGGCCAGAGAAACAGGTCTGGGGTGGGTAAAGGGAGGAACCAGGAGGTCGCACTTGATCTACCTGTTTGAGTGAGAGAGGTCTTTTGGATAAACCCCTTGAAACATTTCCTTTCCCAGCCCATAGCACCTCTGCAGCCGCCTTTTCAGCTGTAGCCACTCCTGTGGTGTCCCTGTTTGGGTCCTGGCCTTCTGATCCTGGGGAAAATACACGCAGGTAGGGAATGAGGGAAGGTGAAAAACAACCTTTGGAATGTGCCATTCTGATGTGGAGGCTGGTGGCAAACCAGGCTGAGTACTTAATCCACAAAGCTGTCATGGTACTTACTGAAGGGTTGGGAGTCTGATCCCTCTACGTGAGTGAAAAGATGCTGAACAGATCCTGCATTTGTCGTGACCAGGGATGGGATATAGGTCTCTGACCCCTCTGTTCTGAAGTTAACCCCTCCCTGCAAGCCAGGAGATGGGGGTATTTGTCTAGGCCTTAGGAATTTGTCCCAGTTAGTCGAAAATCACCTTTCTCTAGCCCCTTTTCCTTCTGTGAGATCATGAACAAGTTAGATTTTTACTTTGCTTCACTTCCCCATCTGTAAAATAAGCAAGTTGCTTCTCTACCTTTGAGAGAGGTTGCAAGGAAAAATGTGTAATGGATTGAGGTGCTTGGTCCTGTAATAGAGGGGGTGGGAACATAAATGCCTCGTGGGTCGCTCGTTGGTTCTCCGAAGATGCTGCTGGTGCTTGCACGTAAGCTGATGGATATTGTCATGCCACAGAGCATCCCTCTGCCCCAGTTACTCTGCAGGAAAGATTAATTGCACAGCGATACTCTTTCCTCCCCATGGTCTGGGCTGTGGGTCCTGCTTGTGGTCCTGGAGGGCTGTCCCACCAATGGGGTGATTGTCCCCATTGGGGTGGAGAGCTGGGACCAGCCAGGGCGGCAGCAAGCCAGCTCCCGTGTGATTTTGCAGTAGGGAAGTGATTTGGGCATCTTGTCACAAGGAGTTTGACTGCTCTTTGGGGAGAGGTTTCTCTGTGAACCCTCCTCCCCCCCCCAGAAGCCTTCCCTTCCCCTCTTCTTTCCACCCAACTCTTAAGATTTGGCAGTAATTTGAGAGGAAACATGTGGGGCTTCGAGCAGCCTGGGGAAGAAAGCAGAGGGAGATATGGTGTTTGCTTGAATGTGGGACAGCTCGGCTTGGCAGAGCTGCAGCTCAGCAACCCAGAAATGGAAACAGCCCTTGTCACTGGTGGGAATGACACCCCTCTCTGCCCACCCTGCTCAGGGGCTCTCCAGGGTGAAGGGCCCACTCTGGAGTGAAGTGACTGGGCTGGGACAGAGTAGAGCTGGCGTTGGTCCCCCCTTCCATAAAACCCTGGGGGAGTTGGGGAGTAGTTTGGTGATTGAAGAGATAACTGGATCCAGGCACCTCTTTTTCCCCTGCAAAAGGCTACCCCAGATCTGCCAGTGCTGCTGCTTCCTAACCTGGTTCTGTCAAGAGGATATGGGTTAAGGGGAAAAAAAAAAATCCTACTATTAAAAGTGCTTATGCCAACCCAGATCCTGCTGACAGAAAAGGGTTTGGTAGCGATACACATGACAGGAGGCCAAGCAGATCTCTGCAGAGTGACAGTCCCCAGATGGGCTGAGGAGCGGGGGAACCCTGCTGTCACACACATCTCGCTGTTGCGGTGCACGAGCCTTTGGCAGCCGGGCTGGATGTACACTTGGAATCTGCCGAGTTGGAATCCTGGTGGGTCTGTTTCCCTGCTGTGAACTGTGGCTGGCGTGCACGTGGCTCGTTAGTAACCCCTTCTGGGGACCCCTTCTAGGTGAAGGACCCAGAGTGCTCAACTTCTCCCTGTTCCCTTTGGGATGAGTAAGTATCCCAAATTTTGGAGGTAGGAGATGAAACAGGCTGGGGTTTTTGTTCCTCCAGTGCTGTGTTTTCATCTCTGCAGTTTCCCTGGTCCCCAGGCGGGGATGGGAAGAAGCACTGTTGTTTGAGGTACCGGGCAAATCTGTATTACAGCAATTGCCCGTGAGAAGTGTTGATGAAGGGGACTGAGAAAACCTGTCTGGTATTTCAAAGCCCCCCGAGATGGGCTTTGCGCTCTCCTCGCAGGAGCTGGGTGTTTTGTAGCACGGAGTTCCCGGCCTCATCCCTTGTGGGGCAGCCGGGCTGCCCCGAGCTGCCTGGCCCATGGCCAGCATCTTCTCTTCCTGGCTTAGGCTGCACTGCTGAGCTTTCAGATGCCCTGCAAGTGCTCCTAGCCTCTCCCTGGCTCTGCACCGAGTTTTTGGGGCAACACAGCACAGCTCACCCTCCCTCCCCAGTTGTCAGGGCTGGGAGCCCCTCCTTTCCCCCAGCACTACCTGGTGAGGGCCCAGGGGAAAGAAGCAGGAGATAAATGCCTGCTGGTGTCCCTCTGTATCCCCTGACAGGAGCTGGATGGCTTTAAGAGGTGGTGGCTACACAGGGTGGCTCCACTGGTGAGGAGGAGGAGGAGGGCGGCGCTGCCAGCGTCTGCTCCACCCGCCTCCTGGAAATGCGAACCAGGAGACAAATCTGAAATGAATCTGGAAATCACCACAGTCAGGCCTCTGACGTGCTCCTAGCACCAAGCGGGCGGTGCTACAGGAGGCTGGGTTGCTGCCCTGGCCTGGACAGGGTCCCTATGGTCAGGGCCACCTTCTGCACAGGTGACCTTAGAGGGCACAGCAGCCTTCAGGGACTGCCAGGCTTTTCTCCCTCCGTTCTCCCTCTTCTGCGCTGCTTTCTGTCTGGTGTTTGGCAGTTGCATGCCTCCGCTCCTTCTTCTGCAACAGCAAGTACCTTGAACCAGCTGCTGCAAGGAGTAGCGTAAGAGCCAGGGGGCATTTATCATTTGCATCAACCGTATGGAAAGTCCCTGGAGCTTGTGACAAAGGACAATAAGGTGGTCATTCTCCTTAGTGCAAGTTTTAGCAGAGTTTATATTGACAAACAGCAGATACACACGCTAGGACGATAAGGTGGCTGATGCTACTGCTTGCATTCTTGCCCAGCTTGCTGGGAGGGAAGGAGGTGTGTGGTGTGTGCCCAGCCCCTGGAGCTGTATGGTGTGGGTGCCAGCACAGGGTCTTGGATGTCTCTTCTGGGGTGTCCTGCCTGGTGTGACCAGTTGTGGTCAAGGATTGGCAAGTACAAACTTTGAAATGGCAGGGTCCAGACCTGGTATCATCCCTGGTGGCCTGGACTCTGGCGGGACAGAGCGGGTAACAAGAGAGGGGGTTTTCTCGTGCGCAGCCATTTGGAAAGCTGCAGTTCAGAGAAAAGAATAAAGTCTGCTGTGGATTCCGGTGTGGTTCCAGTTTGCATGGCAGAAGGGATGTCCCTGCCCTCCTGACATCCAGGAGAAGAGTGAGCATCACCTACTGTTGGAGCAGGTTTGTGCCCTGGCACATACATTGTCAGGCTGGTGCCCAAAGACTGTAATCAGGACGTTGCTCCTTGTCTGTCCTACTCTGGAGGAGCCTTTTCCCTGCCCTTGCGAGATGTCGGGAACCCTCTGTTCTTGCCCGTAAGGAGACCGTGCAGATGGTGAGCGGAGGGAGCACTTTTGCTCGTTCTGTGGCTGCTCAGGGGCTGGAGGGAGGGAAGATGGAGGCGCTGAGAACTCGTGCTCTGCTAAACTTTGATCTCCTGCTCCCTTGAAGTCGGCAGCGAGTGGGGATGCTCTGGGCTGTTCAGTTCAGCTGAGCCAGCTCCAGCCAGTTTCCAGCCACTTGTGTTGTGGGGAGACCCGTGGTGTGAGTGTCCAAGGGCAGCACTCTGTTCCCAGTCTCCTGCTCTTCAGGTGATTTGGGAGCCTGTCCAAAGGCTGTGGGGAGGAGAAAGTGCCGAGTGTCACTCTGGCCTCCCATTCCATGGGGAGGAGAGCGCCTGGCTTGCCCACACTGGTGCTCAGTCGAGTTCCTCTCAGGGAGGAAATCTCCTCCAGGTGGATGGAAGGTTTGGAGACTGTCACCCAGCTTGGGATTGCAGGAGGAAAGGAAGGGGAGCCACACGCATCCAGGAATTTGCTTTTGTTATAGGAAAGGGATTGGGTAACATCCCTTATCCTTTGGAGAACAGATGTTGAGCCCCTCATCTTAACTACAGCTGATCCCTCGCAATGCCGGAAGGAAGCACATGTGGGATTCAAGGCTGCGGGATCTCTGAGGACATCCTCGAAAGCGTTGCGTTCTTCCTCTGCTCTTGAATGTCTCCCATGACTTGACAGCACTCCCTCCGTGACAGTGCTCGGGTGGCTGCGTCTTCCCCTGTCCTCTGCTCCCCTTCTCCTGCTGCCTGGCCTGTGGGACGCAGCTGTGGTTTGCGCTCCGTAAGCAGAGCTGTGAGGAGCTCTCCCACGGCGTGTGGTGGTTGGGCCCTCTGACTCACATGCACCAAAACACCTCCACCTGGGGTTTCTCTGGAGCCTCATCCTGCTGTGACAAGGCATGGATCATCCCGTGGGCAGCGTCCCCCTCCAACGATGCCCATAATAGCAGCGTGGTGGCTTCTGTAGAAGAGGAGGGTGGATGAGAGGCAGGGGTTGGCAGAGGGAGAGCAGTTCACCCACAGTCTGATGTCACGGGAAAGCCACGCTGTGCTTTGCCAGGGAGCCCGTTTGTCTTCACCAAGCTCTCGTATGGAGCAATCTGTGACTTGGGGCTGCCCCCATCCTCCCTGCCTGCTTGGGAGTTGCTTTTGACCTCCCCATCCATGGGAATTGATAAAGAAGCTGTGTCACCAGCAAGTGGGGAGATGGTGTGTCCACTGGCTGCACGGATGGGTGTGGGTCTGGGGATGCCTGCCACGGGCTGGGGCTTGTTCTGCAGCTCATTGGCAAGGGGTGAAGGTGGCACAGCAGCCCCTTGGTCATGTGGAGTTTTCACGTTGTGGTGAGGATTGTTGCTGTCACGTCCTGGTTCATTTTCTGTCCTCAGTTGCATAAACAAGAGGAGGTTTTTGCTGAAGGTCTTTCCCAGTGGGCCATAGTGGGGTCTGTGGACCTGACTCTGCCTCCAGGGGAATGGGGAGAGGCGATGGCGCCGTGCACAGCATCACGTGCGTGGTGGGGCTGTACTGATGGAAGGGCTTGTGGTGATGGTTGGGGTGTCACAGGGCTGGGACACCAGGGTGCTTCTGATCTCCTGCTATGGTGGGAAGAACTGGTTTCGCGGGTTGGGATTCAGAGATCTCCAGGAGTTTGCGGGTTTAACTGTCTGGCTTCACACTGATATCTAAATACACGTGTGCTCTCATGCACAACTGCAAATTTGGGGAAGGGGGCAAAACCCCAAAGTTTATTAGCTGCAAGTGCTACAAAGCAGCCCTGATGCCGGGCTGGGAAACAAGCCCATCACAGTGGGGTGGGAAATGGATGATCGCTTGCCAAAACCTGTGCTCTCCTGCTCTGGTGAGGTGTGTTAACAGCACTGTCTGTGTGTGTTCTCTGTGTGTCACTGTGGCTGCAGGCTCCAGAAGGTGACGCTCAGGACTGGCTCTCGGGTGGGCACGTCGTGGCCTCGCAGCTGCTGCAGCGTTTCTCCTTTCTGCTTTGCCGGGCTGTTGGCACACGCTTCTCTGATGTTTCCTCTCCCGCTTTTGTAGCTGCTGTTCTTCTGGGTTTGCTGACAAAGTCCTTTTGCAGCAGGCTCTCCCTAGGCCTTTTCCTTCTGCCAGGCAGGTTGTGCAGCCCCTGCCCGCTGGCCTGGCAAGAGGCAGGGCAGCTCTCCACCGCCATGGCTGGCACTGCAAAGCGAAGGTGCAGCGGCGCTCTGGCTGCAGGGGAGGCGGGGAGAGAGCCTTCCTCTGCTCTGTCTGTGAAACCGATGGCAATTTTTCTTTCACATCCATTCCTGTGCTGCTGCCGGATGTAAACTAAGATGCCTTATCAGGAGAAAGGCGAGCGGTGCTTATCTTATTTTTATGAAAAGTGTTAGCTTTTGAGGGCATGGGAGTATTCAGGGACAAGGCTGGGGAAGTAGTGTGCTGGTAGAGGTGGTCTTAACCTTATTTCAGGCTGCAGCAGCACAGGAGGAGATGTTCTAGCCTCAGATGTTAGATGCAAAATGGAAGTGGTTGTTCCAAGCTGCTGGGTGAAAATTATCTATTTGTCTAGAAGCCTCCCCCCCCCACTACTGGCTGCTGACTGTGAAGCAGGCTGTGAGCTCTGGAGATGAGAGGAAAGAAGGTGGAAGGGGACCTTGCCTTACTTGGAAACCTGACATCCGAATGCAGTGCTTTCCTGCCTTGCTCCTGGAGCATGGCCCAGCACAGGTTCTGTCACAACCAGGGTGATGAGCTGGCTTGAGGTGACAGTGAATTTGTGTGTTTGTGACAAGTGTAGCATCATCCCTTTCACAGAAAGGCTTTGCAGGTGCCTCGGGTCCCACTGTTGCCACCTCCCTCTTGCTGCCAAACCACCTTTGTTACCTGAAGTTAAACCTCCTCTTGAAGATTCAGCAGTGCTGGGGAAGGATGGAGAGGGCACGACGCTGCCTGTTACAGATGTGCTTGTGCAGCTCCCCTTCTGTGTCTTCAGGCACTGCTCAGCCTTCAGTGGTCAGTCAGCCTTCGGCTGGATCCCCACGGTGCTGTGAGCCTGGCAGTCATGTGGAGCACGTCTGGATCTGTCCTTGCTCAGCCTCCCTTCCTGCATCGCCTGCCAGGGCAGTAAGAGGGTGGCTGAGCTGTCAAAGTGTTTCTTCCCCACAGCTGAAGCAAAAATTGTTAAAGAGGATCTGTGTCTGTTGGCGGAGGTGGGATATGGAACGAGGCTCCCTGCCCCAAAAGTGCTCTGGGCTCTGTAGTCTGTGCTCAGGAGCTGTTTGAGCAGTAGCTCTCCTTGGGCTTCTCCGTTTCCCAGGGCACAAACGTGACTCAGTGATTTGGGACACAGACAATCCTTTGGATACCTGATTGCAGAGAGAGCCTGTTTTGTGAGGAGTCACCAGGCACGAAAGCAAAGCTCAGGTTTTGCAGCAGATGAGTGTCAGGGACTTGACCTTTCCCGGTGTGTTAGTCAGATCTGGCTGGACTGTTCTGCTCCAGAGCTTCGTGGGGTCGATGTTGGCTGTACAACTGAGAAGCAGGGCTTTATCCTCTGGGCACGAGGGGGTAAATAGCAATAGCAGTTCCTGAGTGTAGAAAGGAAACCTTTGCAGGCTCTGTGCCAAGATGAGTGCGCTTGTGACAATGAAATCAGTGCAGACCTGGTCAACTTACATCAGCCTTGGTAAATGTGTGGAGGGGGGAGAAGGGGAAGGCATGGGACTAGTAAACAGGTTTTTTTTTTTGCTGGCCAACTACTGTGGACTTTTGGGAGGCAGCTGGTTCCTTTGCAGCTCTGCTTTCTAGCAGCAGCATGGATTTAATTAGTATCCAGTGTCTGACCGGAGCTTGCTGCATTGTGGATGTATTATCTGGTTTAAATAGAAAACCC
Organism: Gallinago jamesoni; assembly: GCA_025769975.1. Lineage (NCBI taxonomy): Eukaryota > Metazoa > Chordata > Aves > Charadriiformes > Scolopacidae > Gallinago > Gallinago jamesoni. The sequence continues at coordinate 91,998 of JAOQGH010000014.1, read as the reverse complement.
ACTGGCAGAGCCGCAAAGCCCGGCACATGAGAGGGGCTCGGTGGCTGAGACCACTTGTTCGAGTGAGTGATGCTGTGTATGAAATGCCTTATTGACTCCAGCCCTTGTGGTGCCGAGCAGGGGCTTGAAAGACATCCTCAGGCTGTGGAGAGGGGGGGCTGCCTCTGTCCCCTGGAAACCGCTGGAGCATACGGGTTGTGGGAAGGGATGGGGAGCCAGGAGCTGGACTCTGACTACTGTCCTTTTAAGGTCTCCCAGTCGAAGACTCTGCTTTGTCTGTAATGAACTTCCTTTCCTGCAGTACTACTAACTCTGCGTTAGTAAAACCGAAACCACTTCAACATCCTAATTAGCTCTTTTTTGTGCTGAACAGTTAAGACACGATGGATGCTACAGCCTTGGGTAATTGACTTCATGCAGGCGCAGAAGGTGAGCCTGTGTCTTTTCTGTTGTTGTTCAGAGCCAGGTTTGCTGCTCTGGTTCCCCGTCCGCTGCCTACGGCGTCCCCCTTATGGTAACAGCAAAGCATATTGGAGTTTCTCGGGCAGAAATTGTTCCATCTGTGAGCAGGAACACCAAAGTGACACCAGTGTGAGCAGTGGGGCAGTGGTTGCTGATCCTGCTGTCTTCCAGCAACGTACAAGAACCCTGGCCCAGCAGCCATGAGGACGGCTGTTATGGTTCTTGGAGAAGGGATAATATTGGAGTAGAGAGCAGGTAGAAGATGATGGTGACATCCCAGAGGTGTGATGGGAGGGTGGGCAGCTCTAGCTCGTTTCTTGGTTGTCTCGGCATCTCTTGCTACCTGATTCCCTCCTGCAGCCAGGGGTTTTGTGTTCCCAACACCTCACAGGGGTTTGGCATTGCTGCTGTTTCCATGTGGTGTGGATCTGGCAGAGGGACTGTGGGAATGGCTCATGAGATGTGACTCGAGCCAGGAGGTGACTGCTCCGTGGCTTAATTGGGCACAATCCCATGCCATGCAAGGAGCAGATCAAGGCGTAGATGTCAACCAAAAAGCTACTTCCCTTCAAGTTTCTCTAACAAAGCTTCAGTGTGTTTTCTGGTAAACTTGATGAATTCTGTAGCTGGAAGTTTAAATTTGGGGTTGATGAACCCAAACAGGTGAATAGACTCCCTTAAGCATTTGGTTCCTGATGGATTGACTCGTGCTGTGTTTGATCTTTTCCAGTCTAGTTTTTAGTTTTCAGATTAGGTCTTATTTTAGCATGTGTATATTTACTATTATTATTTTTCCTAGAGAAGTATTTTTAGCTTTTTGCTTGGTTCCTGTGCTGCTGCTGAAATTTCCATCATGGTATTTCTGGCTCCTTGGTAAAGCATAGTTAATATTTTCCGTCCAGGTGTCACTGCTTTGGACGGGAATCCGACAAAAGGAGTGAAATTCTGTGTTCAGCTGGGAGCAAACTTCAGCATTCAGCAACTCGCTGACTCTTCATGAGGTTTTCTTTGTGGCTGTTTTTACTGAGAGATTTAGGAGTTGCCTTAAAAGAGCTGTTGGCCTCAAGTTGTACCAGGGAAGGTTTAGGATGGATATGAGGAAAAATTCCTTCACCAAAAAGGTTGTGAAGCCTTGGAAGAGGCTGCCCAGGGCAGTGGTGGAGTCGCCATCCCTGGAGGGACTTAAAAGCTGGGCAGACATGATGCTGAGGGACATGGGTTAGTGGTGGTTTGGGCAGGGTTGGGTTGATGGTCTTAAAGGTCCCTTCCAACCCAGACAATTCTCTGATTCCATGACTCTCTGACCTTGTTTGTGCTCAAAACCATTGAGGATCTGGGTGATTCTGAATTTGGACTGTCCAAACCACATTGATTTCCATTTCTGCTTATGCAACCAGAGGCAAACATGCATCAAAATGGTCCTGCTCCTGTTGGTTAAAGCGGGGCCCGTTTCCTCATTAGATATTTTTGGATGCGAAATAACAACTTGCTGAGCTGCTGCCAGAAAGCTGACTCTTTGGTAAAGCTGATGCTATACCCGCATCCCTGTCCTCCTCCGCCTGAGCTGTGCCGTGAGCGGTCGAGATTTCAGGGTGAAGTCATCTGGCCGCTGGTCCAGGGGTGTTCTCTGGCATGTGGCTTGTATGGCTCTTCCTCCCAAAAAGGAGGGAATTGTTTTAAAATCACAACAGCGCAGGGAATTCACACCTTCACGTGAGCTCTTACCGGCTCTTCAGAGTGGTGCCTTCTGGGCTCCATCAGAAACTGAAAACGCTGTTACTGGTGGGTTTCTCCATTGTTTTAGTACTTATTAAAGATATTTACTTTTAGATATTTCCGTTTTACTCCTCCCCTCCTTGGGACTGCTGGAGTTGGATCAGAGGGATGCTGTGTACACCCCGGGTCTGTGGGCGCATAGAACTCCATGGGCAGCGGGAATGAGGGATGGATGGGACCATCCAGCACCAACTGTACCATCAGTGGTGCTGGAGTTTGAGGAACAGCTGAGATTTTGCTTTTGAAGCATGTGGATGGTTTGGAATATGTCAGCTGGTGCACTCTAAAGATCTCAATGAAAACGAAATTATTGGCATTGCGTTGAGAACTTGCTGTGTTGGTGAGGCCTCCGAGCTGTGGAGGGGAGGTCTCTTTGGTAGAATCAGTTTCAAACTCTGCTGCTCTTATTGTGAAGGGAGTGATGTGGCACAAACCATTTATTTTTTTATTTTGTGAAATAAATAGAAAATTCATAGTAATCCATTAAAAAGCCATATTTGTGTTTGGAAGCTGGGAGAGAATAACTTTGAAGAGATTTGGAGCTTGATTTGTTGTAGGTTAAAAGCTGACCAGAGTGCACAGTATCTAAAAATTCTCCTGGGGAAGGGAATAGCCAGTAACAAGAGCACACTTCTCATTCAGAGAAGTTTTCTCTTTAGAGAAAAGCTTAATACACATGAGCCCTCCAAGAGGAAGCCAGTAAGAAAAAATCCATCTTCTTCACAGCACAGCTCAACTCTGGGGGGGAGGGGGGACGGACCAAATGCTTTATTATTATTATTTTTAGGATTATTTTTTTTTTAATCCTGATGTGTTTATGACTTGGATTGGTTTTTTTGTTTGTGTTGGTTTTGTTGGCCATGGCCAGGAGCCATGGATGGATACTGGGGTGAAATGCTGAGGTGCCCGGGCTGGCTGATGATCTGAGCTGGGAGCTTTAGTCTTGTTAACAGAGGTTCAATGTGTTCCTGCTTCGTTTGCTAGAAATCTTTTTGTTTGTTTGATCCGCGTTAACTCTGTAGTTGGAGGTGATGGTGTGTCTAATTATTTGCTTCGCTAGTGGTGGCATGTTTTTTAATTATTGTGCTAAGACCAGTGATGGCCCTGTTGGACCCCCTGAGGGTGAGAGCCCGGCCATGGGGCAGAGTGAGCAGCAGTGGCAGGAGGGGACCAGTCTGGGGGCCGAGGGTGCCCAGTGCCAGCTGCTCCCAGGGGCTGAGGGTGCCAGGAACACCCAGTGCCTGCTGCTCCCGGTGCTGAGCTGGGCTGGAGCGCGCGGATGGAGTCCTCCCTCCTCACCGACACACTGTGTTCCCACTGCAGAGCTGGGAGGCCAGGAAGGGAGGGGAGGTTTGGAACAAGGATGCTCGGATCATGTTGGATTAAAAGCTTTGCTGCCACGGTTCAGGGTTTTTTGTGGTTAGGTGTTTTTTTTTTCCCCTTGAACACTAGAAGAAATTCTTGTAGAAACATTATCCTTGGCTTTTTTTTTTTCCTTTTCATGAAACCATCTGAACGGAAAAAAACCCAACTGTATTTTAGACAAACTGCTCGTGCAAACTTCCTACTGTAAACATTGTGGGGCCAAAAGTGAAACCAGGCTGTGGTGTCTCTGCTGGAGGGGGGAGACCAGCCGCGACCGTGGCCGTGTGGAAGGGGAAACTGCGCTTCAGCCGCTCCTGGTGCAGTGACCATGGTGACAGGACTGTGTCTGCCGTGTAATCGATGACTCAGGCTGAGAGCACGGTACAGACACGACCCGGTGTCTGTGTTTGGGCGATGAGGGATGCAACGGCTTGTGAGGAAGCAGTTGGGGAGATGGGCTGCAGGACTCTGGACGAGGGCTGCTCTTCGGGGGCGGTGGGCTTGATGTGAGGACCCGAAAAGTAGCTCTGTGAGCGTTGGATGTTCCCTGCCAGCGGGTCTGATGGGCAGCAGGAGCACAGGTATGGCAGGCGGATTTCCCGGGATGTTGCTGTTCGGTGGGAGAGTTTCTTCAGTCAGTTACAGGGCTCTTGTCATTTCCCTGAAGGGTGCCTTGGACGAGGCGGGGAGGGGGGCACACGGTCACTGAGCTCTCAACACTGCTCAAAAGCTGGGAAAGAGCCAAACATCTCCCTGGGGACCCCAAATGGACAAGGCAGATGCGGGGGAGTTGTTATCCCAGAGTAACAGCTGAGAGGTGAAGGGCCGGGAAGTCAGTACATGCCCAAATGAGCAGGCAGGCGGTGGCAGAGCCAAGAGCTCTCAAATCCCAGCCCTGAACTTGAGCTCCGAGGCTCCCCCACCTCTCGGAACGTGCTGCACGTTACGCCTGGGCTCCCCGGTGGCTCTGCATCAACAGTTAAGTAACAAACTATTTAACAAGAGCTTCCTGTTGTGCTGACACCAACATCAACGCACAAAGGAGGAAACGGAGTAAACAGAGCTGTGCTGGCTCCTGCCTCGCTGTAAGCTGGGAAAAGCGTTGGATGTTGTGAGGAGGTTGGGACGCCATCTCCGCTTGACCTGACCCTGCTGGGGTCAGGGAATGATGTTCTTGTGGCCGCAAGCAGCAGAAGCTGCACAGGCATCGTGCAGTGCTGGGAAAGCAGCTGCTTTTGGGACTTCCTGATTTTTAGGGGATTCCCTGAGATGGATAAAGGCCCCTTCACCCCTGCCCTGCTGCTCCCACTTCTCTGCAGGGGCTGTCCCCTGCAAGACGTGGCCGGCCCTCCATCCTCATGGGGTTGGCACAACTCTCCTGGGCTGTGGCAGGTGGGGTGCTCACATCCAGAACTCCCTTCTCCACCTTCTGCCTTGAGATCCTCAGTCAAAGCACTCAGTCTCCTCTTTTCTTGAGGGATCGGGAGGAAATTGGGCCAGGACAAACCAATCTGCCTTTGCCATAAGGAATATTCTGCTGCGCTGGAAGATTTGCTTGGGTCTCCCATAACCGGAGCTGTAGGTGATGGAGGCTCAAGATGGAGCGAGCTCCGAGTGCTGCACGACCCCGCTGCCTCTCCAGCCCACGGAGGAAGCTTCCCTGGGTGGGGGTTAGGGTGGGATTTCTCCAAACAGCAAGGTTTCCCTCTTCTTCCTGGGGAAGGAGCTGGGGACAGCCCACCTGGGGACCCGAGCTGCTTCTGCTGTGTGAGGGAGCTGCTGGTGAGTGGCTGTGTCCAGCATGGAGAAGAGGTGTGTCTGGGAGCTCGGGAGATCCCTCTGGAGCCCGTTTCCTTGCCTGAGCCTGGCATGAGACAAGGAAAGGAGCTTATGCTTCCAGCTTACAACTTGCCTGTTGCCTGAGCAGAAGACCACTGTAAACTGCCCAAATTCTAGTCCTGGAAGGACTCTTCAATTAAAAACAAAACAAAAACAACCACAACCCATAAACAAACAAAAAAGCCCTAAAAACTTCTCCTACCAATTGTCTTGTTTCCTCAAAAATCAACCCAGCATGGATTTTTCTCATAAATGTGAAGTCTTGGGTCGCAGGGAGCTCGGCAGCGTGCACCAGAGCGTGATGCCACCCCTCCAAGGTAGAGGCAAGAGCAGGGATTATTGCGATGGCCGACATGGCTGTCTCAAACCGGGCTTTCTCCTGCGGCACCGGCGTGTGTGTGAACGGAGAGAAAAGGGAAGGAAAGTGGTGTGGGGAGAGGGTTCCTGGTACTGCTGTGGGGCTGGGAGTGAGCTACCCCTGACACACACTTTACAGCTCCCCGTCGGTTTGAGGAAGAGAGGAATTTCCAGCTGGTGAAGTTAAATTGGTGCCGAAGGTGTGTGAACGCTCCCACCTCAGTGTAAAGGTCTCCCAGTTCCACTTTGCTTGTGTTTGTTCTTAAAGGTCAATTAAATAACAGTGGGTCAAGCTGGGTCTTTACACATGTGTATGCCCTTGCTGTCGCTCTGGTACAGGTTGTCTGGTTGTGCTGGTGATGTTGGGTGTCCCACAAGAGATGCGAGCTTTGGGCTATGGTTTGAACACGGAATTTCCAGAATAGGAGAAGTAGTTGTATTATTTTTACATCCTGGAAAATCCACTGAATTTCCCTTTTGTGGCGGTTGTATGGACAGACTTTTCCTTGAAGCTTTCAGCTGTGGAAAGAGCAGAAGTGAGGAGCTTCAGCCCCAAGGGAGGACATCCAGCTCTGCTGAACACAAGACACCACAGAGCCAGCGGGACATATTTCTGCTGTGCTGGGACACTCCAGAAGGTTTTTCACTTCTCTGTCCAGAGCAAAGTTGGTGGGAGAAGATGACTTCATGACCAGTTCCCATCCTTTGGAGCGACTGGAACAGCCTTTGTCTAGAAGCTGCTGGCCTGTTCCTCCAGCCTGTGTGGTCCTCTGCTGCCCATCAACATGGGCACATGTGGGAACGGTAGCCCCATGGAGGACACAGGTGTAGCCCAAACCTCTATCTCAGGAGCATCTTTCATAGCACTACAGTTCCCAGCATTAGATTAGAATGAGTTTTGGGATTCTTTTGCCCCTCCTTCAGCATCTGTTTCTCATTCTACAGGTGCTCGCCTCCATGATGAGTTGGTGTTCCCCTTCTGAGACTGCTTGACCCGGAAGGCCCCTAGGTCAGAGCCAGGCATGAGCACCAAGAGTTGTCTTGCTTGTCTGGCATCTCTGGAGGCCTCATGTTGGGTGTGGGGCAGATGGAGAGGGCCCTGGCAGCTCCGCGTTGGTGCCTGGAGGCTGCTCAAGAGCTGGAGCCTTCCAGCAGCCTCTTACCTTTCTGCTTGCTGAGCTCTTGCAGGGTGCCTTTGTGGAGGTGCCCTGGTTCTCCTGCCCCACATCCCTTCATTGCCTTTGCTTCTGCCTCTACCTTGACCGAACACATCACAGTGGTCTCTTGGAGGAAGCCTGGTGAGGCTTTCCATGATCCTGCATTTTGGGAAACCCCCGTGTCATGGCACAGCTTTTCCCAGTTTTGTCAGGAGCAGGGTTGGCTGCTGGTGCCGGAGCCTGCAACTCATTTTTAACTACAAACCTTTGTAGACATCATCTGGGACCGTCTGCAGCTCGCGTTAAAGATGTTGGATCTTGCTTTGTTTTAAGACTTTTGATCTTCTTGTAAGCTCAGACTTCGACTGCCTCTTAAACTTTTAAAATTTATTGGGTTTGGGTTTCAGCTGTGTAAGGCCACCAGTTGTTTTTCGGTCTGGATTTTTGTGTTGAGAGCCAGCTGATGGGGTCGTCCTTTGGGACATGGGGGTATTTATGATTATTTTTAGCTTTTAATTGGCGGTGATCTGTACTTGGAGCTGCGTGGTGTCAAGGGCTTTTCTTTTTTGCGCACTCAAGAAGCTTTCTTTCTCTTTCATCTGGATGCAGCTGCGTTTCTCCTTTGCTCGCGAAGCGCAGACGACATGGGGAAACCAGTTTGAAGTAACCGTCCCGAGGGTTTGTGGAGACCAGGGCTCAGTGTGGCTGAGCCTCTGTAGAGCATTGCAGCCACCCGGGGGTGCCACCTGGTCCAGGACACCTGGCCTCTGTTCCAAGAAGAGCCGTGGACCTGCTCCGTGACCTTCACCCCTCACTTCCCTGCTCCAGGGCTGCTATTTTTCCCTCTTCTTTCCCTCTTTTGTCTTGCCCCGTTTAATTGTAACCTCTTTCGGGCAGGGCCGCTGTGTGTATATAAAGGGCCCAGAACAATGTGCCCCAGATGGTATTGTACGAGTCCCTTCTCAGCAGCCACGAGGTTTCACTAGACAGGAAAGAAATTTTTTTAAAATACAACTTTTCAGCATTTTATACTTGTAAATGTGGCCAGGAACTTCCTGAACCTTGGTATCTGAGTGCAAGTCACAGGGCTCAGAGACAAGGGCTAGCACTAGAATTGCAGCTTTTTCTTCTTTTATTTCTTTTTTTAAGGAAACAACAAACAACTCCCCAGCCCCAATCCCTTTTTCTCCCCTTCATGGCTGCAGGGGAAAGCTTGTAAATGTGACTGGAGCAGACCTGGCCTGCTCAAAACCAGATGGCAAATAAAAATAACCCAATATTTCAACAAAAGCAAGAGGGCCCCCCCATTTGGGTTTCAGATTCTTGCTAGGGTGTGGGGTTTTGCCCCCTTTATGGTACTTCTGGTGTTTTTGTGGTTCTGTTTTGGGGGAGGTACTGAAGTGACTTGCACTTGTCTGCAGTTTATTTCGTTTTCAGGTTCCCTGGCTTGGAGTGCTTGTGTTGCAAACACTGCAGGGCAGTGCTTATTTGTTTTAAGACCACAGCTTGCTTTGGAATTTATTCTACCGAGCTCCAGGCCAATTTTTTTTTTTTTTCTTATTCCCCCTCCTCTTCTCCCCCCAAAGAGAGAAAGACGTTTTCTTAGTCTCATCTTGCATCAGATTTGATATCAGGCCAACAAATCCATCCTGGAAGGTGCTTTTCTGAGGCTGCTTGCATCGATGTGACGATCTGGGTGAGGATTCCTGTTCATAACACAGCAATCTGCCGTTGGTTTTCTTGGGGGCATCTTCCCCGTGGTTGTGCTGCCCTGGGGTGGTGAGACGGGGCCGGTCTAGATCCCTGTTGCCCATCCAGAGGCTCCTGTGTTTTAACAAACACAGGTTTTGCAGGGCTGTTTGCTCCAGAGCAGTGGGAGTCCTGGGATTTTACCAAAGGTTTCTGTTTCTAATTAGGTTGTTCTCAATTTTAAAGGCCAGGGATCTCTTTATGGCTCAGAGTGGAAAACCTGACCAGTCACTGACACCGCACAGAGGTGGGTCCTGCTTTTGTGCCGAGGTAGAGCAAGCTGATGCCTCTCCTTGGCGCTCTTTGGATGTGAAAATAGATTCCTCCCAGCCCTCGGCTCCCTGTGGCTCATCCCCAGGGGAGGCTGGTGGCCAGAGTTTGGAGGAGCATCACTTGCTCTGGCCTGACTCACATGGGGGCAGATCAGTGACTTCTCTGACTGCCTGGCTTTGGGCAAGGGGGAATCGCAGCACAGTAGCCAGCTGGCACGCAGCCCTGGCCCAGGGGTCAGTACCATGGCCTTGTTGGTCGTTGCCCTGGCCTAGCTGCCTGAAATCGGGGTTTGGAGTCGGGCTCTTTTAGGAGGGCTGCTCCCCAGGCAGAGTCATGCTACGCTGCTGCCTGTGTTTGTCTGGGCTGGGGGAAGACAGCACAGGCTCTCGGTGCTCACGGGAAACAGTATTTATTTTTTCCCTTCTCTTAAGGCTCTGTCTCACTCCATTGTCTGAAATTCTTTTGCAGAGACTGACCCATAACTCTCTAAAAGAAAAAAAAATAATAATAATCCCAAGCACAGAGCTGGAGCTCCCTCTGCTCTGGCTGTCGGCCGCCTGACTCTGTGCAAACAGTCTGGGCCTGAAATCCCCCGGGACTGACTGAACATAAAGGTCTGATTCAAAACGAAAATGGGGTATGAAGCAGCATGGCCCGCACATCGCCAGCTGTCTCCCCTTCCCTGGTGTGTGGCTGGAGTCATGCCTGGGGAAGGTGGCTCCCAAAACACCCCAGGAGGGTCGTGCTGGGCTGCCTGCTCCGGGAACTGGGAGGTCACGGGGGAAATGGCTCCCTGTCGCCCTTGTGCGAGGCCAGCAGAGGCGGGAGAAGCGTGAGACGGGCGGGAGGGCACCGCCATGCGCTGAACCCGGAGCGGAAATTATCGGGAGAGCAAAGAATGAGCAGGATATCACGTGTCGGCCCTGTGCGCTCGGGGCTGGGGGAGAACAAAGCGCAGGGAAGCCCTGCTCCGCTGCCGCTCCCACCCCGCTTCCTGCTGGCACGGGACGGAGACCCCTGGGCTGCCAGAGGGAAGGGAGCGTCAGGGCAGGAGCTGGCCTGTGGCTGCCTGGCTCTGGGGAAGCTGGAAGGCTCTGCGTGCCTCAGTTTCCCTCATCCGAGATGTGCTGGGTGCAGCAGGATGGTCTCTGGGTGTTGGCCTGCTGGAGAGCCAGGCTGTGCTGGGGCGGCTTTGGAGATGCTCTGTAGATGTTGGCCTGGAGGACAGAGCCCGCAGGAGAAGGAGCGGGCTCCCTTCCCCCATGAAAGCCTTGTTGCCCCATACTTGAACAGACAGGTCCCACAGATGGGTGTTGTGCACCCACAACAGCCATGAGGAGCTGGGCCAGCACCCTCAGTGCCTGCAGCTCCTGTCCGTCCTGGAGAGCAGCAGCATCTTGCCAGGACGCTGGGGACAGTGTGGTGGCCCTGGCCAGGATTCAATGTCAGATGAGGACTAGGAGCTGGATAGCCCCAGGGAGCAGCTCCCCAGCCCACGGTCCCATACACAGCTCATTCTTCTCCCATGCTGAGCTCCACCTTGGGTGTCTTTTTTTCCTCTCTGGTGCTCCCCTATTTCTCCCCGTGCACCCTTTAGCACAAGAAGCCTTTTTTTTTTGTTGTTATTAATAGCTATTGAGAGCCAATAAAAAGTCTTACAGGGTTTGGCCAAGCATCAGGGCTTGCAGTGTGCTCATTTCCTGGAGCCTGAGCGCTGGAGGGGTGTGGGTTTGCTTGTTTAACCCACAGGTAATGAGGCCACGGCAACGAGGGCCCTTGGTGTGGGCATCATGGACGTTTGGAGAGGAGTGGAGGAAGGTGGTGAGAGGGGGAACGGGGTCGGGGGCGGGGGGGGGCAGCTAGAGAGGAGTCAGGGCTGTCTCCATCTCGGCTTGCTCAGAACACAGCCAGGGCTGAGCTGGGAGCAGGGCAGAGGTGATGAAGGCGGGATGTGTGCGCACGTGTCTGTCTGTCTGTCTCCCACATGGCCTCCCAGCCTGCACCCACCTCCTGCTGGACCCTCTGCACTTTCCAGCCTGTGTTTGGCTTCCTGGCTCTCCTGCTCCTGCCACACTCTGTCCCTGCGAGGAAAGACCCAGCCTGGTCTCCACCTAGGGAGTGCTGGATAGAGGGAGAGCACGGCTCCCTCTCGGGACCCTGATTCCCAGAGCACAGAGATGATTGATGGTCCTTGTCATCCCAGCCCTCTGGAAGGGAGCAAGGGGCCGATTTGGCCTTGCTGTTGGGCTGTACCCATGTGGACACGGTCACCTGCACAAGGGGGTTGTGCAGAGCCAGTGTTGCAGATTCTTTGAATATCATAGGGTTGGAATTTAAATAGAATAGGGTTGGGGGACCTGTAAAGGTCATCTAGTCCAGCCCCCCTGCAGTGAGCTCCCCACTTTGAGCGGCTCAGCTGTTTGTGGGGGCCAAGGGGAACCCCAGGTTACCCCAGCATGCACAAGGCTTCCCACCAGTCTCACTGGGAAGTGCTGGGAGGTGCGTACATGAGGTAGGCGAGGTGCTGCGGGACCACTAAGCAAACAAGCATCCACGGCCATCGGTTACTGTCAGTGTGACAGCGGCTTTTGCCCAGGCTGTGGCTAGCAGCCCCGTTGGCTGCTGTGCCTCGCTCCGAGCTTTGCAATTAAAATCAAGGTTTATTGGCGAGAGTGCAGGAAATGGTCGCCATCAGGAGCTCGTCATGGAGGCGAGCGAGGGACTAGTGAGTCCTGGGTTTCTGTTCACTGGTGTCTGTTTTACCCCAGCCCAGCAGGCTTGTCGTGGGAGCTCTGAGCATGGTCATTCCCCCACGTGCCCCTTAGAAACCGTGTCTTCTCCCACGTGTCCTGGGAGCGGAGGTTGGTGCTGGGAGAAGTGCTCTGGATCTGCTGGGACACTCCTGGCAAGCAGCCACCCGGGGAGAATATCCTCTTTTCACTTTGTAGGAAGTTGCAAGCCTGGCATGGTTTGCCCCGTAACGCCTGGTTTACGCCTGAGTGGGGACTCAGGGGGTCTGACTGGCAGCAGCCTGGCCCCGAGTGCCTTGGTTGTGCCTCCGAAGGGCTCCCTGCTGCCAGCAGCCCTTCCCCGTGGGGACGTCGTTCTCCTCAAGTGACACTCTACTGGCTCTGACCTGGAGACACCCATTGAGCGTTTTGCCTCCTGCCGTGGCCAGATTTATTTTTATTTATTTATTTATCCTGGCGTCTTAGAGGTGGGACACCCTATGACAGTCCTGATACCCTAGGTTCTCCCACCCTTCATCCTAGTGGGAGTTACCCATAATACGGGGGAGGTGTTGGAGGGGCTCTGCAGAGCTGGAGGCAGGAGCCTGGAACCCACAAGGGTCTTCTGCCTTCTTGTTTCCGTGTCCTAATTTTCTCCTCCTTTCCACAGCTGGGAGACCAAGGACCCACGCTGGGAGGACCCTCTCCGCAGGATGTTCTCTCCACCAAAGAACTCCCTGTAACAGGCGACGATGACAATCCCGGCGGGACCTTGGAAAGCACTAACATTTCAGTAGCCCAGCACCCGTGGGCGGCCGCTTCTCCCTCCTTCTCCACACCCCGCCCTCCCACCGCTCACCGTGATGGTGTATTAACCAAGAAGAACCCTGCTTCTTTCCTCCTCACCCCTCAACTTTCGGCAGCTCTGGGATTTGTATGGCAGCAGCGTAACCGTGGAGAGGCCGGGGTATCACAAACTTATGGATTTTGATAAGAGAGGAGGGAAAGGGGACCTGGAGGAAGGTAAAAGGATGTCCAAGACAGGTGGAGGAAGGAGCAGTCATGGAAGCCGAAGTGCTGGAACCAATTCGGGAGTCTTAATGGTGGGTCCCAACTTCCGGGTCGGCAAGAAGATTGGATGCGGCAATTTCGGGGAGCTCCGACTAGGTGAGAAGGGCCTTCTTCTGTCCTCGATATATCTCCCTGTGCTGGGACTGCCCTGACACCCTCCTCCTGCAGCAGGAGGAGTGGGCACAGGCCTGTGACTGTCAGCACCAGGGTGTTGGCTTGACCAAACGGCATTGAAGCGTTACACGTTGCCCTTGCTTCCTTCACAGTTTTCTTTTCCTCTGCCCCTTCACACCGGTGCTTGATCTTTGATCAAGCTTTGATTAAGACCTTTGATCATAGCCCAAAGGACTGATTGCAGAGGTGTTTCCCAGAGGTGTTCTGGGCTCCCTGGTTCAAGAAGAACAGGGAACTGTTGGAAAGGGTACAGCAAAGGGCTATGAAGATGGTGAGGGGACTAGAACATCTCTCTGATGAGGAAAGGCTGAGGGACCTGGGTCTTTCTAGTCAGACTGAGGGGGGATCTCATCAATGCCTATACATACTGAAAGGGGGGGTGTCAGGAGGATGGGGCCAGGCTTTTTTCAGTGGTGCCCAGGGACAGGACAAGAGGGAATGGGCACAAATGTGAACATGGGAAGTTCCATGTAAACATGAGGAGGAAGTTCTTTGCTGTGAGGGTGGCAGAGCCCTGGCAGAGGCTGCCCAGAGAGGTGGTGGAGTCTCTGTCTCTGGAGACATTCCAAACCCACTTGGACACGTTCCTGTGGGACCTGCTCTGGGTGGCCCTGCTCTGGCCGGGGGTTGGAGGAGATGATCTCCAGAGGTCCCTTCCAACCCCTGGCAGTCTGTGATTCCCATCCCCATACCTATCACTTATCAGGATTTGTCAGGGAGAGTGTTATAACTGAGTCCTGTCTGTTGGAAGTGGTGGGTGACCTACATGGGCCTGGGTGTCCCCCCAGTCCAGGAACACCAAGTGGGTAATGTTTCACGAGATGCCACTGTGCGCTTACCAGATCTCACCCCACTTGTGCACGAAATCTCACCCCACTGCTATACCACATGCCTCAGGAGAATGGATGGAGAGTGGGGGGCTCTGCTGGGGTGAACATCTGGGGAAGAGTCGGGATTTTATCCTTGAGGAAGTTCTCCAGTTGTTGAAATTGGTTGCTTTGGAGACTTCTAAAAATTTATGTGGGGGAGAGAAAAAGGGCTGAGTAAAACCCAAACACTTTCCATCGTTGCTTTCCATTTTGAACCAAGTTCATCAGGAAACGGTTCAAGCAGACTCTTGTTTAGAGAGTGGGTTGGGAAAGGTCCCAAGGACTCGGCGTGCCCCGGGAGGCTTTCAGCAAGCTGTTAACTCTTGGGTTGGCATCAGGCAGCTGGGAGAGGCTGGGCAGTGCCAGGCACCGCCGTGCCAGCAATGCAGCCTGGATGTCTCCAGGAATGCGCCTTGGATGTGCTGATGGAGTCTCTGCCAGGCAGAGCCTTGGCCTCGGATTCGAGTGCCTTGGGAAAGGGCTTGTGCCCTGGGAAGAGGGAAGAGTCAGGTTCCCGGAGCGGGCTGGGAGGCTGTGATGGCCATGAGGACTTGTTGCTTCGTGATATTTTAAGCAGCCCCTTTTCAAACCAAGCTCTGAGCTAAACCTGCAGTAAATGTGGTCGGCTGGGCAGGCTGTTTGCATGCAGAAGGAGCAGGAGGTGGGAGGCTCGGGCATCCGCATGGAGGGTGGGGTGAGTTCTCCCACCTCCCTGGGCCGCCTCTGTCTGTGGGGAGTTAATGTTAGCTCTTCCCAGCGTGACAGACTGGCTGGTGCCACGCTAAACCCTCCTGTTCCTGAACTCCCCGATGGGATCGCCGCTTAATTGTAGAGCTTGGGAAAAATGCTCTATTTAAAATCCAGTCAAGTAGTTCCTGCATTCAGCAGCGGAGGATCTGTCTCTCCCGGTGTCGTGAAGAGCTCTCATCCTTCCTCCAGACCAAGGTGGTGTGGAAGGGAAGGGATTTAGGGACTTTGCTGCACCAGCTGCTCCTTCCAGTGCCCGGGTCGATCTGGACAGCCCCTGGGGTCCCTGCACCTCCTGCTGCCCTGCTCTGGGCTGTGCAGGGCCTGCCTATGTCCTTCCACCTCCTTTCCCTGGCTGCCAGCCCACATCCCGCAGTGGGTACATGTTTCTGGGTGAGCTCTTCTCCCTAATCCCACTTCAGGCAGGAGTCTGAGATAACCGGGGCTGTGGCTGTTGCTTTGTGTGGTGTGCTCAGCGCTGAGGGACAGTGGGATCCCCTGCCGTAGCCTTTCCCTCACATTTTGGGGACAGCATCAAGATGGACACGAGTCTCACGTGGATCTGAGGAGCATCTCTGGAGCTGGGAGTCTGGGTTGCTCAGAGCAGAGCCACTGCAGGGAGCGGTTGGGCTCAGTTTGCTCGTGGCCAAAGGGACAAGCAAAGAGCTCTTGCTCTGGGGCTCTGCAGCAGTTGATTCTCACTGCCAGAGTTTGTCCTTGCCACCAGCAAGAGAAGCTTCTAGTCCCTTTGCGTGGTTTCCCTGCCCTGTTTCACCCTGTAGTGCCCAGCTGTGACGTGGTGATGGCCTGAGTACAAGATCTCAGAGCAGTGGAAGCCACAGCGTTGTGGCTTTTCTCCTAAAATCACATCTCTCTTCCTTAGGTGTGCCTCTGAGCTGCCTCAGGGCTTAGGAATGCTAGGAATGCCTTCAGGATTTCACAGAAATTAGGGATTCCTCCAGATGAATGGCAAGGGACCAGAGGGATCCTACTGGGAACTGGTGGCATGAGCAGGGATGCATCCTGGACACTCGGTTTTCCCCTGGGAATTGAGTTTTCAGTCCTCAAGACAGGCTGGTTGCAGAGGTCGAAGTGTAGCTCAGTGTTTAAAAGCTTGCAGATCTTCTTTGGACTATCTCCTTTAGTAAAAAAAAACCCAGGAGATCTTGCAAAAACACACTGGGAGGTGACTCCTCCAGCTCCCGGTGCTGGGGATGGAGGAAGATGAACTTGTCTTCCTGAAACAGGTAACACTTTGCCCAGTTTCAGGTGCCCATCTGTCCTTCCAGGTGCCTCAGCTCAGCAGTGCCAGGTGGGGACAAGTGCATTCCCAGCTACAGAGATGTCCAAAATCAAGTGACTTGTTTAAAAATAAAACTGACTGACTGACTAAATAAATAAATTGGCATAAGGTATTTGTGGAAGCCAGAAGGGGAATGACTTGGGCAGGAGTTCCTGGCTGCCAGAGCCATGCTTGGATCCTGCCCCTCCCTGTTCCTGCTGGCCTTGGCACCCCAGACCCTACACAGATGTAGTGCCAGTCCCTGTCCCAGTCCCGCAGCACAGCTGGCCAGTTCCCTGCTCTATGAGCACAACTGGTCACCCCATCCTGGTGCTTCACCCTGGGCAGGGCCACTGGGCCTTGGCCAGCACATCCCAAATGCTCGTTCCTTCCCCTGCCAGCCTGCAGCCGTGGGCTAGTGCCAGCCTGGCTCCTCCTGGGGCTTTCCAAAGGCAGCCTTGGGCAGCACCCACTGCCTGCAGCTGCCCCCCCAGCACCCCCCCTGCCCTGCCTGGGCATCCTCCCTTGCCTGTCTGCTGCCTGCAGCCAGCCCCGCTCTGTGCCAGGGCTGGATGCTGTCCTCTGAAACACAGGGCAGGAGGAAGCTGGTGGCAGCAGGGGTGGCTGGAGCGTGGCTGGTGGCTTGTGTGTCCTGGCATCAGGCTACGGCTGCTGTCTCTGCCAGCTCCCTGGGCACGAGGCCAGCACGTACCGCTCACAGGGAGGGTCGGTCAGAGCAGCCCCCTCTTAGCAGTTCCTCGGTAGTGCTTTGAGGTGGGCTGCCATAACGGAGAGGAAGAAAACCCAAACATTCACCAAAAAGGTCATAATTGAGCCCAAAGCACCTGGGTGGTATGGAATCCCCCTTCCCTGAGCTCTGCCTGGTGCTGGGCTGCCTTGGAGCTGTGCTTTGGAGCCAGCAGCTGCTGTTTGTCCTGCCCAGGCAGGGGCTTCCCTGATGGCCCCCTCCTGAGCCTGGTGCATTCATTGCTAATGGCAGCTTGGAAACACAGCGGCTGTTTTCCTTCAAAGTCAAAGTCTGGAAATTAAGTTGCTTTTAAAAAGTAAACCCAGGGTTTTGGAGGAAGGAAAATGAAGGGGGGTGGGTCCTTGTGCAGCGTGTGAGCCAGCAGTAGGTCACTGCTACAGCTGGGCTGGGGCCATGTCCTGGCTGAATGGTCACGTGTGAGTGCTGGGGACGTTCCCAAGCTCTCTTGAGCTGTGGCTCTCACAGAGCGGTGTCTCTCAAAAAGTGGTGTCACTTTTTTGGGGCCACAGCAGTTACCTTCAGAAAAAGCGGGCTGGGGTCCTGCGTGTCTTCTGTCTGTGGCTCTGTGGGCAGCTGCACACATGCACGTATGGTGAGGGGCTCGGCCACACCGGCTGCTCAGAGCCACAGACCCACCACGTGCTGCAGGGGACTCATGGTGTCCTTGGAGGAGGCTGTGGGAGAGGAGAACCCACGCGCTGACGGCTCCTCTTGCCTCCCTTGCTCATGGTTGTTTTTCCTCTTAGTCTTTCAGAGCTTCCTCTAGAAGAAGGTCAAACTTTAAAATAACTTTTCTCTTTTTTTTTTTCTTTTTTTTTTTTATGGTTGAGGAACTGTTATTGCTTGGAGTGATGCAGCTTGTGTCACTGGGGCTGCAGGGCTGGGTCGGTGTCTGGATGCCTTTGCACAGATCCCTGCGCTTCTCGACCGTCTCACCTGGGGACCAGAGAAGCCAAATTGCTGGTCTCAGTGCCCCGGCACATCTCCCTGCTCCTGCTGCAGGCCTGACTGTGTGGCACAGAGGCTCCCGGTGCCATCAGTGTGCTGCTGAGTGGCAGTGCCAGGCAGAGGGGCCGGCACTGGATGGGGACCTGGTTGGGAGCCTAGCTCCTCCTGGGGCTGCCGTGATGCGCAGGAGCAGGTGCCGGATCCTGCCCCCCGCTGCCAAACCTGCCTCCGGGAGGGGGGTGATTTGGGTGTTAGTACAGTGTTAAGGGAAAGCCACGTCTGGCTTTTAAATGCGAGACAGAGCCCGGATTTGGCCTCCTCCTCCGATGGTGGCTGTGGCTGGGCTCTGATGGGACACGCCGTGTCCCACAGGTGCTGGCAGCTGGATTCAGTGCCACCGCCAGCGCTGAGCTGGGCAAAGGCCTCTCTGAAAACGCAAATATTTGCTTTCTCCTGCTCATCTTGCCACTTTTTCTTCTTTCAAAAGCACCTTTTCTGCTGTGAATCCTGCAGTGCTGCCTGCTTTGGTCCTCCCTTGGGGCATGGTCCTCCCTTTGGTCCTCTGTGGACTCCAGCATGTTTTAGGTGTTAAAGTTATCACCATTAGCGAGCGCTGGGCAGAGCTGTGGGAGCTGCTCTGGGAGCTACAGCGAGGAGTTCCCTGGTGTGGGCCTGGGGAAGGATGCTCCAGTCCCTGCCTCCTTCTCTTTTGCTTTTTCTTTCCTCTTGTTTTTTTTTTCCTCATGATAGGCCAGTTCTGCTCATCACACCTCTTGATTTTATCAGGGATGGGGAGGAGGATGATGGTGGTTAGGTGGTCCATGCTCTCCCTGCTCCCCCATCTTCTCTAGCAGTTTTGTCCAAGCCCTCTGAGCGTTACAGGAAGGGATGAACCATGGGGCTATCAAACAATTTGGACTCATTTGTTGGGCTGGGAGAGGGCTGCCAGCTCCCAGAGTGTTTTTGTGGGTAGCTTTCTGTGCCAGCGAGCCATGGGGGGGAGGCAGTGTGGTGGGGACAGGACAGATGCCACATAACAGGGACAGCCCTGCTGGGGATGCTCCTGCCTCCTTCCTGTCTCCCTCCCAGCTGTGCTGGGCCAGTTTTGCAGTGCCCCTCTGGCAGGATGGCAGGTATCCTGCCGTGTTATATTTTTCCCTCTTCAGACCCCCCCTAACCTCAGGGAAAACCCACCTGTGAGTTTTCTGGTTGCATGTTACTGTCCTGAGGGCAGCAGTGAGGTTTTTTTGGACTGATCTGTACTACCCTGGGGCCAGAGCCCACCATAGCTGGGGAGCACGTGGGGACACTGCCACTGTCACAGGCAGGGCTGTGCTGGGCTCTGCCCCTGCGTCCTGGCCTTTCCTCTCCCTTGCTGTTGTTTGCAAAGCACAGAGGTCCCGGTGCATGGAAGATAAGCTGCCTGCATGTGCTTCTCCTCCCTGCCAGCCTGCTGCCTCTTCTCCCCGTTAAGTCATTGAGAGGTGACTGTGCTCACAGCGGGGACTGCACGGGGATCCATCGGGATCTCAGTTCTTCCCTGCCCCAATCAAATTCCCAATGCACTGAGAGTTTCCTCTCTGGAGCCATGGATGGGTCTGGGGGATGTCCCACCTCCTCCCCAAGAAATGTCAGGCCCTGATGGGCCAGAAACCCTGGGTCTGGCATACGCTGGTGTTAGCCAGGCGTTTTCTCCCTTCCTAATCGCCTACTTCCTAATTGCTGTGAAGGGATTTGTTTTTGCAGAGGCAGGAGACACAGTGGCTTGGCAGAAGTCCCCTGGGATGGGAGAGGGTCAGCGAGGCAGCAGGATTGAGCCCTTCCTCGGCTGCAGAGCCCGGCCCTGGGAGGAGCTGCTCCATTAATATCTCCCATTCATCCCTCTTCCCGTAATCCTGCTGCCGACTCTGGCGCTCAGCAGCTGGCTCTGATGTCACCCGGCGAGGATTTATTGCTGCTTCAGGTGGAGAGCAGCAGTCAGAGCAGATGAAATCTTATGCCAGGAGGAGCTTGTTCCCTGAGCAAATTGCTTGGAGAAAATCCGAGGAGACAGATGCAGCTCCATCAGATACGCACATGCCAGGCAGTGGGATCGCGTGTCGGCTGGCTCTGCGTGCCATGGAAGGGAACCTGCTGCCATTAACTCCCATCTCCCCGCTGTCCTGGGGGGCTCTGGCAGAGGGGACACCTGGATATTTCTGCAAACCTCTTTTATCTTTGCCTTTATGGACCTTGACTGATGCTTCTTGGGTGTAACACCTTCCTCATGCCCTCCTGGCTCTCTGGGGTGAGCAGAGTGATGTCCAGACACTGTTAGTTCAACCTTTCTATAGTGTGAAAACTCCCATAACTTCCACCAGGAAGTCTTTTACAGGGGTTTGGGGTGGCACGGCTGCCCTTTCAGCTCTCCTGGCAACTCGGAGGCAAGCATCTGCCCCCACCCACCCACCCCCCAGCACATCGGTGCCTTCAGCTCCTCCTCCCACAGCCTGGGCTGTGCTGTGGGTCTGCTCCCTGCTCCCCCTGCACCCTTGGGTGGGTGGGAGCATCCTGACGGATGTGGTTGAGCCTCACACATGCACACACACACACATGTGTGTGTGCCATCCCCAGGAGTGACCCCAGCCCTGGGGAAGGGATTTCCACCTACCTGCGGTGTCTTCCAACCTTCCAGCTGCCCCAGTGCTCTTGGGGGTTCCTTCCTCCCTGCCACCCTCTGTGTGGTCTAGCTGCCCACAGAACAGCATCCCCCAGCTCTGGACAGCCCTCCTAGAGCAGGGCAGCCCCTCTCCAGGCTGGGCATCCTTAGGAGAAACAGCAAGTCCCAGCCTTGTTCCCTCCTTGGCCAGTCCCATCCCTGTAGGCCAGGACTGGGACATTGTCCCCTCCCAGCAGACTTGGCTCCATCCAGCTCCTAGCAACCTGCCCATCCCTGAGGAATCCACCTACCCCATCTGGAAGTAATTACCAGGCATGTTGCAACTCCCCACAACCATTCCTGCTCCCGCTGGTGCCTGGAGGACTGTTTATGTGTTTTGGGAGCCACCAAACCTGTTTGGGATGTTCTGCAGCCCTGGAGCCCTCAGGGGACTGCGGTGGGTGTGATGTGGGGTTAATGCAAAGGCTCACTTGCTTTCAATCGCCTTTTTCGTGTCTCTCCCTGCAGGAAAGAACCTCTACACGAACGAATACGTAGCTATCAAATTGGTGAGTCCCTCTGTGGTCGGGGCGGTGATGTTGAGGCCACCTGGGAGGGAGAAGATTGTTTGCCCTCCCCAGGCTGTCAGAGCGGGTTGTGGTGGGTGATGGCTGGGTGATGCACGGGGAGCCGCGCTCGCTGCCAGGAACTGAGGGCAGGCAAAGCAACACCCATCACTGCAGGTGGGGTGAGCTGGGCTCAGGGAGAGAAGAGCGGGTTAATCGCTTCTCCAGGACCTCGCTGTGGCCTGTGCTGAGCTCGGCTGGTGCCAGCGGCAGAGAGACCTCCAGGGAAGGGTGGTCCCCACTCATACCTGCTCCCATCAGTGTCTACCCCAGCACCCGGATCTCTCTAGAGGGGGTGGATCTGGCTCCCGTACGTACAGGCTGGTTTTCTCTCAACGTCCCCTGAGGCTTCATCTCCATTTTATACCAGTTTTTCTCAACCCCAAATGCTCTCAGTCCAGCTGCTGCCAGCATGTGAAGGAGGTGTCTGACACCCAGACCTCCCCATCATCCTGCTCCCTACAGCAGCCTTAACCGTTCTCCTTCTCTCCTCCAAGGAACCCATAAAATCCCGGGCCCCCCAGCTGCACCTGGAGTATCGGTTCTACAAACAGCTCGGCAATGCAGGTATGGGGCTGGGCTGAGCTGCCACGGGGAGCTGGGCGACACGGCTGGGAAAGGGGGAGGCTTCCTATAAACGCGACTCCGCAAATTCCCTCCCCGGCACGAACGACTCCTGCCCATCTGCTCGGCTTGGGAGAGGCCCGTTTTACGCAGAGCCACGACTAATCTTTGATCCCTTTTTATTTAGTTCTTTCCCTCCCACCTCCCCCGCAGCAGTCAGGGATGCAGATGGAGCTCCCTCCTCCCTCCTGCCAAGAGCCGGGCCAGGCTGTCTGCGGCGTGGAGGAAGGGCAGTGTGGAGACATTTCCCCATGCAGCCCCCCATCCCAGCTCCAGCAATGGCATGGCTGTGTCCTCCTCAGCCCTCCTGCAACCCCTGACAGCCCCCGATCCCTCTCTTGCAGAAGGAATTCCTCAGGTTTACTACTTTGGCCCCTGCGGAAAGTACAACGCCATGGTGTTGGAGCTGCTAGGACCCAGCCTAGAAGATCTCTTTGATCTGTGTGATCGGACCTTCACGCTCAAGACCGTCCTGATGATCGCGATCCAGCTGGTGAGCGCAGCACCTCCACCTCGCCTGCGGCTCTGTGGGGCTCTGCCTGGCCCTGCATTGCTCTGGGTGACTCTGGGTGGCCCTGCATTGCTCTGGGTGGCCCTGCATTGCTCTGGGTGACTCTGGGTGGCCCTGCATTGCTCTGGGTGGCCCTGCAGGGCTCTAAGTGGCTCTGGGTGGCCCTGCATTGCTTTGGGTGGCTCTGCACATCTCACCTGGTTGCAAACCACCCCAGGGGAGCAGGGTGGTACCTCAGCACAGCAGTTGGGGTGTGTGGGGATCCCCAGCAAAGAGAAGGGGAAGGAGGGATGTGCCTGGCACTGCCTGCTGGCATATCCCACCTCCCTCCGTACCTCGCCCTCTGCCTGAGGTAGGGGGGCTCTCCCTTACCCCTACGCAGTCCCTCTCTGAGCGCAGCCAAGCATTTCTCACTGTCTGTCCAAGATGTGGCCGGACTGAGGTTGTCTCCCAGAGCTGCAGGACTTGTCCCCCTCCTTTCGACCCAGGGTGACCCACAGGCTGAGGGCAGCAGGGTTGCGGTCTGGGCACAAGGCAGTCGGACCAGAGCTGGGCCCAGGGGTGTGTGCAGGACACATGGTGTGTTTCTCCTTTGGTGCTGATGTCTCCTTCTGCCCCCAGATCACACGGATGGAGTACGTCCACACCAAAAGCCTGATCTACAGAGACGTCAAGCCAGAGAACTTCCTGGTGGGGCGGCCGGGCAGCAAGCGGCAGCACACCATCCACATCATCGATTTTGGCCTGGCCAAAGAGTATATTGACCCCGAGACCAAAAAACACATCCCCTACCGAGAGCACAAGAGCCTGACAGGGACAGCACGTTACATGAGCATCAACACCCACCTCGGGAAAGGTGTGTGCGCGCTGAGCCCTGCCTCAGCCAAAAGGGAAAGGGAAGGGGACTGCAGGGTGTGAGCTCCCCCCTACTATTTATGGGGCCGGGGACAAACTTCCCCTCCTGCTTTTCAGCCTGGCAGTTGTTCAGGGAAATTGGGGTGTCACAGGGTCTGGTAGGGACAGGGAAGTTGGCTGTAGAGGGAATGTGCCCATGTCTTTTTCTCTCCTTGCAGAACAAAGCCGCAGGGACGACCTGGAAGCATTAGGGCACATGTTTATGTACTTCCTCCGCGGGAGCCTCCCTTGGCAAGGCCTCAAGGTAACTGCTGGCTCCCGCTGCCCCTGGGCACAGCTGCCCCCTGGGTCTGGCTCTGCCCTGGTGTGGGCAGCGTCGGGGTGTGGGAAGGGGAAAGCTGTGGCCCCTGGGGTGTTGGAGGGTTCCAGCCCACCCGATGCAGGGGCTGTTGCTCTGAGCTCTGTGCCAGGCCCTTGCTGTGCTGAGTGGCTGTAGGTGTCCCCCTCTCTGTGTCCTTCCCACTTTGTGGGTATCCAAGCCATTTTCACAGTGGGTAACGTGGAATCCCACTCCCTGACATTTGTCCTCCAATCCCCCTAGGTGAGGGGATTCCCTGGGAATGAGCTCTCACTGGTACCTGGAAAAGGGGGATCAAGAAACCGTTCATGGTCTCACAGCACCCAGTGCCTTCCCCTCTCCTGGGGACATGCTGACCCTTGTGCTGACCCGCTCCTTGTCTCCACAGGCTGACACGCTAAAGGAGAGGTATCAGAAGATCGGCGACACCAAAAGAGCCACTCCAGTGGAGGTGCTCTGTGAGAACTTCCCAGGTGAGATCACTCTGCATGGGCTGTCCCTGTCCCCAGCCTGTCCCCAGAGCCCGCTGGCCTGGTGTCTTGTCCCCCTGCCCCATCTGAGCCCGCTCTGTCCCCGCAGAGGAGATGGCCACATACTTGCGCTACGTGCGGCGGCTGGATTTCTTCGAGAAGCCAGACTACGACTACCTGCGGAAGCTCTTCACAGACTTGTTTGAGAGGAACGGTTACGTGTTCGACTACGAATACGACTGGGCAGGGAAGCCCTTGGTGAGTGGGGAGGAAGCGGGGATGGGCAGAGGGTGCTGTGCCCCAGGGTGCCAGGGTGGTGGGCAGCACATGGGGGAGTCAGCGTGGTCTGTGGCAGCAGCCTGGGGGGGGGGAAGCAGGTGGGCTGTTGGCCCTGCCACGCACATCTCTGCCCGAAAATCAGCTCCACCAGTCCTCACCAGATGCTGGCAGCCACCTCCAAACTGGGGGGCTGATGAATTAAAGCAGAAATTGTGAGAAATTTCTGTGAGACAGAAATTTGAGGCTCCTGGAGCTCAGGGGAACCCAGCAGTTGAGTTGGCACCTTGTTTTCTGCCATGGGGCTTGATGCAGCCACACACCAAGCGTGAAGCTGCTGAGTTGTGGGGGTGAGGGCTGGGATCAGGCCCCAGTTCTGGGGTGTTTTGCATCTTTGGCCAGAGGTTGGATCAGGGGGCACGGGGCGGCAGGAGGGGTGCTGTGCCATGTCCTTGTGCTGATACTTGTCCTTGTGTCCCCAGCCCACCCCCATCGGCACGATGCACAGCGAGGTGCAGGTGCAGCCCCCGAACAGAGGAGACAAAGCACAGCCACACACCAAACACCAGGTGAGCGGCGGTGCTGCCCCGGCCGGGGAATGGCACCAGGGTCACACACAGCTCGGGCTTCTGCTCCACCGACCCACAGAGCCCAACAGGGCCTCTGGATGGCAACAGGCACTGGGGCATCCTGTTTTCCCCAGTGCTGTCTGTGGGAAGGCTTCCTCCCTGCAGGTCTGGGCCTGTGGCTAGCAGGGGGACCAGGGCAGTGGTCTGGGGACTGGGCCAGGTGGCCTGGAGGAAGCAGCTGTGGTAGGCTGTGGCACAGTGGGGAAGTGCCAGGCCTGGGCTTCAGCTGGCCCAGCACGGTACAGGCTGAGCCACCCTGGGCTAAGGACAATGTCCCCAGTGCCGTGTCCCCGTGGGAGTAACTTGCTGCTCTGTTCGCGCTGACACTTTCATCAACGAGGTGGGGACACGGGACAAGGGAGGTGGTTGCCTGTGCCTCGAGGGGGATTCGTGGGGCAGCTTGGCAGCATGTGGCTCTGTGCTGGAGAGAGGAGCTGGCTTTGTCCCGGGAAGCAGCAGGGCATGTGGGGCAGGGGAGGGAGAGGGAGGCAGGCAGCTCCCACCTGGGTTGCTGTGGGAGAGGGGCTGGGCTGCCCGACGTTCCTCCAGTGAGGTGGCCTGTCCTGCCCTGGTGCAGGGAACACGGCGTTGGGACTGCTGCCATCCAGAGCAAACCCCACGTGCTTCCCCTGTGGTCCCGTACAGACCCTCCACGGGGAGCAGAGCACCTGCAAATGGGCTGGAGCTGAGGGTGCAGCAGCCTCTCCTCCCTCAGTCGGTCCCCCAGTGCCCCTTGCTGCTGCGGTCGAGCACGAGGAGCCTGTGACAGCCCTGGCTCTCGCTTACGGGGAGGGTAACGTCTTCAAGCGCCTCTGGATTGTTCCTGGGAACTCTCTCCCAGGACGATTCTGCTCTCCGCCTCCACCTGCAAGAAATGGCGTGTTGGACATCCCTTCTCGAGGGCGGTGGGAAAAGCAAAGGACAAAACTCCCCCAGCGTGGGAGCAGTTGCCATCCCGGGGCTGTGCCACTCTCACCGTGGTGAGGGTTTGGGAGCGGGGTGCTCCCCCGCTGCAGGGGAGCTGAGGAGCGGGGTACCCTCCAGGAGCAGCCCAGCTCGCTCCCTCGCAAGGATCCGTGTCGCCCTCGGAACGTTGTGCTCCCCAGAGAGTGGCCGGTGGCGTCACCTTGGCCTGGTGAGGTGGCATCCCATGCAGCGAGTGGCACTGCTGTCCCCACACATCCGCGATGCAGCCGCCAGCCCTGCGTGGGGCTGGCCGTGCTCCATGGGGCTGGCCGTGCTCCGTGGGGCAGCACACCCTCAGCCGCCCCGAGGGGACGAGCCCGGTGGCAGGGAAGAGCCCAGCTCCACTGCTGGGGGGTGCGTGTGTGCGTGTCGGTGGCGGGGAGGATGCAGACCCACGGTGTCACCGCAGGGTGGGCTCTGGGGACCGCCGGGATGGTGCCCTCCGCAATCACACACTCGAGCTGCTCCGGTCATGTTTTTGCTTTTGCATGTCTTATTTTCTCGACTCCCTTTGCCACTCTTCTCCCTGCCCCTTCCCTCCACCTCTCCCTTCTCTTCCCCATTCTTCCTCTTTTCTTTTCTTTTGTTTCTTTTCATTCTGTTCCTCCTGCCTGTTGCGAGCAGCCGCCCGAGGGGACGGAGTTGTGGGATCCTCAGGCCAGTGGGCAGCCTGCCGAGGAGCCTTTGGGAGCTCACCTGGCAGCCGGCAGGCTCGGGGGGTCCGTCCAGGTACATGCAACCACGCGCCGAGGGCAGGGGCGGGCGCGGGAGGGACAGAGCCAACCTGCGCCGCAGGACCTGCCCGTGCAGCCGGGCACGAGCCGACCTGTGTCTGCTGGCCGTGCCAGGGGATCAGCCCCAAGGGTCTTGCGCATGCCCAGGGTCTTGCCTCGGCTGCGACACGTGGACTGTGCTGCCCTGTCCCCGTGGTGCGTGACGCTCACGGAGGAGGCTGCTTCCCGGGGGGCTGCCGGGCTCCCTTGGTGCTGCCGGTGGGACTCGGAGGGCGATAGAGGTGGACAAAGCGCTGGCTTTGTGCCACGCAGCGGCACGGGCAGCCGGCTGGGCACGGGGCTGTGCCCCCCATGCTGCTCGTCCCAGCAGTGCCGGGCACCGCGGCCGTGTCCCACGTGGGGCTGTCCCGCTGCCTCCTGGTTTGACTGGAGCAACGGCTTCGAGCCCTGCTTCTCCTCCCCGTCCCTGGGCCGTCCTCGCCCTCGTCTCCCCGCTGGGTCCTGCTCTGGCGCCGTTGCCCCCGTGCTCGCCGCCCTCGCAGCCTTCTGCCCCCTCGGGCCAGGGGGGTCCAGCCTACGCGGATGCTTGGGCATCCATGGTGGGTCCCCCCTGGCTGGACGTGCGCTGCTTCCTCCGTCTCTGCTTCCGTCCCCGCCGCTGCTGCTCCTTCCTGCTGCTCCGCGGTGAATCTCTGCCCGTGCTGGGGCCCGGGCCGGGGCCCGGCTGCCATCGCCGGGCTGGGACAGCTCTGCCCAGCTCCTCCTGCCCCACGTCCCCTCCCCGCCGCAGCGGCTGCTCCCTGCTCTCGCTCTGCAAACCTCCCCCGTCCCCTGCCTGCGCCCGGCACTGCAGGGAGGGTCTCGGTGGTGCACAGGGGTCTCTGGGCTCATTTTTTGGGGCTGTAGCTCCGATGTAGCATCTGTGGCTGTCGGATGGCAGCTCCTCCGCGAGTCTAGGTAAGACCGAGCCTCCTTGCCGGGGATGAGCAGCTTGATGATCCTTTGGCCTCTGCATCCCCGGGGGGGCTCCTGGCTTCGCCTGGGGGCAGTGGGTGCAGGAGAGGAATTCAGGCAAGTCCCCATTGCCTGTGCCAACCCCGTCCTTGCTTTGGTGACTTGGATCCTTGGCATGGCCCCGCTGGCCTGGGCGAGCGGGCAAGGAGCCCAGGACCACCTGGAGGCCGGTGGGAGCCCGCGGGGTGGGCGCTGGGCTGAGTCCTGCGGGGCCCGGCGGGGCTGGGGAGCAAGAGCTGTGTCCAGTGCTCAGCCATGGCAGGGTCTTCTTGGAGCTCACAGCTTCATGGGGCCGTGTCTGCGGGGCACGCTGGAGCTGGCTGCCAGGAAGCTCCTCTCCCAGCGGGGTGTGCGGGGGTTCCTGGGAGCCTCCCAGTGAGGCCGCAGGGATCAAACCGTGTGATGGGGCTGCTTGGGAGTGCTCAGCATCAAGGCACCGTCCTGCTGCCCTTCCTGGGGACCTCGGTGCTCCCGGCACAGGGGGTCTGTGCCACCTCCTGGGGCTGCACCTCTCTGGGACGCAGCTCCATGGGGCAGGAGACAAGGCCAAGGACCGGCCTGTGCCCCATGGCTGCCCCACGCTGACCCTCCTCTCCCCCCAGGTGATGAGCTCCACCAACGGAGAACTGAACACGGATGACCCGACGGCAGGACATTCAAACGCCCCCATCACAGCCCCCACCGAGGTGGAGGTGACAGACGATACAAAGTAAGGACACGGCCCCGCTGCCTCCCTCGCGCCGGGGCTGGGACCAATGAGGGTTTTGGCATCTGCCTTGTCCCATCCTGGGAGAACCAGCCCAGCTCTGGAGCAGCTACCGCTCTCCATGGGACCCCACTCGGGGTGTCCCTGCAGGGCCACCGTCACCCCCAGCCCCTTCCCACCTCACCCTGCCCGGCCCTGGGACTCACGTGTCCTCCCCAACGCCAGCACAGGTGGCCATGCATGGATCAGGGGCCATTCCCCCTCCGGGAACCCCTGCCTGGCCCTGGCTCTGGCCACTGGCATTTGCCATGTCCACCGTCACTTGCCTTGGTGGGTGTCACTCACCGTGGCCAGCACTGTGCTATGGCCAGCGTCACTCGCCCTGGTCGGTGTCACTTGCCATGGCCGTCACAGTGCTCCCTGTCCAGCCCCTGCCATGTGCTGGGGACACTTCCCAGAGCAGCTCTGCCCACGTGGGGCTCAGCAGGACCCCGAGGGGTTTCCCTCCCCGCTGCCCACCGGCTGCTGACCCCGTCCGTGTCCAGCCCCGGGCGCTGACGGGGTCCCCTCCGTCCCCAGGTGCTGCTGTTTCTTCAAGAGAAGGAAGAGGAAAACCACCAAGCGTCGCAAGTGAGCAGCGGGGCCGGGTGGAGCGGTGTGTGCGATGGCTCCTCTCCCTCCGGCCGGGGATGGATGTTGACCCCACGGAGCCGGCGGCCCCTCGGCTCGGCCGGGGACGGGGGGGGGGGCCGAGCCGGACGGGCTCCCCCAGCGCCCCACGCGCAGGCGGGGAGCGGGGCCTCCCCAAACTGCTTGTCCTTTCCTCCGCCACTCGCCCGGCGCGTGGCCGTTTACTCGAACCAAGCCCGACTTCGCTGAAGTTCCTGCGTCCGTCAAAAAGAGAAAAAAGAAAAAAAGAAAAAGAAAAGAAAAAAAAAAAAAGAAAAAAGAAACAAACCGAAACAAATCCACGGCGTCCCTTGCTTTTGAGTCTATAGTTTGAAAATGGGGATCAACTCTACAGACTCTGACCCGTCGCTGTCAGAAGAAGCAGAAGACAATTTCGAGAGCATTGGGCTAAGGAGGAATTTTTTTTCTTTTTTTTCTTTTTTTTTTTTTTCTGTTGCTTCTTTGTCTCTTAAGTTAATTTAAAGTGAGTCTCGGTGCAGAGTGCTGAGTCGTCAGTCTTTCACCGTCATCTTCAGTGTTACCAAATTCTGCTCTTCCTTTAGGCACTCCCCCTGGGCTCCGTGTCCCCCCCGTTGGACACCCCCCCCGCCCCAACTTCGTTAACGCCGTCGCTGATGAGCGGTGGGGTGTGGGGGTGGGGGGCTCTGGGGAGGAAATGCGTTTACACTTCATTTTCCAATGCACTTTTGGCCGGGGCCGGGGGCTGGGTTGGGTCCTGCGGGGACGGGTCGGTGACTCCAGGGGGGCTGGGGGGACACGGGGACAGGGACGGGCCCGGGTTTGAGGACGGCTGCGGTGGAGGCTGAAGGGACCCGTGGGGGGGGGGGGTGGGTGGCAGAGTGGGGCAGGGGAAACAGCACGGCCCCATCGCTGGGGGGGCCGGGGCTGGACGTGATTCCACCCCAACTTCAGGTGTTTTTTTATTGGCCCCTTTGGTCTTACAGCCCATTTTCGGTGTGTCTGAGCCCTCCCCCCCCCGGGGTGGCAGCGGGCTTGGGGGGGGGTGGCCACAGTGGGTGGCACTGCAAGTGGCACGGAGGGACGGACGTGGTGATGGGCATGGGGGTGGCCCAGCACTGGTGGCACTGGTGGGGGTGTGGGGGTGTCGGGGGGTCGGGCCTGATCCTGCGCTGGGGGGGGGCGGGGGGGGAAACTGGAGTTTTTGCAACTTTGACACAAACACACGGACGCAGAGACACAAACACACACACCCCCTGACACCCCCCTCACTCC
Organism: Gallinago jamesoni; assembly: GCA_025769975.1. Taxonomy (NCBI): domain Eukaryota; kingdom Metazoa; phylum Chordata; class Aves; order Charadriiformes; family Scolopacidae; genus Gallinago; species Gallinago jamesoni. Next base: position 62,101 of record JAOQGH010000014.1, on the reverse strand, counting down.
CCCCGTTCCTCACACACCCCCCCAGGGCACTGCAGCCCCCCCCCCACACACACCTGGGTGACCCCCTGCGCTGCTGTGTGTATTGATCAGGGCACGTTTGGGGGTGGGGGCGCACACTTATCTTTACCAAAATCCTGTTGTTCTGCCCCAAGAGAGGGGCTGAGGCTTTTGGGGGGGGGGAGGGGTGGAAAGAGGGGGTGGGCATGGGATCATCTGTGGCTGCTTTGAAATATTTGTCCAAACTGACCATCTTTGGGGGGGGGTTATGGCCGGGGTGGGGGGGAGGGCATGCCCTCTCCCCCGCCATGGGGACCTGGGGAAGGCACTGCACCATGACCCCTCTTCCTCAATTTGGGATTCCTGCCCCCCCCCCCCCCCCCCCCCCCCCAGCCCAACCAGCCCTGGGATGTCCCCCACCTCTCCCTCCTGGCCGAGGGTGAGAGGAGGGCGATGCCCACCCTCGGGGCATCCTCAGCATCCCCCCTCCTCGGGGGGGGGTGGGGGGGGGTGGGGCTGGGTGGGTTTTTGCCACGGGGGGGGGGGGGCAGCAGAGCGGTTTCTCCTGCCTGGCCTGCGGGCAGCCCCTGCCTCCAGATCATGCACCGTGAACTCCAGGAGCTGGAGCAAAGCCCGGCTTCTCCTGCCTTCATCCCTGCCCTCATTCCTGCCTGCATCCCTGTATCCCTGCCTGTATCCCTGCCCTCATCCCTGCCTGCATCCCTGCCCGCATCCCTGTATCCCTGCCCGCATCCCTGTATCCCTGCCCGCATCCCTGCCTGCATCCCTGCCTACATCCCTGTATCCCTGCCCATATCCCTGCCTGCATCCCTGTATCCCTGCCCGCATCCCTGCCCGCATCCCTGCCCTAATTCCTGCCTGTATCCCTGCATTCCGGCCTGTGTCCCTGCCTATATCCCTGCCTGTATCCTTCCCTGCATCCCTCCCTGCATCCCTGCCCTCATCCCTGCCCTCATCCCTGCCTGCATCCCTCCCTGTATCCCTCCCTGTATCCCTGCCCGCACCCCTGCCCTAATCCCTGCCTGCATCCCTGCCTATATCCCTGCCTATATCCCTGCCCCTATCCCTGCCTCTATCCTTGCCTATATCACTGTATTCCTCCCTGCATCCCTGCCTGTATCCCTGCCCTCATCCCTGCCTGCATCCCCGTATCCCTGCCGATCCCTGCCCAATCCCTCCCGCGGTGCAGACTCCTTGTGTGCCCCGAGGGCTCCATCCCTCTCCTCCCTCCCAGTTCCCCGGGGTTTTTCAGCCTCATCCCTGTCTGGGAATCGCTGGTCCCGCTGCTGGGGAGTGGGGGTTCTGCCCCGTGCCCATGGTGGCCCCCCTCATCCCATCCCATCCCATCCCATCCCATCCCATCCCATCCCATCCCATCCCATCCCATCCCATCCCATCCC